>JAHLJT010002406.1:165033938-165233479 GCA_031308135.1 Acheta domesticus | reverse complement strand
CGCCGATGCGCGGAAGAGGGTGCTTACCTCCAAGCAATGAGTCAAATGAGCACAAGACTTACAGCCGAAGTGAATCCTGAGTAAGAGAGAATTTTAAGTGATCCGAACTGTGACGTATCTAATACATAAAAAAATCAATGTTTGTTTGTTCGTATTTTATGAGCTGCCGTGCCGTTCTCCAGATTGCGATAAAACTTTGTCAATTTATACCTTGCACTTGCCCGACGAAAATAGCCATAGCACAATGGAATGTGGGAATGTCCGTCGCACATGGATGCAAAATAGTGGCGTTGATGATCACTTTATCCGTTAATGTTGGCTCAAGCGCCCCTGAACAGAAGCTCTACGCAATCCGCCGCACCCGCAAGTATAAAGCGCGTCTTTGTTGCATATTCTGCCCTGCGATTTTGAAATGTCGGCCGGAATTTTTACTTGAACAAGTAACAAAAAGTACTCTCCGACAAGTAAATCAAATTTCTCCTATACAGTGTCGTAACGAATGGATGCCCACACTTGATGGAGAACATTTTAGCAATAGGATACCTGACGATCATGTCCAAACTAGGACACAGAACAAACACATGCTCGCGAGAAAGCCTTTCATCTATTAAATTTTTTTGCAGAGCTTACTTAAAACGTGATTAACATCACGTGAACAGTTGCATGTGAAGCGAAATACATTGCAATAGCGAAGCATTGCCGGGTGCACTAGTTCTGTATAATTAGAGTGCAGGCAACACCTTATTGGATCACTTTGGTTTTAATAGTAGTCATTAAAGTCAAAAAAATTGTCAGGTGCACTGCAGGAAGACTTTATGCAAATGGAAAGGTCGCTGTGCTCCTAAGACTTTATTAGGACTTCCACCGTTGCTTCTAATTTGTTTCATTTCCATACTATGGAAGATTTGGAAATTATTAGAGATGTCTAGTTGGTGAGTCGTCCTGTGTGTTTCCACAGGTCTTCATATTTTGTTTCAAATATGGGAAAACTTTGCATGATTCTTTTGGGCAATCAACGTACTTAATTCCGTGTTTTGAATTCTGTCTATTCAAATTCCCTTTTCGGGTTTTGTTTCAATTAATTTTATATTACTAAAATTAATTAGTGAAGAATTATTTAAATCTATTTGAAAATGATTCGTTATTAATGTTCCGTCGTTACTGGAAACTATCTATCCACCCTGATTAAACGTATTTTTATGATCAAATACGCATAATTCTTTTACGAATTGAACTATTTTATACTTGATTTTTGTTATTGTTCATCCGAACGACGTTCTGATTAATAGCTACTCGCAATAACTCAGCGAAGTAACATTCCGAGACCCGTTATTCATATTGCATTCCTCTTCACCGGCGCTGACGTTTCCATTTTGAGCTCCCAAGGAGACGGCAGGGACGACGGTATTCGCGTCCGCCAACGTAAATCAAGGAAATGTCAGCGGCCACCATGTTTATATTTTGTTTTACCTGCTGCACCGGCGCCACATGTACATCTTGAGCAACCGACAGCGATTTCGAGCCTTTCCCAACGCCCTGGCCGGCGCGGCGCGGCGAAAGGCATATCGGCCGTTAATGCCTAAAGAGGAGGCGTTGGAAGAAGGCGACGGCGAGTGATGGTTGGTTTTTTGGGCGCGCGCTCGCTGCTCCTCGTTGCTCATTAGGCAGCGGGTGTCAGGGGGCCGTGACGGACTGTTCGCGAGACGTCTGTGCCGTAATGGGGCCGCTCCACGTGCGCCACGACATTTCTCCCAGGCCGCAATGAATGGAGGCTCAGAACCACCGCCAGCAGGTGACGTGCCACTGTTCTCCATGGCAGTGTGGGAGGTCTCCATTGTTACGATGGTATTGTGTCAAAAATATCTACATGCCCAAGCCAGTCAATTAGATTTATAAAATTGAACCTCACGTTCATTAGTTTGTACTTTCGTCATAATTATTAACATTGTTTCAAAACACGCCCTGAAAAGATTTATTATTTATAAAGAATGTAAATACAAAAAGTGCTTATAACGATGCGAACGATTATAAGTTCTTTTCACAAATTATTCTCACAAAGTCACGGCACTTGTGCAAACCTGTTCGATATAATATATCGATTGTTCCGAGATATATTGTTTCGATAGAAACAAGAACCACACTCATGAAATATTTTCAAGAAAAAAATATAAATCGTTTAATCAATTTATCTACCTTGTTATGTAATTAATTTGTTTTATTCAGAGACATATATTATGATAGGCATTTTCTTTACTTCTTCTATTCATCAGTCTTTCTACTGCAATCTGGGAGCCTCTTCGGTATTCTTGCGCTCTCGCCCACGAAGTCAAATGTGTAAAGAAAGTGTTTGCAGCCAAATCAAGAAAACGCGAATTCGACGGCGTCTGGATGACGACGCAAAGCGAAAATGACGCGGCAAATGTGATAGAGAGAATCGTGTGGATGACGTATTCGGGTAACACAATGATCATGGCTGCAATCTGACCACAACAACTCTAGATACAAGGAGTAGAAATGGAGCCGTAATGTCACACATGATTGGCGTTTGGATAAATGTTAAAAGATAAATGATTAGGAATGTGGAGCAAGTTATGAAATAAAAAGTTGAGAACACAAGCCGTTCTCCTCAAGACCTCAAGAAAGGCGAAAAAATATAGACAAGTGAAACATACAACAAATGTCCGAATGTCTAGAATCATAGACGTCTAAAATATCATGTAGTTTGACAACACCCTGACAAAGTTTGATTGACAACCGATTTTCAGATCGACGCAGAGAGCAAAGTCAGAATACTAGGTTAATTGAAGTAGAAACAGCAGAAAGTAATGGAAATATATAGAAAAAGTTGAAACATGCTGATTTCACATCGGTGTCAAATACAAAAATCCAATTATAATTTTCCAATCGATGCATATATCTAAAAGAATGTCAATTGATACTTGTAAAAAGAGGGCTTTCTGCGTAGCCTGAGATAAGTTGGATCTTATTCACAATGATGAATGTTATTCATATTAAATCTTACTCATTTAATCTGTGACGTTTTTAAGCTTAAATAAAAATAGGTAAAGTTGGAAATAACATTGGCTAAATTCTATCATTTTTTTAAATTACATTTAAAACTTTCGTTAATAAATTCTTCAGGTAGATTTTTACGAAAAATAACAAAGTTATGAAACGTGATCACATGGGAATACTTGTCGCGAGCAATACAGATAGAATACAGATCTTTTATGGTGACGTAGACCAACGATCGACCATTCATTGATAAGGTCATACCCAATGGTGTTCAATTCACCCAGAGTCTTAACGTATTTTCAAACTTATGCTCAATTCAATGGAAAAATGGCGTAAAGCTCCACATCTGTACTTTTCTCAAACACAAAACGTACTCATGCCAGATATCTTTTACCGATTATATAGTAGAAGAACAAGGAAAACAGAAAAATGGGAAAAATCAGGAGATAAAGGAGAAGAAAATGAAGGGGAAGAGACGGAGGACAAGAGGAAGCGGGAAGGAGGAAACGAGTAGAAAGGCAAGGATCGAAGCTGGATCGCAGAGGAGAAGAAAATGTAGGAGAACGAGACGGAGAAGAACAAGAAGAAGCAAGAGGAGGGAGAGGAATAGAAAGACAAGGATATATGTTGGGCGGCAGGGAAGGGCAAGAAAATGTAGGAAGAGACGGGGAAAGACAAAAAGAAGCTGGAGGAGGGAGAGGAGTAGAAAGAGAAGGATCTACGTTGGGTCGCAGAGAAGGAGGTGTAGGAGGAAGAAGCGAAGAAGTGCAAGAAGAAGCAGGAGGAAGGAAAGGAGTAGAAAGGCAAGGATGGAAGCTGGGCTGCAGAGAAGGAGAAGATGTAGTAGGAAGAGATCGACAAAGAAAAGAAACAGGAGAAGGGAGAGGAGTAGAAAGACAAAGAACTAAGTTGGACCGCGGAGAAGAATATGTTGGAGGAAGAAGCAAAGAACGGCAAGAAAAAGCTTGAGGATGGAGAGGAGTAGAGAGACAAGGATGGAAGCTGAGCCGCAGAGAAGGAGAAGATGTAGTAAGAAGAGATCGACAAAGACAAGAAGAAGCAGGAGGAGGGAGAGGAGTAGAAAGACAAGGATCGAAGCTGGGCTCCAGTGGATATGTACGAGGAAGAAGCGAAGAAGGGCAAGAAGAAGCAGGAGGAGGGAGAAGAGTAGAGAGACAAGTATGGAAGCTGAGCCGCAGCAAGAAGTTGTAGTAGGAAGAGATCGACAAAGACAAGAAGCAGGAGGAGAGAGGGGAGTAGAAAGACAAGGATGGAAGCTAGACCACAGAGAAGAAGAAGAAAATGTAGGAGGAAGTGACGGAGAAAAACAAGAAGAAGCGGGGGGAGGGAGAGGAGTAGCAAGACAAGGATGGAAGCTGGGCCTCAGCCATGTGTGGGAGGAATCGGTGGGAGCGGCGGCGCCCGCGGGCAGCGATGGAAGGCGGCGCGGCGGGACGCCGTGCCGTTCGGTCGCGAGGGAACCGGTCGCGGCGCGGACGCGTGGGGCAACGGGGCGCCGACGCCCCCCTCTGCACGCCGCCCGCGCTCGCCCAAGCCGCGATTCGCACGGCTTCGTTTTCATCGCGCCGCCGCCGCCGCTTAGCTCGTCCGCCACCGACGCCACGCCGCTGCGACTTTCGCTGCCGACTGCCACCGACACGTTGCGCTACCTGCCGCCGACCTGGGGCCGTTTTGCGGAGCACGATGAGAATTTTCGTGTTCTTTCTTTTTAGAGAGAATTTGCACAGCGTGGAGCACTATATCGCACACGATACGAACCTACTTTGGAGCTTTAACCAATGCGCGAACTCTCTCTACGTTAGTTCGGTAAATTATCTCCACTAGAATTACTGGGCGCAATCACGTGACGTTTGTCATGTACGATACGGCAGTGTGTGTTGCTTTTTCCTTACTTTCGTAATGCAATATCATGTTGATGTAGTCGATCAAATGTAAATGAAAAGGAAGTGGCTTTATGGGATAATGGTTAGCAATACATTTGATTTTCGCTTCATTCTACCATCCGAGTTTGCTATTACTTCCATTACTGCAGAAGAAAATCGCCGTGGAATACGACTTTAGCACTTCAAATGATACAGGTCTCATGGTTGTCTCTAACGTACATCATATTGTTTTACGATACCCTGCGCAGAGACCCCCTATTACTATGCCAGCACCTTAGAATTAGAGCTGTGTGAATGATTGTGTGTGTAATTATGAATGTATGATAATAATGATGACAAAGAGGTGCTGGAATATGAACCACTGAAAACTGGACCACCCTGAGAAAAGCTGCCGCGAACTCGCTTTGTCCGCCACAAATCCAATATGAACCGTCTGAGATTTGATTTCGTATCCCATCGGTGAAAAGCGAACATTCTGATCTCATTCTCTCTCAAAAGCGAACATTCAAGCCTCTCATTTGTGTTAGTATACTTCAGTTGATTTACAGGTTGTTTCTATTTATTTGGTTTCACCCAACTACTTGCAATGATAACACAATCTTCCCCATCGTCTCTTTTCAATACTTTTTCATCCAATCGCAGTTGTTTCTTTTCTCAGTCTCGGGCTTCTCTCAGTCTCTACTGTTTCTGTTGTTCATTTCTCTAATATTTCAGACATATTCTTCACTTCCAAGCAATTTATTTCCGAAAACTTGTTTGTTCTCTATATTTTATTCTGCGATACTACACCTTCCCAAATATTTACTCCTTTAATTTAATTTTTTCTATTCACCTGGAAACGGGAGGATCCTATTTGGTGTACTGCATGTTTCAATCGTAATTAGATTGATTCATAGTTTACGGGAGAATGAGCTAAAAATGGACTGGCCGTTTGAGAAGGAAACGAATGATTTAGTAGGAGTGAAGATCATATTATTTTATTACGGTAGCTATTTCAAAAAATTCTATCCATCGAAATCATTACAGGTACTACAGCCACTAAGAGTTGATAAACTATACCATTTATACTTTAGATATATATTTACTTACATTTATAAATTAAATTCAGCCCATCAATTCTGAATTCTTAGCGAAGATACAGTTTCTTGAAAATTATCGAATGCTGCTCTGGTTCTAAGAAGGTTCCCAAGTTAATGCAGTCTTCTCCAAACCAAAGTCTTCCGTGGACAGGGAATTATAAAAAATATCTCGGTTTCTTTCCCGTCTCATATCCCCCTTATCTGCGAAGCGGTGCATATAGACAAGTACCTCCCCTGAGAAAAGGGCTAATTATGCTTTATTTTTTCAACTTTTACTCCGATCGTTTACATTGAACTTTTACTTAACTCTTATTTTATTGCACAAATTCGCTGCCAGATGTCACAAGAAGGAGCAGAAATACACTACGAACTATATTACAAAATGGTATCATTATCATCATTAATAAGTAGTATCAAACGCAAGCCTCGCTGTCGATGAATATCTGTGTCATACACTGCTTATCAATGATATCACGCTTGTTTTTGCTCGCTACAGCCAGGCGACGCAACACAACGCACAGACGTCTGAGTTCGCTAACCCCCGAACGCGACGCTCATTCTCTCTGAGAGAGGCACCTGCAAGTGCCTCCACATTTCTACTTCATACTAATCGTTTCCCGCGGTAGCACAGCACTTATCATGGAAAGGTGCAGATAGAGATGACTGCTGTTCACAAGCATCAATGAAATTCTTTCACATTTAATGCATTCTACGCTTATTCATTGCGGCAATCGCATAACCAACCATTTCATTACAATACGAGTAAATCTAATGAGTATATTTCATCACAACAATGTCACGAAGAATTGTATGGTTTCCTTCTAGTATTTAGTAATACGAATAATAATTATTATAATATTGTTGTAGTAATGTAAGAATTATAGTATTTTGCATTATTATTATAGCAAATATTTTAATTACAACTATCTTATACTACATTGTTTGAAAAGCGTTGTTCGCCTATTGCCCTGAGGATAGCTGGGAATCTGGAAGAGTAGCACGATCGAGAAGGTGGCTCTGAATCCAGAGTAATAAATGCATAGGTTTGATAGATTTGATTAATGTAGACTTCTAGGCTACTTAAATAATTAGATTCACTTGTTTACATCTAATGGTATATTGTATTGAATATTTTCAAAATTAATTATCTATTTTTAGATATTTTATTTTTCCTTTCAATTTTTTAAAAAATTTATCACAGTTTTTAATTTCTAACGGTAATTTAATAAATAATGCAAATCCTTTGTCAATTAAACTGTTTTTTTGTCGGGACAATTTTTCTGAAATTGAATTTAAGACTAAATTTGTGCTTGGCTTGCAATGAAATTAATGAATTAGGTTACAACTAAATCATTAACATCGCATTTCTTCGATTCGGGAAAATGTATTCCTTGAAATAACTAACAAGTAAACTATTTCATAATTTTTGCACCTTACATTCGACATGATTGAAATAAAATAAAGGGAAGGGTTCTAACAAGTCACAATTTCCCTCAGATATCTTCCAGTATTACGTAAAATTTCAACCCATTTTACCAATATCACCTTCCAATTTTCACAATTTCGTTTCCCCTTGCATGACCCTTGGAGATTTCGCTTGTGAACCGGACCATTTGCCGATGCAAGCGCTCCTTTCCGCTTTCTCCGCGTTCCACGTATCTGTCGCAACGTCCGCCGCCACCGCCTCGGCGCAGCGGCTGAACTTTGCTTCCACGCAGCCACTGCCATTGGCGCAACTGGCGGCGAGCTCTGCGCCCTTCTCCGCAGGCAAGTGCCGAGGCCTTCCTTACGGCAAGGCTTGTTTACCTTCGGCGTCACACAACGAGGGCGCTGTTGTGGTGACATCCAGGAAACGACGGAATGAACGTTGCCATTTCTTTCTCTAACACCGGCCTAGGTGGCTCAAGCGTCAATTGATGTCACTGCTGTGCTTCTGTCCAGGAGATCCTAGGGTTCCACTCCCGATAGTAGCACAATTTTGACACTAGCTAGACAGATAGGTCGGATTCAGTCGTTGTCTGGGGAATTCTAGCGGTCGGCTGCTCTGATCGTCGGTTTCCCGAGTTTCTCTGATCACTACCGCCACCAATGTGGCTACCCTAACGAACGGGCCAAGAACCGCGCGCGGGCTTTCCTTCGTTTTTCTCGTCCTCTCCTCACCCCTTGCTTACACACACACACACACCACATACAAACTGCACATGCACTGAAAAGAGAATAAGTTACTTTTGTTTGTTTAGTTGAACTTAGTACACGCCGGTTTATCGCTGAGCGCCATGGCAGCAATGATGTGATCACGTAAAACACGAAAACATTTACAAGTAGTACTGTACTCATTGAGCTAACTTTTATGGTTTCCGGAACCTAACACTGTTTTTAATTCAATTTAAAGTACATTACCTCTTATGTAAAAATAACGTGAAAATATCGAATCCCTCCACCATTTCCGACAAACGAGAAGCACAAATATCGAATCCCTCCACCATTTCCGCACAAAGATGTCTTTGTTTGTCTGAAATATTTAACGTTTCATTAAATCTATCTCATTTTACATTCAGAAAAAATTATCATTTATTATCATTTAGTATTTAAAAAAGTAATTACTAGTGACGCTTAATCAGCTGGTACTTTCTCACTCGCACTTTAAGCAAAATTACGCAGAAAGTACTCAAATTTTCGAAAAATTGTACATGACCTTATTTCAAAATCTATCTTCAAGGAACAGATTTCATGAACGAAAAAAGTTGGTATAACTTTCGGTTGAAGGAAGACGCCGAAAAAGTTTGAATCTTTGCAATTGTCGAAAAATAAGACTTTTCAACGAAAATGAGACCTGCATCATTCTCTTAAACGTCCTTCACACTATCCAACAACAAAATCTAATCAAAAACAATGAAGCCATTTTTTTTTAATTTGGAAGACGTCCCAGGGGCTTCATATAATGTGGCCCCAAAATTAAAATATTAATTTCAAATTCAAGGGGCCGCGACATGAACCAGGTCGATGCGAAATATCAATTTTGAAGAAAATCGGCAGAACGATTTAGCCGCTAACGTTGTTCACAGACGGACCAGACATTCGGACGGACCGACACACGTCTTGCGTCATTCAATTTTTCGGTATTAAGGACCTTCAAAACATAGATTCTGGCTACGTGTTAGAGGATTTTTTTTCTAAATTTAGCAACGGGATTTATCCATTTGTTTATTATCAGGGCATAATAAGAGTATCAGGTTGCCAGGTAATAAGGTTTTTTCTGCGAAATTCGCGTTTTTTATTGGAGCAGCATTAGATAACTTTCTCTCTACTGCGTAAGTGGTAGTATTTTCCCGTATTCAGTATTCAGGAAAGTATTTCAGTTCAGTATTTTCAGCGAATAGTATTTTCTGCAAATGAATCTTCGGAGACTAGACAGCCCCAGGTTCGATCCCAGGCATAGCATTTTTTACCCCAGCTAAGAAGCTGGATCGAAGCTTGGATGAGTATCCTACATAATGAATGCACTGATCGTTCGAGTTTGTTTTCCTCCGATCGATTCATTGGGAATGCCGAAAGAGTACATTAATAAACAGGTATCGGAACGTGCGTGATCCCTCTTACTCATGCATAGGGTCCGGCGATGAGATGATTCCACATCTCAATTTGACCCATCCTCCATTATCTAGAAAGAACCTGAGAGATCTCCCAGTATGTGATTTCAAGCTAGGTCTCAGAGGTGAACTGTAGCACTAAAAATAAAAATTGTACTTTGGTCAAACAAGCTCTATCTGCCGCCACCACCACCACCATCTCTCACGACACTTGAGTTCTTTCCTGAGAAACTGTGCTTCCCTCATCCTCTCTACCACTGATCGTGACAATCTATTGGTTACGATGCCTCCGCCGTGGCGGCTTCTCTTCTATCTTCTCTCTTAAAGGGCTGAAAGATCCGGGACTGCAACTTCGAGCGGCAACCAACTCACTGGACTTGGGCGCGGTACAAGAGCGCAGTCTGCCAGCGAAAGGTCGCTCTCTGGTCGTGGATCCACAATGCAAATCAAAGAGAGATAAGTACCGAACCCCGCAAAGGCCTCGTGGCTACTTTTCAGTCAATCAGCCTTTTGTAAAAGGTAAAAGTTGCTTGGGATAAGTTTCACCAATATCTCTCCAAGGCAAAACGTGCTCGGGACAATAAATAACATTGAAATAACATTTACATTGAAACCACTCGATCTTTGTATCGCAATGTGAGGCATTTTTTCTTAAGACACGCTGATTCAACACTATGCCTCGTTCTTTTCTATATTTCGATACCCAGTGAAAATTTGCTGCATTATTCTATCAAAAAATTATTTCAATCCATTTCCTCAAAGACCATCCCTATGCATACTACTTATAATGGCAGAATTGAAATATATTATAAAATAAAATCCTATATATTTAAATTTGAAGGAAAATGCCCATTACCTAATTATACTAAGTTACTTTAAATGTATTTAAATTAATTGAGATACGTTTGTGGAGGAATACAAAGAATTTCATGAATATTGTTTTTCAAAAGTATCAATCAAAACAAAAAACTATAAGAATTGTCAACATTGTAACTGGCATTCTGAGGCGACAATCATAACCTAACATGGAAGACCTAAAGATTGATCTCGTTAGGTAATGGCGCAGGAAACATTTTTTTAAACCCAAACGTCAGACAAAACAAATGCATGTATCCGTTGTGAACAGGGTCGCAACGAGAGTGAGAACGAGAGTTTGGCGAAGATATCGCAGTCATTTCACCGGAATTTGGACCGGGTTTGCCAAATAAGCACTTGAAAAAGCCATTCCGAACAGTGTTGAAAGGACAGCGTGACAAACGTTCCATATCAGGTGGCCAAAGAGGAATTCACTCTTGTAAATTGTCTTCATTTACTGACTAAACGTACTCGCATGACTATAATACGAGCATCGCGTAAAATGCAAATATGTTACATTCTCGATACCACTGGCGTTATCAGAATGTATGAGATAAATGATTGTTTTAGCATGTACTCGTCTTCTGACGGCAGGTTTTTTCCCGCTTCAGGGGTTTTTTCCTCAGCCGTACCTTGTGGTCTCCTTTCCGCGGCTTTGATGCGATGAAGAGACCATCAGGGGTGAATGCCAGAATTCGAAAGGTTAGAATGCGGTAGGATGTAGGTATTGTAATGGCTTAAAGGCCTTCAGCCTACCCACAAAGTTAAAAAAGTATTGAAATTATATGTAAATGTGTTGTAATTACCTATTAAATAAAAAAAATAACCTTTCGGATAAATGATCAACTTCCGCCACTGCATTGTTTATTTTCATTTTTACGTACATCGACTGTAGACATCGAGCTAAATACTTGCGATTTTTTAAACATTTGTATAATACAAAAAAGTATACTTAGCACTTTGGAAATCACGAATATTTAGTTTCACAATGTAACTGAAAATATTGTCGTTTTAAACAAAATGTAAGCGTTTCAAAACGAGTGTAAATTTTCGTTTACAATATTATTACCATTTTTCTACACACTCCCAAATATTAACAATATGATGACATAAAATTATTCTAAGTACTTATTCCCATCTTAAATATATAACCCAAAGCATTCCCTATAGGCTGGACCTCATATAAACGTCTAAACATCAAGACATTTATTGATTTCTCTTCTGTGGGGCCAGCACGACTCAACACATACTCAGGTAAGAAATACTACCCACATATACGAGTCTTTACAAACATAACGAGAGGCAAGAGACATGTATACAAGATATTAATAGAAACAGCGATCACTAGTCAGAGATTACAATTGCTGTGTTAATTAAGGTTTTATATGTAGGGAGAGTAATATAATTCTGAATCAATCTGATATTGGTGTAAAGAACATTAAAACATAAGTGGCGAGCGTGAAGGCAACATCTGGTGAGTTTGCGGCGTTGCCGGAATTGAATTTGTAGGCTCACTGATACGATCAGAGATTTCCTTGATTTTTCCGATCACTTTGAGGCAGCGCCAAGAAAATTGGCTCCTGACCGCGCGCCATCCTTCCTTCTCAATTCTCTACCTACCCCCATCCTTTGGGGCGAGCAATAGCGATCTCCGATTGGCCCGTTCAATTGTCTTCGAAAGTCTCATCTATTCAAAACTATAAGCAAATAATTGAACAGCTAAAATGAGAAGATCATTTGAAAGCTTGGAATAAAAGGCAAGGAAAACTCCACTCTTCTTTCTCGCCCCATATGTGTATGTAATAAATGAGAGCTGTTTTTCAGCTGTACTTACACGAGGTTCATTTAAAAGCGATGTGTAAAAGTGTCTATGAAGCAAAATATTAAATGCATATCACATACTGACAATTGTAGCATTATCTGTATTCCGCTGTTACAGTTTAAAAACAATTGCCAAAAGTTGAATTATGAATAATTAAAAGTGAATAAAAATTAAAAACAAACGTTTAAAGACATTAATGAGACGACGTCGCAGACACCAATTAATTTAAGGTAACTTCGAAAGGAAGACTTAGAATTTGTCTTTACTGGTACATTGTTGTGAATACATTACTAAAACAGAAAAACGTCAATCTTGATCCGTGTCTAGGTAATTTTTGCTGGATTCTTCTCAAAATTCGGAACTCAACAGTGAGTGAGTGCTACAAGAACGTTACGAGGAAGTGCGTCGGTGACATAATAAAAAGCGGACTGCGTTGAATAATGCGAGAGTGGGCAAACATGACGCAACAGCGCAGTCGCGCTCCGCTGTTTACCAATAAGGAAACGCCGAGGGGGGAAGTGAGCGCCACGCGCAGCGCACGGGAGGGGGGGGTAGAAGGCGACGAAGGGAGAACGAAGTGATACTTGACGAACGAGGTGACTATACTTGGGTTTTTATTTCTGGGCGCGTGAGGGCCTTTCTTCACTATGGAATATCTCACGGCATGAAGAGCCTTTCTCGGTCGTGCCGCTAGACGTTGCATGCTGCCAGCATTGCTCGATATGGTCGCGATCATTCGACATCTAGCGGCACGACCTAGAAAGACGTGAAATGCCGTGAGATATTCCATGTAGTCAACATCAACAAACATTTAATGGAAAACAAAAAGTGTTTTCATTACTTCATAATGTGCTTATTGATAATTTTCCAGCTTACAATTACGTTTCACGTCTTGCCCTTTGTGGGTTTAGGTCTTGAACTTTCCACACAATTGCAAACTTACACGTCATAGGAGGAAGGCTCTGGCGATCGGAGCCTTCAACGCATGCGCAGTACGTGTGCTCGCGAGACGCAGTATGCTGAGTTACTACAGTCAGCTTGATTCCACGAAGGCTGGCCTTTCGGGTATCCTCGAGTTCCTTCGTGGCCTATGGCGGACTCTCACCACAAACACCAACTCAGCTTATTGGAATGATTAACCTCTTATTGAAAACTAAGACGCTTAAAATTTCTTTTTATATTCAAAAACTGTTTTTGCGGAGTTCGAATACTATTTGTAGGGCATTTTCTTACAAAATGCATGTGTTAAAAAATTAATTTTCACTGTCAATGCTAAATGTTAGGAATTGTAATAATCTTTCTCTTTGAGAAGTTATTTATTACAATTTTCTAAGTCTGACGTTAATCCGTCTTTAATGTTTTAACCGGATGCTTACTCCATGTTCCATCATGTTGAAAGACCAGACAAGAGCCTAAAGCAGTGGTGTCAAGGTCTTCTAGTAGTGACAGCGGCACTCGTCGTGGCACTGTAGCGTGCCATGAGCTTCTCTGCGCAACTAGCGTCGGGAAAGGCAGCTATTAGTAACCCCGCCGTTTTACAAGGAGGGGCGATTTCGTCGTGGCACTCGTGCTACGGACTCCCGCTCGTGGCATCGACCTTGGCAACACTGGCCTACAGTTGTTCCAACTGGAATTATGTCCCACTGATGGAGATACCTCGAGGAAGAATCCTTGCAAACTAAAGAAGAGGTCGGCGCCAGATCTCACGTTCCAGCGGATGACAACACTCCGCCTATAGGATTATAACATGCACTGTATTTACGACGCTACGGACAAAAGCAATAGATGCGCACAGAAACACTAAATACTCACTCGGTGTTACATTACAAGGTGTGATCAATAAAAGACCGGACTCATTTTATAACTTGTTTATTTCGATAGATACAACTTACTCGAATTTGTCGCCCTCAAAGTAGTTGCTTTGGCTTACGACACATGTTTCTCAAAGTTTCTTCCAGCTCACGAACCCCGCTTGGGAAGCCGCCTTAGGGAATATCTTCAGGTCCGCCGTACAATTGGTTTTGATGTCCAGAATTGACTCGAATCGGCGCCTTTTCAAGGTTGATTTCAGGGTTGATTTTCGTCACCAGTTTTAACGGTTTTAAGAAAGGCTGGTTCGGTGTTGGCTCGATCCAGGAGCTCCTGACAAATGTCCACACGTGTTTGTCTTTGTTCAGCAGTAAGCACTCGTGGGACGAATTTTGACGCGACGCGCGACATGCCCAAATTTCTGTCAAAATGGTCTGACAGGATCCAAAACTAATGTTCACTTCATCGGCTATCTCCCAAATAGTTAAACAGCGATTTGCCCACACCAAATGGCTCACCAATTTGACGTGGTTGGGGTCTGTCGATGTGGAAGACCGCCCCGTTCGCAAATCTTCATCTGTCGAGATTCTGCCCGATTTGAAGTGACTATACCACTCAAAACACGGGCTTCTACTCACAGCTTCATCCCCAAAGGCTTGTTGAATCATTCCGATGGTTTCCTAGCACTTTTGCCAAGTTTTAAACAAAATTTCACGTACACACGCTGTTCCTCCAACTCCTTCATTCTTGCCGTTGTACGAGGTGACGAACAGGTTCACGCAAGTACCGCAGTTGCTGCTTAACGGCCCAACCTACACAAACGCGACAGCTGCCGTTTTACTTGTCAAATTTTTTCCTGGATGGCGCAACCTTCCTCGTTTAGATCCACTGAGCGGTTTGCGCGCAATAAAATCAGTCCGGTCTTTTATTGATCACACCTTGTAACTGATTTCCTTACGAAACCGTAATTGTTCTCCAAATTCACGGAACTGTCGAAATGGGAACCAGAGATTATTATTCAAGGATATTGATCACCTTAGAGTAGGGAACTTCATTGCTTATTAAACACAAGAGCCTCCAACTTTCGTAGTTCCCCAGACAAAATGATGACCATTTCTAAACATATGCCAAGTTTTCCCCTTCGTGTGCAATATCATCAACAAAATATGACCCTTCAGTACGATGAACTTGCCTTCTTTCAGTTTAGTTCCCAAATTTCAAAATTTTGGGATTACATAAGAGAAAAATATGTTTCTCTCTAGAAAGTGACTTGACTAATTCGTTTATTATTTTCTTCTCTCTTTTGCTGCTTTTTACATTCCATGGTAAGCCTAAACCCGAAACTCGAGATAATCCCATCAAAAAACTTTTTTATCTTATTCCCAAGAATATCTGTCATTTAAACTTTAGGTTTGCAGAATAAATTTTTGTACTCTTAATCTTTTTGTCTTTGCATATTTTTCTACACTACGGTTCATACTGCAGGAGTATTACTTTTTTATCTTATGAACATTGATCTACGCTTCTCCATTTGCAAATGAAGTAAATAATTCCCTTATAACTGCATATTTCACTATCCTTTTACCTATTACACGGAACTCTCCCGACTACATGCAAATTGTGTTTCATCACTCTATCACTTTGGGCTAAAAGTGTTTACGAGTTAGTGTGTAAGGGTGTAACGCATGTTAATTATTGCAAATTTAAAAAAATATTGTTCTACAATTTTGTTTTTGCTCTACCCAAGGATGTATGAGCTTTTCTGAATTGATCAAAAATTTTATAACATTTGCATTAATAATTAATAAATGAAAGAATGCTTCCATAGGTGTTTAAAAAATTAATGATGAATCAAAAAATGGTAATTCGTCAAACTTTCAAATTAGAGCGATGAATTTAATAATTAATGAATCAGATTGATTAAGGGGATGAGAGAAATGGATCATCCAAGAATCTATTGGAAACTTACAGTCTTTAAACAATGAAATGTCTTGGGAAGAACAGAGGCACATGATAAAATTAAATGACGTCATGGTTCAAGGGGAGGAGCACAGAAAGAAAAGCGGGTTGACAGCTGCGGAAGAGAAAGCAAAGAGGGAGATCGAGAGGTAGAGAAGGTCGACATGATGGCAGCGCGGTGCGGCAACACAATCGCGACTGGGCGTCGACGATAGCAGTGGTGGGCCGCGCCGGCGGAGCCAAGAGGAAGGGAGGCGGCGCCTCGAGCGGTGCCCGCGAGAAATGTGAACAGCTCTCGACTCGACAGGGCGGATTAATTTCGACATCATTCGCGGCGCCTTTTACCGTCGGCGCCTACGCCAAACGGCGGACAGCGAGGGCGGGGGCGGCCTGATCCAGGAGATAAACCGCGACGAACTGGACCCCCGCGTCCGTATGTGAGTGTTCACCTGCTTTGGATAGCGGGTTTTGCAGTCCGATCAACTGGGATGGTTAGACGAGTAAATGTCTACTGTCCTTACATACTCAGCAAAACAAGCTCCGTTGCCACCCGTCTCCTTGCCCACTCCTCGTGTGTACGGTATTTTCCCCATCAGGCTCAAAATTTCTCGACCGAGACTATACATTAAAAGCCTCATGACAATATAGAAAAAACATCCAGGGAACAAATGTTATCTGATTATCTATTCATTTCATCAAAACGACCCTAACGGTATATGCTTCCAAATGAATTCAAAATACTTCACTTTATTATTATCAAGTACTTTGGCAAAATATCTTCAGTATTAATGATCAACAGAAGTATGTTTAATGTAATGCAAAATACGGGTTTTAAATCATAAATATCAGAATTGTTGAATTTCAATATCTTAAACACACTATGTTCTAAAATTTTTAATATTGTGGTTAAACTTAAGTACAATAAAACATAATGTACGTAACAGTGATTATCTTCATAAAACCTTCAGTTTTCGAAATGAATGGATTTGAATTCGTGAAAAGGTTCCAAAAATAGATTACTTTAGTTGACGGGTTTAGTAATCAAAATCACTTGCTAACTATATGATACATGAAATTAACTACTAAATGAATCAGCATTTTATATCCTGTTCTGTTAAAGCGGTAACATAGCTCCAGAATGTCATGGGTACTGTTTGGCAAGGAGTATTTCTTGGCGTGGAATACTTGGCATACGATTGTTCAACAAAGCGTGAAAGCCAGAGGAAAGAAATTAAAAAATAAACGCAGAAAGATTTCACCAGCAAATTCTCTTTATCTCTTCTCCTAGGTCTCATGAGAAACGAACACGATAATAATATGTAAAATTAAGCAGTAGTGCCTGAGACGAATTAGAGAGAGAGAGAACGATTAGATCTAGAATTGTGATCAAGATTGTGGCATTGTGATTATTTGTATTTTGGATACGAAAATCTCAGTTTAAAATAAAATGGTTTATCGTTTAAAAAGTAAAATTCAGGAGATGTCCTAAAAATGTTGAATAATAATTTGCTCACATTCATCTAATACTTAATGAGAACAAATTACTACCTAAATGAAAAATAAAAAATAAAATATATTAGTAAAATCGGCTTGTTTTAGACAGTACTAGTGAAACCTGGCTTCAAATTGGTCAGGCCTTTAGTAGTGTTAAGAGTACTAATGTCTTAATCTATTTAGCCATTTACTTTCCTTTTTATTTTAAAACTCAAACACCGGAGCTCCGACGAGTTGAATTCTTTAAAATACCAATATGTACAATCTTTGTCCCAAACTGATCTAGCTTAGGATAATTATGAAGAAAACCCCGCAATCCGTATAATCAATAATAGCTTTGCTATTCTGTCAATTTTAATCGTACGTTCATAGGAACCACGCACAAGCTAGGTGATCTAGGGTTCTGGCTTAGGGTGGAGCTCGTCTCTGTTTCAGATCCTAAATAGGCCCATTTTATTAAATATGGCTTTCGTAATATCCTAATAATCCACGTAACGATACACCTAGATCTTACCTCTGACGTATTTACTAAGTTTCAGCTCAAAAGCTTCTAATCTCATAGAGTATACATGACACATCCATCCATCCCGATTTCGGTTACAAAATTGCGTGAATATCCTCGCCATCTGCTTCAATCTCAGTCATCTTTGTAATATCACTAACAAATCTTAATCTTGATGTGTACAAAGTTACAGCTGAAAACGGATTTTACAACCGAAAATTTGATGTATTGTTGAGGTGATTCCAATACTTTTAAAAAATAGATACATCTGGAACAACATGAATTGTATAGCTTTTATACGTAATAATTATTTAAATCTATCACACACAATTTACGAAACGGAAACTATTCTTAAATTAATTTATTGTTACTTAATTGCCAATTAAAATATTAAAATTTTTAATAGAGTTTGGTCTAGAGACAATGTTCTCACTTACGTTTCCAAATGTCCCGGCTTCAAATCCTTAGATTAGTTCCTTTTATGACTTGATTTTTTACGATAAGGCCTTGTCAGTTTCGAGTGAAAATTTTTATGACATATTTATTGGTCTACAGGTATTGCGATTTCGGTTATGAATGGCCCAAGTTTTAACTTCGGAACAGTTCCGCATTTAAATATTTCTTACTCTTTAGCGCTGGAAGAAAGCTTTATTTGTTTACCTGTTACTTACGCTCATATCTTTCATTTACAGTGTCGAGAGTGGGAGTTCAGGAATCCTAAATGCACATATTTTGAAATATATATTTGTTCTTTCGTGCATGGTTACTTTCAATCATGGTTACTTTGAAATTTACACGCAGACATGTTCATATAGTAGTGCGATTGCCGCGTGAGGTCCTGGGTCCATTACTTGGAAATTTGCGAACTGCTAGTGACATTTATCCGTTGCCTTGTTAGCTTGCATGGTGGGCGTAACCTTCACCGTTTGATACGTTATTTTAATCGTTTTCATTGTTAGATGTTAGGGAAACCATTTTGCTCCGATTGTGATTACACTTTTTGTTTCCTATTCGATTTTGTTATACATTTAGAAGGTAGTTTTGTTTCGTTTCCTCTCATCTCGTCAACCTGTCGGTCATAGAGTAAGAATGTTTTTCTTTTTATTCACTTTCCAGTTTGAATGGTTGCAAGCGCCGTTCACACTTTGCTATTGCCACCTCAAATTATATTAAAAATATTCCTTAAATTAAGTGTAGAATGCATTAGAATCATAAAATTGGAATGAAAAAGTGGAAGAAGTTTAACTTTTATTGCAGAATGTACATGCAATAGTATGTAATATACAGGCGTTAAGGTAAGATGGTTTTCTCAAAAGCAGCAGTACGCATAATAATTCTAAGGTCTTTTCGACCACTAGGCCTCTCATTTAGGTGCACATCCTCTCATATCCTTCAACATTCTGTAAAAGAGAACGAACGGGCTTAGTGTAGTAAAACCGGAGTCAGCCAGATTTTATAAAGCAGGTTCAGGAATGTGTGGCGAACGTTCCAACGTGCCCGAATCGCCCGAGGGCGTCGCGGAGGGAAATATCGGTGGCAGAGGAACAGGAGGCGTCTAATTCGAGCGTCGCGACGCGCCACAGGCGTCGCGCTACTGTTCGCCTCCCTCGAGGCAATTAATGCCGCTTGCATGCGTGTTCGTCTCCATCGCCAGCCCCGCTGCTGCTGCGTCCGGCCCGGAATAGCGGCGCGGTTCGTCCCGCGCTCGGCAGGCAGCAGCACCAGTAGGGCCCGAGAGGTAGTGAGCGCCCCTGAGGTTGCTGCTTCCGTAAGTGGATCTCGCCCGTATCAGCCACCTGATGGCGCGAGAACACTATTTTTGTGGCATGCGCCATGAATATGTTAAGTTACGTGCTTTTTTTTCTCCTTATAACATGTTCTTCCTTCTGTGCACACCTTTGAGGAACTCTTTTCCGCAATTAACTTTGTAAAATCCTTTGTTATTAATCCTACTCCAGCTTGCGTATTATTGCAATCATTGTGTTTTAAACCTCACATGAAAACATTGGATAGTAATATTCAGCAACGAGTGAATCGTTTATCAGTGAAGTAGAGAAGATTGCTCACAAATGCTTGTGTTTAAGCGATTTGATCGTATAAATCAAAAATATAATGAAAAACAATCAGTAACTTAAATGTTTCCTCAATAATGGAAGCACGTCGTAGTTATCCCCATTGCCAAACCCAACAAAAATCATGCCCACACAAATAGCTACCGACCTATAAGTTTACTACCCCCCTCATCCAAAATTTTTGAAAAAATAATTCTGAAAAGACTTAAAGATCACTTACAGGTAACAAAAGCCATACCAAAGGAACAATTTGGGTTCACCGAAAAAATTTCTACACTACACCAACTCCTCCGAATTACGGAACATCTTTATACTTCATTTCAAAAGAAATACCACACAGTAGCAGTTTTCATTGACATAACACAAGCGTTCGGTCGGACATGGCACGAAGGACTCATATACAAAATTAAGAAAATAGGCACACCGCATTATATCCAATCCATCATAAAAAGCTTCATCAGTAACAGAACCTTCTCAGTAAATGTAAACAATCACAATTCCAACCTTAGCAGGACTACCACAAGTTTCAGCTACTTTATTTAATTTATATGCTGCCGACGTTCCCAAACTAAACGACGTACACATTGCACAGTTTGCTGATGATACAGCCTTCTATAACTCCGGTCCTTCACTTACTGATTGTAGCAACAAAGTTCAATTGTATCGTAACCTCATTGACAGCTGGGCTTCAAAATACAAAATTCAACTCAGTCCAACCAAAATCGCCGCCAAGATCTTCATACTCCGTCCACACTCACCCCCGCGTCCATTATTGCTAAACAATACAACCATCAACTGGCCGCCTCTCAATAAACCAATCAGATACTTAGGAATGAACATTGACACGAAACTCAACAGGAAGCAGCATATAGACGCCAAAATCATTCAAGCCAAAATCAAATTAATACAATTAAAGCCATTAATACAGAGATCCAGCTCATTATCATACAATACAACGTTGCAAATTTACAAATCTATAATAAGACCTTTGCTACTCTACGCCTGCCCAATCCGGTTAAATGCAGCAAAAACCAACCTAAGGAAACTGCAAATAGTGCAAAATCAATTTCTCAGAATCATTTCAAACGCTCACTGGTATGTCACCAATAAACAGTTACATAAAGAATTCAACCTAGAGACTATAGACACCATCATATCACCTACCTTGCTACCAACTTCTTCTCGAACATATCCCAAATCCCTTCATTATCAGTTCACAGACTCTGCAAAAACCCATCACATAGAACCAGAATACAAAATAAGTTTCCCTTCCACATTTTCCTCAGGAAATTCTCCGAATTAGATCCCGACTAGAGGAGCCCGATGGGTACCCTCAACCATTGTATTAGTTTTAAGTTTTAATTTAAGTTAGATATTAAGCCATCAAACATATGTATAGTTTATTTAAACTGAGCGATGTATTCACCATCTGTGTAAATAAATTGTTTAAAAAAAGCTTAAATGTAGAGTGAGCTTCTGTCAAGGCACTTCTGGCAAAAATTCACATAACGATAATAATGAAGCTTTCAACTTAAAATACGTTTGCCAGTTTATTCAGAATAAGGTTTCAAGTTTGCCAGTTCATTCAAAGGTTTCAACAATTTTTTATGGTAAAAAGAAATATCCTTAATCTTTGTGTCTTCTATTTTAAAAAAAGAAGGTGAAACTATCAACGCATAACCAATGGCATGATACTCAATTTCAAACAGCAAATAAACTCATCCGAGAATTTTCTTTCACAAAATACTGACTTATTACAAAACAATTAATGCATTGAAGAAGAGTGTACTTGATCATTGTCTTCGAAACAGCTGAGGAGAGGAAAATCAGTAATAGCGTTACAAAGCGAAAGGGCAGAGGTGGCCTGCCGTTCAAACGAGGGGGATAATTAGAGCGCTCTTGGCGGCAATGAAGGGACAAGCTGTGTTAGTGCAAGAATTCCAGGAACGTTTGAGATGCCGTTAAAAAAGGAGGAGAAAAGAGAACTCACACTCCTCTACGATTTGGTTCTTTAAATGAAGCGTCTCTCTCCTCAAGGGTTCAATGGTTAGTACATTTAGACAAGAACCCAGTTTACATCCGTGACAAATTGTTTGAATTTTCGAAGTTCGAGAAATATGTAGGAACCACGTAAAGTTTTCACGTTGTAAAATTTCCCAGGTAACACCAGCAAACAGTAAATCCTCTGAAAATCTCAGCCGTAAATCCACATTCCATGGCTAGGAAAACCAAACTCGCTTTCCACCTCTGATAATTGGGTTCAAAGGCAGAATTTTTCGTGGAAAAAGCGGATTAGCCGGTGATTGTTTCTTATCCCCTGTCCCACATGTCCCAGTCTGTTCTTTTTTCATAATATCATTGTTTAAGCTGTCACTCACCATCATCATTAGAGTGATAGTTTGTTAAACATGGTGCAGAACATAGTAACTAACGTCCCCAAACATTAGTCACAATATTTCACTTCCCACACATTTCTTCTCACAATATTTTACTTCTCATTCTCTGTAAAGGAAGAGGTGCAGCAGATAAATTATGAAGACTCTAAAAATGTGTAAGAATTGAAAATAAATAATCTGTAAGAATTGTAAAGAATCTGTAGAGAAAGTTATACAGGAGACAAACTTGTGGCCTGTAGAAGCAAAAATGCTGTTGTCGATTGTGTGGAAAATGAGTTTGGAGCAGCAAAAATGGGTCGTTCTGAAATAGAACACCTGAATTCTGCAGCTTCATCCTTCCTTTCTCGTTGCACTGAACATAAAAATGTACTTGTAACATCAGGTATGAGAAGTCGTGGATTAACAATATTTGCACATCTCAGTTAAAATCGACACTTTTTTATTGTTTTTTTTTCAGACTTCTTGGGTATCTAACAAAACTACTGACACCGCTCACATGGCCAGAGTACTTAGGTCGCATCTCAATTTTAGCGTAAAAATTGAAAACAGAATAAATTGCATTCCGTGAAAATAACAATTGAAATGCAAAGCTAAATTCTCAAAATAAAAGTAAATAGGATTAAGGGACACCAGGCGCGACAGATGATAGATTGCAGCGGCCAATAAGGCAATGAGTGGCAAACGAGGAGGAGAGAGTTAAACCGCGCAGATGGCTCGCGGATTGATCGATTGATTAATTAGTGAGTCCAGGCGCATGAACTGCTGCAATGATTATTTCCGTAAGTGTAGTGAATGTTTTTTCGCAGTGATCTGTCTCCGCTGGATGGTGATATTCGACGCCGACTTATCCGTCAGCTTGGAGGTTTTCTTCCCTATGTCCCCGACTGGTCTCCCCGCATGACTGGTAGTGTAGTGTATGTACGAGTAAGTGTTAGTATGTGTAAGTAAGAGGTAGGATATGACAAGGAAGAGGAAGGCATGTTCGCGCGCGGTCAGTGGCCCATTTGTTAGAGTACTACATCGGCATACGCCTGGTGTTGATCGGAGAAATCAGGGAGACTAATCAGATTAGCCGGCTACTAGAATTCTCCTCGAGATAGCGACTTAGCTGTCAAGCTACTGTCGAAAATCTTATCACTGGCGGGACTCGAACTCGACTAGGTCAGAGGCACTGCAGTGACATCAGTTAATGCCCTGAGCCACCTCAGCCGGCACTGCTCGTGGAGAGGAGCGAGGCGCAGCGAGCGGGGAAGGGAGCGGGGAGCGAGCAAGTGGCCGCGTGACGAGGAAGGCAGCGCAGCGGGAGGAGAGGAGGCCGCCGCGCCATTTGGGGGCCTCCGGGCTCCGTTAGGCGCCCGGCGTCGACGGCGGAACCTCGCGGCGCCGCGCCGCCTGGGGCAGGTCAGGCATTTCCCACAGTCGACGCCGCCGCTTTCGGCGGTGGCGCCCTCGCACGCTAGGCAGCACGACACTAATCGAGTCACACACGAGTTTAATTTTCCCGTATGTTCAATACCTTATTTATTATTTAATCGGCCTTCAAAAATATTCTGCAATCATAATTAAAATAATTATTTTCAGTCTTTTTGTCTCTACTGCAAACACCACTGGTGTATCTGCGCGACAACTGTTCCGTAGTTTCAACAACTCAAATCAGCAAAAGACGTGGTAGAGATTAACCTCCGGCCTTTCAAGAGTCACCAGCAGTCACTCAGTACCTGCAGCAATATCAAGTACCCACGAAAAATTAACCTAGACTCTTTGTAAAGCTGAAGCACACCAGTCTGAAACATATTATAACTGAAATCCATCCCTTATGATCAATGCACAAAATTTGCTCATCATCCAACGAACCGTACTTTGGAGTCGAAAAGAATCCCATTGCGCAAAGCTAAACTTTGTGTTTGATAACTCCTGAATCCTTAATCATTATGGATTACAACAATCTATTTGCTACTACCAAGGAATTGACTCCCTTTCGCTTTCGCAATTGCCGCAACAAAGAGCCTTCCATCGTTTCCAACACGTCTGGAACCTTTGTTTAACAAGTTGACCGTGTTCTTCTGGATCGAATTGGAGAAATCGCCCACTTCAGCCCTTTCGTGTCTACTGTCAAAGAGGCAATGAGATTCAGGAGGAAGAAAGAATTCTGGTCAAATAGAAACGTAGTTACCAGCTTGATACTCGAATTTAATTTGCTGTTCGTGGTTGAAATTGACAAAATAGAGTTAAGTTGCTGCATTTTTCGGGTCTAAAAAAGGAGATGTTCCCGATCAACACTAACCCGTGGCCAGTACATAAGAACATTTGTATTTAAATTATGAGCGACGTAGAAAAAAACACAAAAAACACCCGATCGGAGCATCCGCTCGCTAGAGTTCTCCTCCAGAGTTGTTGAATTCGACCCAGATCTGTATGTGACTGGTGTCCCCATTGTCGCCGGCATTGTATTTTATGCAGAGGAAATGCTTCTGTTGAGAAGTTTCTTCTTCTAGAGAGAAAACTGTGCTATCGCTGTGGTATGGAACTCTTAAGTGGCATGGATATCAACTCACTGGTCTATGAGACCCAACCTCTCCCCTCGGATGCCATATTATTTCGCCATCTACCTTTTTAGCAGGTCCACATTCACACCACCAAAACAAGCATGGCGCAATGGCGTTGGTGTGTATTTTTGGAAAACCTGATCTATTTATCACGTTCACCTGTAATCCTAAATGGCCGAAAATGCGTGAAAACATCTTTGGCGCCACACGCCAACGACAGCGCCACAATTCCAGCCTGACGTTGCCCGTGTTTTTGAACTCGAAGCATTTGTCCGCACTCAATGGAATGCTACACGCGAACTGTAGTCTCTTAACAAAGCTACTTGAAAATACACGTGACGCTCTCATCGCAGCAAAAATAACGCGATGCCACATGTATAAAAACACTGTTTTTGCTAATTTTTTGGCTAAATATAGCAATTTTAAAAAATATTTATTTAAACTAATAAATTCGTAAAACTCTTAAGATTAAAATAATTATTTTATCAAAAAATGCCGATTTTTAACTGATGATTAAATAGATTTATAATGTATTTATTACGAACAGAATGCACCCTAGATTCGCAAAAATAATGCATTTAAACGTGCTTATAGCATGTTTAGAATAGTTTATGAGTACGTCACATTCTGTACACGCCAACATTCTGTACAAATTATCAATCGATTGAAATGAATAATCAACTTTTTTATCATCAGAATAGATCATTACAAAATATCCGTGTAATGTTCTGATACATTGCGAATCGATTCTCGTCTGTTTGTATTCCCCCAGTCCCAACGCCGGTTTCCTCTAAATGGGTCTCCTCTCACATGACAACGGTCCGACACGCGAGGCTTCGCAAAGGGACTCACTCGTTCAGCTGCGCGGTGTCCGCTGTGCTCTAACCTCGGCGCGCGAATTCCCACGCTGCCCGCTCTTCCCGACGTCTCGATGCGTGTGTACGCGGGCGCGCGTGAGCCCTGCGCAAGTACAAGTGGTTGGGGATGCTCCATCATATCCGGCTTGTGGCAGAAACGCCAGCGCACCCGTTCAGGAATCTTAGTTGTTACTCGACACAGAATGTCTTTCAGTACAAAATTTAGTAATTCGATATAATGCATTTTTCTTTCTAAACAAAATTGTTCCTGTAACCTTAATCTATTTTCCTTATTCCGAATCCATGGCAATTTTAGCTTTTTGTTATAATGCGACAGCCACACCAGTCTACTGCATGAGGTACATGAATCTGGATTTTGGTGGAAGTGGAAGCGAAGAGGTGTCGTATCCTTTATCGTGTCCCCGGGCGCAAGTAGACCCCGCTAGTCGACGTTTAGGTGGATACCGGATATCACCATCCGGCGGACGAAGAGCACCGTCATCTCCCTTGATTCAAATATGCACTACCCCTACGGTCCTAAAGATCATAGCAGTTGACGCGCCCGGGAACACGAAGTGCAAAATGAGCTTCAGACAAGCATTTTTATATATGTCCAAAAGACATGCTCTTGAAAAAAGCTCCTAATTTGTAAATGAAAATGTGGTTATAGGAACAGGTTTTACACTTCTATATTATTATTAAAGTCATATTTCAATTCTATTATATATCCAGGGGAAAGTTGAAAAAATGTGAAAAAAATGTCTTTTAAGCGCCAATAAATGACAGCTGAGAGTTGGATGGGGTACAACCAGAAAGATAGAACATACTATAGAGATAAGGAAACTAACTAGTATTAGAAAAGTCTGTGCTATTCTGGGGCACTAATAGTTTCTTAAAGAGTCTCCATGACCCTTAAGTTCCTTTGATCATCATAAATTAAATTATAATTATATATTATCCTTCACTACCATCCTCAATGCAATAGTGAAAATATACTTTATCCAAAATCGTTCCATTCTTTACAGAAAACTGATTATAATATTTTTGGTTATTTCTGATACACGTATTTCTTTAAATATTTCTCAATTTTCTTACATAGCTTTTAATACATTGGGAGTAATACAGTTTACATTTGTAACTTCTGGAGTCGATTGTGGACGTGTGGAATTTATTTACGAATTCAGCATGTTAGTGTGAAGTATTCCAAAAAGAATTCACCGTAATTAATTTCAGGTGTACTATATCAGAAAACTGAAGTTTATTCTCAAATAAAATGAATTTCATGATTTAAACACGAATAAATTGTACTCAAATCCACTTACTTTTTATATGCACAAGAGAATACGATAAGATACAAATAGGCATTCTACTCGTAGTCTCCTTTAGTGCGTAGTGTGTGGTGTATGGGAAAGATTAATTCTACAAAACTAATCACTTTTTTTCAAACGACGTTTTAATACCGTTCATTCAAAAACATTACACTCCAATTAACCTACAGAGAATTCCAAATAACTTTTTCCGTTACGACCTGATAATCCGAAATCAGTTCTGCGGTCCGCTTTCATCCTTACCGACCGTTCGCCGCTATTAACAGACATTCGGAAGCGAACGCGTTCTTTCCACGGTCGCTTTGAGAAATCACCGCAAGTTGCCCGCGCCAAGAAACGAGGGCCACCGGCGGGACCAGCCTTATGCGCACGCGTGCTGAATGAAGTAGTCTTCGCACGGTGGGTTTGATTGATTGTTTCCGGGCACTCAACTGCTATGGTCATCAGCCTCATTAGTGTAGTAAGTGTTTTATCCCAGGAGGGAATGTCTCTCTCCTTCTCTCTCTCTCCCTCTCTCTGAATGGTGAGATCCGGTGTGGACCTACACGTCGGCGTGCTGAGGATTTTCCCTCTCCAGGTCACCACCCTCAGCCGGGGCTAGCTCCAGCTCTCGACTGGTCTCCAGACAGGTGTGGCAGTAATTGTGTGTGTGTGTGTGTGTGTGTGTATGTAAAGGAGACAATAGGACAGGAAAGAAGAAGGAAATATCGAGAGCGAAGCATGGCTTATTTGTTAGGGAACTGCTCCAACATTCACCTGACATTGATCGGAGAAACCACGAGGAAACACACGATCAGAGCTTCCGTCCCCTACAATTCTCCAGCCAGCAGCTGAATTCGACCTAGGTATGTAGCTAGTGTCAAAAAGCCGTCATCGCCAGGTCTCGAACTCCATGGCCTCTCGGTCAGTGTCGCAGTCAACGGAAACGCTAAAAGCTCTGAGCTAAACTCATCCTGTCGCATGGCGGGAAAAAAGCAAATAAAGCTGGCTAAAAGGCTAAAACAATGGTTCTCTCAGGGGGGTGAAAATCATTTAGTAAGGAAAATATTAAAACGTTAAACGTCGTGATTCAAAGACCACTTCAATCTGGCAAATTAAAATTTTCTGTCAATAATTATTTTTTGTACTTTCTTATTATTTCTTATAATTCTTTACCCGCAGAGGACTTCGTTCACAAGTACACTATTTTATAAACTATTTAATAGAGAAGAAGTTACGTATAGGTGCAAACATTCCAACTACAGCTCATATTATTATTATTATTATTATTATTATTATTATTATTATTATTATTAAATTTGAAAGAATGGTGAAAAATTATTCTTTCTCCATACCTTCAAATTTATTGTCAATCCTTTCCGTCTATGACTAATTTCTTTTACAGTTCCCGGACAATCTGGAGGGCTGAGCAATTCCATGTTTCGATTTTTGGCCCTGTTTGCGTCCTCTTCTCCACCACGTACCGGCGGCCGCCTCCGCTCTGTTAAGACACGCGCTGCGTGGGTTGCCTTTTGTCTTCTCCGCAACATTAATTTCGCCCACTTTCTTCCCTCACTGATACAAATCGCCCCATAAATTAGAGGTATAGTTTGTAAATAAAGCTCCGCGTCTTTATCTCGCGCCTATCGGAGACCCCCCTCTCTGAAAACAAGGGGGCCACCGCTTGCCCCCCCCCCCTTGCGTTGCTTGTTTGCTTTTGCTCGCGGCGGCGCAGGCGACTCGGCTGCTGTCCCGCGTCGTGCCCCCGCACTGCCCACCCTGCCCGCCCGCTTGTCTTCGTTTCCCAGCTCGTGTGTGGACGTTTTCGATGGTACACAGGCCTTCCAGCGAACACAAAAGGGCACAATGGGAATTGTGGGGAATGAAATAGCGGTTTGTGTAAAATATTTTGTGCCAAATTTATACAATATACGACTATTTAAATGTTAGTATTTAAGTGTTACTTGGAAATCATTAGGTCATTTTTGATTCTAGAATATAGTTGTAATCGATCAATTTTGTTCTTACGATTTTTGTGGAACTCACACGTTCAGTCGACTTTGGATTTAACGAACTCGGATATAGTGAACTTTCGGTTATAGAAAACAAAACTCATTGGATGCGATCGCCATTACTACAAATAAACATTACATGATTCGGTTATAGTACACTCTTCACAGCGACTAGAGTGAACATAGATAATACAACTTCCGAGGAGAGATGGGCTTAACAGCTTTTCTCAATAACTGTTATCGGAATAACAGTGGACTCGTAATAACGGTTATTAATAACAATTGAAAAATAACACGTCCATGATCAGCAACCTAATATGTCTGACTGCTAAGAGTTAAATCAGTTGCGGCGACTGCCAAGAGTTAATCCCGGCAAAACGAATAACGTTGGTAGCACCGTAAAGCTTATGCAGCTACCTTACGGCGCTTTTTTGCACTACTTCCCCTAACATGTTTGGGCATGGACAGAGAAACAGCTGATATGAAAGAGATTCGATGAAGCTGCTAACTGTGCACAGAATATTACTAAAATAACAGTGATTCGTGATCAGATTACAAATATTCTTTCAAATATGCAACGTGTTCATAGTGAAGTGTCGAGTGCCAAAAATAATGAGAAGTAGAAACTGTATTTTGCTTATCTACAGCTAAAGTGGTAATGACTGTTGAATATCAAATATTATAATGAGAGTTATTTGACCGTACCTCATTGTATTCTATCGGACTTAGGGAGATATTATTGGATCTCACATAAGCTGTAATGGGACAGAAAGAAGTTAACAAACATATTGGACTGATTTAATTTAAAGAACAAACTTTTTATTGCAGTATACGTATACAATAAAATATAAAAATATTGTGGCACATGGTGTGTAATAATAACGAATTATGTACTAATGAATCTATAATTTGAACACTTGTTAATCACGATTGATTACATGCAGTGAAACTGTTGTCGTACAAAATGGTTGCCGCGAAAGCTTGTAGTAGTTCGGGTTTGGCCCAGTAGATTGGAGTACTATGAATATCAACCGATAACAGCCAATAACAGGATAAATGAAATAACTCTTATTTCGTGTAACAGTTACTACACGTTAACTGTTAAGAAATAACAGTTTAGCTGTTAAGGGCACATCCCTACTTCCGAGGAGAAAATACTTCGCCTCAAAAGGGCGAGTTCCAATACTACTCGACTGCAAGCAAGGACTGAAGTTCTCTTTAGTTTTAGTATTAGCAACTACATAGGAATAAAAGGGACTGAGTAAATGTTTGAGCTCACTACGGCAAATCTGTCGAGCATCAAACGAAGCGGACCAATAAACTGCTACTATTGCTCTAGCCAACACCGCCGCCATCCTTCGTGGCTGCCGTGGTAAGTTTATTTTCTGTAAATTACGTTTATCGTCAGAATATATTATTTAATTCATGAATAGGTACGGAATGCCTTGACCTCTTTTTAAACCAAAGCGTAGCCCCTAGATAATTTCAATAAATTAATAAATAAATTGACGCAGCTTAAAGTCAAACTACGCGGAGGTTCTTTAATTTAAATAATTTGCTAGAAAGTCAACCTCCCCCAGTGCTGACGTGATAGATACATATGACAATTACTATAACATCCTTCCCAAAACTTAGTATTACAAAAGAGAAATTGGTATTGTAATGGCAAGTAATTTTTACTCAAGATACCTGTAGATATAATTTGTGCTGCAAGTTTAAAAAATTGGAAGTAGTAGGTGTTTCTCATGATTGTATCTATTGAAAGTTGAACCTCTTGCCATCTATGATGTATTAGCCAAATACAGTGTTTTTTACGAAACCCTAATTCACAGAAAGTAAGTCTTTAGTATCATAATGCAGTTTGATTTTAATTTTTTTAAATGTTACTTTATTTAAATTACACTGATTAAATACGGAATAAAATATAAAGAAGGCAACATATTACAAAACTTATTTTCTTTTTAGGTATATTATAGGTATTTACAAGTAGTTTGACATTAATTTCTATTAATTAGACTTTTCAAGGTTACTATTTTACGTTCGCAATCATTTCAATACGATTAAAAAATTAATAGATGGTTTGATATAGATTGTGACAGATTCAAGCCTATTTGATCACTCACGCGTATTTTTGTGTTAGCGTTGTTGTACAAGAACATTGTTTTTCTTGTCCTTAAGAGACGTTAAAGATCAAAATGTAATAAATTTGTGCACCTGAAACTGCATATCTGGGAAGTAACCATTGCCTGTCTCATCTTGTCCTTGAACGCGACGCGGAAGCCTTCTGTTTGTTATCGGGCGGAGACTTCGTCGAACGGCGGCAATGGCAGTGGCGGCGACGGCGCAAAGTTCCGGAAGCGGCCGCCCTCGCCGCGCTGACGCAGACGCTCGCCGCAGCCGGACGCGGGAGAAGTGCGCGGGTGGCGGGCGCGGGCGAGCTCTCTGGCGTCGGCGGTTAAAAGCTCTTCGCCGATTGAAAAAATCCACCCTGCCATCTGGCGCCGGCGTCGCGTGCGCTGTTTGTGTACTCGAGGTGTAGCGACACAGGACCCGCCACGGGAAGAGCGCCCCGCACCACGGTCTTGGCTGGCCGGGCGGAAGCGGCTCGGGGGGGGGGGCGCCGCGGCGGCGACGAGACGCAGGTGGTGCTTGCAGGGACTCCGTTGGCGTTTTCTTAAAGATATATTGGGTGCTTTTAATTTTTTAGAAGGAAATAAAAATCGTTATAGAAACAGGATCTAGACATTCAGGAAGGGGGAGAGGTGAAGTTAAGTTCGGTTTCTTTCGGAAATTTTCCACACACGGAGGTCACATTATACTTAATATACATTCACATTTATATTTTGTTTCTCATTTATATATTGATTGTTTGAATTACAGAAGACTATTTCAATTTCAAATCCAAGGCAGTGCCTCTGATTGAGAGAACCTAGGGTTCGAACCCCGACGATGGCAGGATTTTCGACACTATCTAGGTAGCTAGGTCGAATTCAGCTGGATTCTGGATAACAATTCTAGAGGTCGGATCAATAGTTTTCCGTCGTTTCTCCGATCAACACCAAGCGAATGTTGGAGTAGTACCCCAGCATGGCCGTGGACTGCGCGCGATATTTCCTCTTTCTTTTCCTGTACTCAGCACTAACTTACACACTTACACTTACATGCACTACAGTACTGCACATGTCGGGAGACTAGTCGGCAGCTTAATACTTGACCTGGCTGGGACAATGCCCTGCTTTTAGGAGATACCAGGTTGAGGAAAACCCCGCTATCCGTCGTGCAGGTCGGCGCCGGATCTCACTATGCAGCTAGAATGACCACAGTCATCTCCTGTGATAAAAACTTGTGGTGCATTTACCCGACTAATGACCACAGCATTTGACGTACTGGGAATCACGAAATAATCATTCGAACGAATCCAGTCAATTAATATTAAGGATTAACAACAAGAATGTAATTGAAATTGTGAACGTTTAACGTAAAATGTTCCAGTACTACTTAGAAAGTTAGTAACTCTTCAATCACGAATTTAATTTGAATTTCGTAACGCAACAACCAGCTCACGATCTTTGAATATAAACCGTGGCGTTAAGAGAAACTTGAAATATTTATGAGATGAATGTCGTGTATCAGAAGCAAACCAAAATTAATAATTCAGAGGGTGCGCTGCTTCTAATCGAACAGGATTACTTGAGCAATGCTTTCCCGGACCAGGACCGCGACCCAGAGCAAGATCTTACGCGATCTCCAGGAGATGTTCTTCCGCGGTGCGTTCGAGGGGCGCTCTGCGGTCTGCGCAGGTCTCGAGCACGCAACCGCCGCTCGCATTGCGTCAGGGTCCCGAACACGGTAGTTCCACCTACATTTCATACGGCAAGATACCACATTCAAGGAATGTTACTCTCCAAATTGTGCTATATGACGTAATGGGAATGGCTACCGAACATTTATTTCCCAAAAATTAGCTTAAAAAACTATTTCCAAGATGCCATTTTCGAAAAAATACTTATTTACTAAGTTTTTTATGTTACTATGTTTTAAGTTTCATAGGCGACGACTGTAGCTCCACACTTTTTCGAAATAAGGTTTATCAATCGGAAGAATAAAATATTTAAGAAAGATTTCAAACTCCAACACAGAGTTTCAAATAGTCATTATCTCCACTTTCTAACATTAAGAACTCTAAAAAACATTAAATAGTATGTGAACTGAAGTAAGACAATGACACATAACATTTGAAACTAGTTTCTAACAATATTCGAAGGACATTTCAAAATAATATTTTTAAAAAAGCAATAAACTTTAATCTCAACATAGAATACTGTCAACACATTATAAACTTGATCAAATGACAGGTATGAGCATTTCGAAGAGAATTGTAAACCATCTTCTTTCTTCATTAGGCTTTGGCCAATGAAGTATATCCCGCACCGTTCACACAGCCCTCTTCCTTCGTAAGGAAGTCCTTGCCCCAATAGGCTCAGCACCTCCCAGCGCGGACGTCGCGAACCCTGCTCCTCCTCCAGCGCGCCTCCTTCACCTGTTGACTCGGAGCGAGGGGGCGGGGCGCGGGGCGCGGGGCGCGGGGCGGGGCGGGCTGGGGCGGTCGGGTGCTTCCCGGCCCATTGGCGGCGCGCGCCGTAGCGGTGCCGAGGCGAGTTGAACGAACTCGCGTCGCCCGCGGGCGCCGTAGGGTGTGAGGAGGGGGAGGAGAGGAGAGGAGAGGAGGATGCGAGCGAGCGAGGGCGCTTCCCGCCCGGCGCAATGCCGCTAATTGGAAGACCCAAACGCCTCCGTCGCCTTCGCTACACCACTCGCCCCCCTCCCCCATCACGCCTTTCTTGGCGTCGCTCCTCTAAATCCTACATTGTTCGCACAGGCTATCGTTATCGGCACCTTTTCCGAAGGCGCCAACGCTGCCAGTGGTTCTCTGCTTTTCTGTAGAAATGTGGTGTCTCTTTTCTTGACGTCATCACCGGCGTTTGGTTTCTTGAATCGCTTCCCAATACGCCCACATCAACCATTCACCCACCTATCGTCTTCAAATCGTACCCCGGCACTACAGATACAGATCACGATTACAACTATATAAATCTATATGCCTCATTCGCAACGTATGTCGAAATAGTTCGTCACCTCTCTCGTAGTCTCCTTCCCCGGAGCCGCAAGGACCGTCGTTGCCTCATTACCGTAGCTCTTTACATCTATGCTGTCCTCATCTATTTTCTATGCTCTACAGGCTTATTACCGCTCTTCTCTCTCTCTCTCTCCTGATACTTCCCTTGCACGCCTACATCGTCAACGTCTTCTCCCTCGTTGCCGCAGGTGCCATCGCCGTTGTCTCTCGTGTCGCAGCTTCCCTATACGCCAACATCGTCCACGTAACTCCCGCCGTCGCAAACGCAGTCACCGTCGCTGTTCTTCTACATGCACGCATCTTCCATATGCTTCCATATGGTTGCTCAAACTCTTCATCGTCGTTATCTCATGCATACGAGTCTCATGCCTTGCATGCACGTCGCCGTTCTTTTCCCTTTAGTGATTAAACATTTCCATATCTGAGATTTTCCTTCTCAGTTTCCCAAACCACTCTTTTCATTTAAAAAACACGTTTTGAAATGTGAACCGACATTTGTTTATTGGGGTTCCTACACTCTTCAAAAACATGAATTATCAGAATAATTAATAAATCTGTCATATCTCATGAACACTAAAGTAAATAAATAACAAATATCAATAATTTTAGTACAATATTTTATATACGGCGTAAATAAATATGGAGTTCAGGCGTTGCATAATATGCACGTTGTCGATTTTAAAATTAGAAAAGGTCAAAATGCATTTTGAAAAATGTTGAATTTTTCATTCTAAGGAATCTTATCGTGTTCGCGTCTATATGAATTTAAGAAACATAACTTTCAAGCGAAATTTCTAAAAAAATGTATTTTTAAAATCAATACGGTGTACCTCAGATTATCAATTCTCTTTTCTTTTGTGGCAATATGTTTACAGAAAACAATGAGTGTGGTTTTGAAACGGCACACCCACTTCTCGTGTGTCTTGTCACACGTGAAAGTTCCTTTATGTTGAGTCAAACTCTGTTGCTTCATACTCTGATGTCGGCGAATTTGCAGCCCGTCATCAATTACTCTGACTTTCCCTGGGTTCCCCTGCTCGTGCAAAGCGAATCTCCGGCAATGAAAGGTTAAGATCCCTGAGAAAATACTATTCTTTGTAGTATGCCATTCTCATATTTCATACAAGTGTCTCGTACGACACGTCTCAAAAGGCCCTACAAAGAGTCCATCTTTTAATGTTGCAAATGATGGACATATACTCTGTTTGGCTTTGTTTTATAGATTTTCTCTTGCTGATAACATTTATAACCCCAATAAACGATCATGATGAAAACTGTTTTCTAAGTATGATATAAAATATTTCCTAATATAATTTTACCATATATAAATATGGTAAAAAACAACGAGCATCAATTTAGAATTTACACAAGATTATACTTATTATACAATTATATACAATTCATACAAACATATAAATTATTAAAAAGTGTCAATATTTGGGGTACTTACATCATTGGGATGATACACATTTATTTATTTACAATACACAGACCTTTAATATTAAGAACATGATTGAAGTATAACCCTATTTGTAATGAGTGAAAGTTCACAAATCTAATGGTGGACGGTACAGCGTGCAGAAACTACACCACACTTGTGTACAGTGAGATCTAAACCTTCGGTAATCTTCAGGGCACCAGAAGCTGTAATTGACACGTATTCGTATTTAGAAATAGAGGTCTAAAGTACCAACATTTGCTTGTAATTTAATTGATAAACCCAAATTTATCAGCGTACTGCGGAGCCTCAATGAGTTGACTAGAAAAGATCTTATGAGACGTAGATCTCCGCCGAAAGAAGGGTTCGATCCTATTGAGATTTCTGGAAAGAAATCAGGCAGGTTGTCTGCTATCTCACGGGCACTAACCACAAGTGATATACTCCAACAAGTGTAAGATACATTAGCAAGACGTAAAAAAAATATACAAATTGGTTGATTTTACATTGCTCCTCGAAATACATTTAACGGTTGTTGTTTCTTTTTTCAAAAACAAAACATACTCAACCGAGTTACAGTCGACCGTAAATCAGGATCTAAACTTTTGAAAGGACAGAAACGAACTATCATTTTTCGAACGCAATGTATTAGAAAATACCGAGCAGCGAGCGAGGTATGTGTGTTTGTACACTGGAGGGCAAAGTTCCCAATTTGCAATCTCTAAGAAACTCCTACCTCAGAAATGTAAGCTGCGTCGTGTCACATTTGTAACATGAAAACTAACCCTACTTAAATATTCGAGAAAAATTAAAACCACTGGCAATTCCTGACCCAAACAGGTTTCATATTCGCTCATCTACGTACCAACGCCAGAAATGGATAAATACGACTGACACTGTCTTTGTGTCGGTCCACGGCAGAGAGCATGGGAGTCAAAAAATACCCAGTAGCATTGAACGCCCATGTGGTTCAAAATTCGAGAATTTTGAGAAATTCATCCCGGGTTGGAGGACAAGTTTCCCGAGTCCAAGCATTAGACAATATTTAATAAGACCCAACGCAAGCTTTCGTGGCCGTCATCAATATCGATATCGATATCCGAACTAGTGAAAGCGAACTAGTCAGCCCCGACCCGCCCATGAGGGTGTTACGCCCCTTTACCACACGGGAACTGAAAATGTTATCCGCAGGTGCTGACGAATGTCTGAAATAACTGTTACTACTTCCTACGGCCTATCAGTCTAGCAAGCAATGCCATCGTTTAAGAAAACTACGGGTAAATAACTGGCGTTTCATGGGATGTGGAACCGAATCCGTCGCGGATTGCGACAATCCGTCGCGGCGCGGCGCGGCGCGGGGAGAAAGGAACTGCGTCAGTGGTCTCAAGGACGCGTCTCTGCGAAAGAGGAAACGCGGCGGCGATCGGGCGGCGCGCTTTCGCCGCGACCTGTCCCGGTTAGCGGCGGAGGTGAGGCCGCCGCCGCCGCCGCCTCCAGCCCATTGGTCCACGGGCGCTTCAACAGGATCGTCCATTACTCGGCAAATTTATGCCGAAAGCCTCTTGTGCTGTGGTAAAAGGCAATCGAACACTCGCGGGCCGGGGAGTAGTGTGGGGTGTGTTAACGATGTGGAGCGGTGCTACTCAAGCCTCTAGGGCACGTACGTGAAATTAGAATACATGTGAAACCATGTGTTGGTAAGTCAGATTTGTTACGTGATTTTGCAAACATGATTTACGCTTAAATTACAATTGAAATTGTAATGTGAAGACGAGGAATCTTAGAGCAATCTATACAAACCCCTTGGGTATTTCGCCCAGCACGAGTAAACAGGGAACATGCACGTTTTCCCTTTCCAGGAAAATGCGTAAAATAATCGGTGTAACGATCATTAATACTATAACAAAATTGTTTCCCAAGGGCATTCGACATTTGTCAGTAAAATCTCAAACCTATTTCCTTACACCTTACATTCAACGTACATTGAATTTGAGCAAAGACACTTATCTTTTTGCATAATAAAATGCAATTTATCATTTATAGCAGCTCACCAAATAAGCGTTATTTGCGCAAAACGATAATTCTTGTATACAATTACCACCGCTTCTAAGAGTCGGATGTGTATTGAAGATTAAAGACGATGAGATGTGGCTTTGGAAATCCCTTATACCAAAACAGAAAGCCAACCCAATCTCAATTTGCGGTAATTAATCGTACTGCAAGCATTTACAACGTTGCACAGAAAGAAGAAAAAAGACAACAAAGAAGTATCTCAAAATGATTATACGCTCGGAACGAACTAGACTCTGATTCGAATCCCGCCGTGCTTTGTGCCTCAGTCGACGAAGTCAGAAGCAATGCGAATATCGTGACTTTGCCGCAGGGCATGTATACAGCCGTCACTTCCGAGTGCCGAGTAGCAGGCAACATACATCTGCCACAACCCGTTTCTGCCCCCACGTCTCCGTCCTGCTGACCTCACTTCCCCACCGTCTCCACCCCGCCCTCGCCCCGCACTTCCGCTCAGGCGGGGCCGGCCCGGCCCGGTCCGGCGCGGCCTGGCCTCGGCGGCGTGCAGCGCGACCTTGCAGGCGCCTCGCCCCGCGACGGGCAAGCGCGCGCGACCCGCAGGTGCCGCGACCGGCGATCACTGACCCGCGGCAGCGTCGTCTTCGGTGGCGCCGCGGCGGGCGGCGCGCGGCGGGCGGGCGGGGAGTTGCGCAATGGCGCGCGCGTTACATCACCGCGGGCGCTGCGATCGCCGCGCGCCGGGACGCCTGCCTGCCTGCCTGCGCCCGCGGTCGCGTTGGACGCCGCGGCGCGGCGTCGGCGTCGGCGGCGAGGGCGGCGGAGCGGTGTGGAGCTGGCCGCGGACCCGCCGCCCCGCCACTTTCACTCGTCATACTGACCCACTTGCCCGCTTCCTACCTACACTCTCGCTGCCGCCGCCACCGCCACCGCCGCCGCTACCTGGTCTAGAGACTAGCGCGCGTAACACTTGTGACACTGTCACCCTGCTCGATGCTGGGTCGGGCGGGCGAGCGTGGAGTCGCCGGACGAGTCGGCGCCGGGGCAGGTGGCCGGGACGCAGGGCGTTGCGACAGACGCCGCCGCCTCCGCCCTCGCGGTCGACGCTGACGCCGGCGCCGCGACGCCCGAGGCCGCTTCCGCGTGCGGGCGCGGGCGAGGGCGCCGCTGGTGCAGCCGCCGCCGGCGCCGGCGCTTGCGCCGAGGCGCTGATCGCCGCCGCGGGGGTCGGCGCTGGGACGAGCACACCGCTGCATTTCTAGATCCTTACGTCTCAACTACCCATATTTCCCTGTTTCCAACTTTTAACGATTTCTGATTAAGGACTATTCACACAAAATCATCTTCTTTAAAGAATAAAAACTTACACTGCTAAATCTGGGACGCTGGATTGAATTGCCGCAAGTCGATGCTAATGTCCCCCAATGTCCCGCAAGTCGACAATGGGGTATCAGCGCCGACAAAGGAAAAGAAACACCTACTGCAGCTATTTTCGGAATCTACTTCGGTCATTTATCTCTATTTTTTCCAAATTATTTTCCGAATTTATTTCGTCTTCTGAATACAGAATTCATCATATTTAAATACTTACGTTCAGTTCTGACAAGCTTTGTCGAATTTTGTTTCCTCTCTATATTCTAAAACAGTCTAAACACAAACGCTTGCTTTTATTGCCGAGTAATTTCAAAAGAACGATTTTATTCATGTAAATACTACCACATCTATAAATGCTTCGATATTTCCTAAATCTATATTCCAATAAACTTTCTTAAAATTATTATTTCTCAGAACTAATTACATTTCAAAGATTTCGATCTTGGGCTCATTTACACTTCTAACATTTTATTTTGTATAATTTTTTATAAGGAAAAAAATTTTTATAAGGAAAAAATTAGCACTATTATTACTTATATCTCTATGGAATCATTTCAATGTTTATAGCTGTTCTGGAAAAAGCAGCTTATTGAGGGAGTTTGTGGGCGCAGAGGTGATTAATTACGAACAACATATTTATTTATTTATTTATTTACGTCAAAAACAGTTAAAAACTGCGTATGACGAGCTATGGGGAGAAGTGAATTTTGTTCCATTACATTCCAAGTCAATTACATTCCAAGTCTAAAATTAAACATGGTTAGGAGATGGAAACATATCTGTTAGAATGAAAGTTAATGGTAAGGCTCAACAGTCCCGTCTTAAGAATGAATATTTATTAATCGTGTCTTATAACACCGACCCACATATAAACAGAGTAGCTGTTTCTCTGACAGTGAAGCAACGATACGTGAGCCACGCGTCGTGAGATATCTCGCGCTTATGAACACATCTCTTCCACTCACACGTCCGAAAGCGACCTGAAAATGATGCTTTCGTAAGCTTGCGATTCAAATATCGTTAGTGAAATGAGTAGCAGACGCTTTTGTAACGTTCGTCAAACATCACAGGGAACCAGAAAAATGTTAAGACAATGTTGATATAAATCCTGCGCCGCGTTTCATACGTATCTCTACTCCAGGATTCACTCTCTTAGGGTCGTTGGTAGAAATGCCCGTTAATGACTAACAGTGGTCGATAAATGGTTAATATAGAGATAATAATTAGATAATGGATAATGCTGACTAGCTTTCATCGGATAATTCTGAAATTTTGTTCGAAAAACGAGTGGCAAGACATCGTCTAAACATTTTTTTTATTTTTTCTCACTTGGAATGTCTTACTGCAATACACAATTTCTCAGTGCAGCGAATAAGATTTCTCTCGTGGCTGCATATCTGACGCAATAATATCTTTCTAAACCAGATTCATGTAAACCAAATAAGATTTCGTTGAGTTAAAACAGGAGCAGGAAGCTTGAAAGATTTATTGGATGAAATTCACCTCCAATGTGCAGAGAAGTTGCATAAAGATGAGATTACAACAGCATCGCCCTCGCCCACGCGTCGTGGCCTCTTTCCAGCAAGTGCCGAAGAGGAGATGCAGTTTCGAGCGCGCCCCGGTGTCATAACTCACGCTCCATCTCGGTTTGAGGATGACCGTGGGTTCCATGTCGCGAAAGCTTTTTCAACCCGGCACCGCCTGAGGTGCTTCGCGGATAGAAATTTATTTATTTATTTAAAAACATAGTAACAGCATTAAGCTACAACATAGTGAACTAATGTGTATGTAAAATATTTAAAGCTGGCCATCTTGAAACTTACAGATCGGAGTTATGTATGACTCGTGTGAATAAAATTGTTAGTTGTGTAATTTAGTAGTAAGAGTACTGTATGGTTTAATATAAAACCGTAATATACGAATGGTTTTATATTAAATAAGGTTATTTCCATTTTTTGTTGGGTTTGTGTGTTATAAATTGTATTATTAGCGGTTTTTTTCAGTCGATAATTGACAAAAACGCCTGAAGAGTATCAAATGCCTTTTGAAGAAACATTAGTTTCATGCATAAATGACAGGACTGTGTTTTTATTGCTAGGTTAAATATTCTCTCGCTGTTACGTTTTTAATACTTTAGATCCTGTATAAACAAGATCGTCATCTCACACGAATAATATAAATGTTCTACAAACCGATATATACGTATATAAGGCTGGATCGAAAAAAATAGAATGCAATGGTTTAGTGCTAACAACAGTGATGCTCGTTTCTGTTCTTTTTTTGCAGAATGGGTATGATTGTTTAATGTAATTCATGGTGTTGTTTTAGTCGTGGCTAATATTGAAATTTCAAGTGAAATAATTACATATGATGATGCGCTTTTACACATTTTAACAAATAGTGAAGAAATTAACATATAAAATGTAAAATGAAACAAATATATTTCAATTATTGCGAAGAAGAAAAACGTAGACATACTATAAATTGCAAATCCTCATTAGACATTCGAATATATCATTTTCTCAAAATAATTATTTAATTATACAGTCGTAAAAAATGTGAATATCTTTTTTACGATTTACATAATTAAAATTAAATATACTTACAATGCAATATCATGACAATATTTTCTCATTAATATGTTTACAAATACTCTCACACCACATCGAAATAAATATCTGGTATGAATCACGGGACAAGGAACGGAATGCTATTTGCCATACTTCTGTGTTCGAATGGTTGCCTACTCTGGAATATAGCAACGCTTACATCGACTTTAATGAACAATACTTTCACGTTTGTGAAAAAATGAATACGTGCCAAATATACATTAATAACTGAATTCTCAAGTAATTTTTCAATGTTTATAAACAAAGATTAATCTTTACTTTTGTACAATTGGTGTCGCGTTTTGGGAAAACTATTAAGGTTTTAGATTTTATTGGCAAATTACGTGGGATGAGTATTCAGATTTCTTGTATATTTTAACATCACACGAAATTTGCAACTTCAGTTAAACTTACATAAACGGAACACACATAAAACAAAATGACCAAACACTTCTTTATCAACAAATCCAATTCTGGTCTAGAAATATCTTCTTTATCTTCTCCAACTACAAATATTGGGTCTTGTGTCCTGTTCCACCCTCAGTGTTTGCAGGTTGCCGTTCTATTTTGTTTTTGGTATCCAACTTTTTTGTGGCCTATCAGCATATTGTTTAAATATGTTTGGAGGTAGTTGACGATCATTCATTTTAATGATTTGGAAATCCAAATTGTACTTTAACATTACAATTCTTTTTGAAAGATGATCTCTAATTGTTCGCGTATGTCTTTATTTCTTGAAGGTCTAGTAAGGTCTTACTAGTATGGGAGCTTAATTTCACATGTTTTGATTTTTCTCTTCTGTACTCTATTTTGAGACCAATTTTCGCAGCTGAATGTGAACAAAGCCACTTCCAATGATTTAAAGAATTTGAATTGGGTCTATCGTATCTCTTTTATGATTCTTTGGATTATACATTTGTTAGAATCGTAAAATTTGATATCTACAACTCCTTCATGTAAATATTACAGATTGTAGTCTAAATAATTGAAGGAAGTTACTTGTTCTATAATTTTATTGTCAAAATCTATTATACATCTGGCGTGGTAAGAACATAAGGTAGCCGTTGTCCTAGATTAGGGAATTGATACTTTTCGTTTGCATCCTTCCGTAAAATTTTGAAGTTTATACTTTGAAATTTGTAATTCTTGCTCTAATCTACAAGTTTACTAGGAGAAGTTATTATTTGCCATTCTTCTATCCCTGGATACATGAAATATTAAACCGTGTTGGGGATAACGGGAATACTTATTTAACATCTTAACTATACCTGTATTCTGATATTTGTATGAATATTTTACTATTATTATATATGCTTTGTACATAGAAGTTTAAAAGTTATTTAAAATGAATTAAATCAGTGAACACGATTAGAAGTATAATTTCTGACCGTTCTGTCGTGTCAGTTTCACTGGCGAGCCGAATATATTCGAGGTATAACGAGTCATTGCCTCGGTTTCCACGGAGAACCTCGAGCGGCAGTGAAAACTAGTGGTGCTACAGAATGGCACAGACTTTCCAGGATTAGTTTTCTATTTCCTTTGGTCTTGGCTAGCTATTCGGACTTGACACATACTCTTGCTAGCTGGCATCTATCACCATCTAAACTACATTTTTTGACATTTTCTTAATTCATCGGTTTCTTAATAGTAGAATGGAAATATTATTTTAAGAATATGAAAAGAACAGTAAAACCTTCTCCTAAATGGCAATTTTCTTCGAAAAATATGAAGCCGTTTTTAAGAAAATGGCGTATCAGCGCGACTGTAAATGCGAAAATTGAAGCTCTTTTTCACAAGAATCTTTTGTGATTTCGAAAACCTTTATTTGATATCATTTGAAGCACATTAACTCACAAATTCAAGTATTAGTGTTTACAAATTACTGAAAATGTTCATATTAACGGTGTAAGAGATCTTTCAAAAAAAATTACATTTGTGTAGTTTAAAAAAAAAATAAAAAAATACGCGCACATGAACTTTATGTCACATTCAAGAGTGCAATTATCACTATCCGTTCGATAAGTTTGAAGAAAAAATTTGGAGTCATTTTTGAGAAAATGGCATTTGAGTGTTTCTGAAAATGCGTAATTTTCAGCTAGCTTTCACAGAAAACGGTCGAATTTTCGAAAAACTTTACTTGACATTATGTAAAGCACATGTACTCATGAATGTAATAATATGATCAAATCGCCGTCAATGTAAACGACGTGAGAGAAGTCAAAAATATATTTTTGTAATTTTTGATAAAACAAAAGAATCCAGCAATTTGGTGTATATGTTATCTCATAGAGTACATTAAGCACTATCCTTACCAAAAGTTTAAAGAAAAACATTGGAGCCGTTTTTGAGAAAATCTTGATTTTGTATTTTTTATTGAGCATATGGCATGCAATATTGCGCAAAAACTACTATTTAAAAAAAATGCAACATGACCTTAATAAAAGAACTCAGTATGGAGAAGAAATTGGAAGGAAAAGTCTCTATCTTCAATTTTGTAGTTGTAGGAAGTGGCCGAAAAAAATTCAAACTTTTGCAATTTTCGAAAATTCAGAGCAAACCGTGAAAATCGGACCTAATGCACATTTATAAGAATATTTTCCTCTATTCTTACAAGAAATGTAAAGAAAAAATTTGGATCCGTTTTTGAGAAAATTTTGAAAATGTTCGGGGGGCTTCATGTAAAGTACCCCCAAATTATGAAGAAAGTTTTTCAAAATCTCAAAGTTTTGACTTAGGCCAAATCGACAGGGATTTCTTCAATTTGGAAAGAAAAATCTACGTTTGGTTTAGGCGCTAGTGGTGTTCATAGACGGATGGACAGACGGACGTTTTGCTTTCTATTGGTTTTTCGATATCAAGGACCCACAAAAGAGGGATTCAGGCTACACCACGTGTTAGGGGATTTTTTTTTCATTTAGACACTGGATTTATCCACTTTTTCGTTATCACAGCCCGGCAATGAATTTTCTCTGACTACGTATATTACTCCCTATATACGTTTGTATACGAGAAATTGAAAATACGCCCCGACCGCGAAACAAAATCCGCCACGGATTAAACGCTGCGAATCCGCTGCCGCGACGCTCGCCTGCCGCGCAGGTCTGAACGTGCTAGCCACCATGGGACGCCAAACTTCCGCTGCGGCCATTCCATATAGGCAGCAAATCTTCCGCGCCGGTTTGTTGGAGCCTTAATTGTATTGAGTATTTAGATATATTTTGTTAACCCTTCGGCGGGCGCGTCCCTACATTTCTCACCAGCAGGCCCGTGCGGCACTCCGTGCCGCATTTATCAACTTCGATTTTCGCTTCAATAGTTATTACTTTCGTTATTGAATGTGAAGAAAATATTCTTTATTTATGTTTTTATATATTTTATTTCATTATAACTAACTAAATATCAAACGAAATAACCATATTAATAAGAATATGATCCATCAGTATCTCCCTCCGTGTCTTGGTATGTGTCACATGTCGGGGAATGAATACGGTGCAAACATGCCCTCTAACGTTTCTTCGGAAACAACGCTTTTAAATTTGAATTAGTAGTTAGTACCCAAAAATCTGTCATAAAGCTCAAAACTGCAGTAAGAATTCTAATTAATAAAATACGCAAATATTATACTTACATGACAAAGCGCATGCGGAATACGGAGTGCCGCAACCGTTGTAGAGTTCAAATTACTAATGGATAACGGCCGATCGGCAGTGTCTAAAATCGTGATTTGAGTGTCACCTGGTTGAAAATATGAGTGAAGAATACCTATGAGCTGAATAACGTGATACCAGTTATTTACACGAAATCAACAAAAATGTAAGAATGCGTCATTGAGTGCCGCTACGCGCCCCCCGAAAGGTTAAAGAATAGAAACGCAGCGTTGTGAAGGAAGTGAAATACTACGAAGGATAAAATTCTGTATAACTCAATAATCTTACCGGGATTCAGTTGTTTGAGGTGAAAGACAGTGAATAATGATAAATGAACCACAGCAAACAACTTCAAGTCACAAAGTATGAAATACAGCCGCCAATATGTAAACAACTTCATACAAATCCTATATGCGTACTGTATTAAGGTTTTGTGTATTATTGTTGAATGATTGGTATTGAGGAATACGAAATTTCTTTTCTTCGTATTTCTCACAAATACCAAATGCCCATCTACTCCTGCGCTCCATGTCACTCAATACTATAGGTTTCATCATCATCCTATATGTAACTAAACCGGAATCACGAATGATAAAACCCACCATACCACTCAAAGATTAACCATGATATCGGAAATAAAAATCTTAAAACACCGTAGCACTAGTCGACGCAAGTAAAAACGCTTTTCGAAGCATTGATTGAGGAAATCTTGACGATAGATAGTACATCCAGCAGAAAACGAGCTATATTCTTAGATCAACACATGTTCACTATAAGGTGATGAAAATCATATCGACAAAAGTTATTAAAGTATAGGTTCATGGTTAGGAGATGTAAGTTCGATCCTCCTTCCTCCGATAGAGAGGAACGAAAAAATCTGTTATATTGTCAATTGTTCACAAGTAATGAGTTTTGCACAATATATTCACTTAAGATTCCACTGCTTTTATCACAATCATTTGCAAGCTTGCATCCCAATGGATGTTGTGAGTTTCCACCCCATGACCAAATGCCCGAGTTCGTCGTAGTTGCGACGGGCCCTGGCAGCGATTAAGGGCCAAAATTAATAGCGTTGGGACCTAGGGTCAAGTCAGAAAACCAATGCAACCCCTGACGAGGATAATCCAATCCATGCGTTTTCATGTCCCGGTTACACAACAATAAACATTGATATCATACGACATTGTGAGTCTAACCAAAGATGGTGAGTTGGACGGAATTTCTCTGACAATAAATTCAAATATTAATCGTAATGTCTCTACAGAGACGAAGATACCAACGAACTAAGAATATTAGATAAAATATCGCTATCAAAGAACTGAACAGGAAATTCGCCCCAGAGCATCAGAGTTAAATCAGTTTGATTAGTTGCTGCGGTTTACAGCGTATTCTTGACATGAAAGTTCGTAGATGCATATCTGAAATGTCGACAACTATGAGAAAACCAAACCCACACCTTGATGAAGGTTAAAACAGTAAATACTAGAATTGGAGAATTGGACAGAACTGAAGTAAGATCTGCAATGGCCGTAAAATTAAAAGTTGGGTAAAGGTGTATAAAACAGCCTCTTTTTACTTTCCCGTATACGTACGTATACACGGAGTGACATACGTAGTATAGGGAAAGTTATGTAATGCTGCGCGAAAAAATGGCCAATTTTCGGCGGAAAAAATTCATTGCCGGACCGTGAAAACGAATAAGTGGATAAAACCGGTTGCTAAATTAAGAAAAAAATCCCCTAACACGTGGTGTAGCCAGATACCCTGTTTTCTAGGTCCTTGATACCGAAAACCCAATTGAAAGGAAAACGTCCGTCTGTCCGTCCGTCCGTCCGTCCGTCTGTCCGCCTGTGAACAATGCTAGCGCCTAAACCATACGTACGATTTCTTCCAAAATGGATATTCTCCGGTCAATCTGATTCTAGTCGAAGCTTTGAGATTTTGAAAAAGATTCTTTAAAATTTGGGGGTACTTTATATGAAGCCCCCGGGGATTTTCAACATTTTCTCAAAAACGGCTCCAAATTTTGTCTTTAAATTTCTTTTATGAATAGAGTAAAATACACTTATTAACATGGCATAGGTCCGATTTTCACGTACAGCTCTGAATTTTCGATAATTTTGAAAGTTTGAATTTTTTCGGCGTCTTTCTCCAACTACAAAATTGAAGATAGAGATTTTTTCTTCAAATAAAATTTGTTCTGCATATTGAGTTCTTTATTAAAGGTCATGTAAATGTTTTTCAAAATTTTGGTAGTTTTCGTGCAATATTGCGTGCAATATGTGCAATTTTAAAAAATTACAAAAACAAGATTTTCTCAAAAACGGCTCCAAATTTTTTCTTTAAACTTTTGGTAGTGATAGTGGTAAATGTACTCTATCAATGACATAAAAGCCATATTGGTCTATCGGTTGGTTTTTTCAAAAAATACAAAAATTAAAATGTTTTTACTTGCCTCTCACGTCGGTAATATTTACATTATCGGCGATTTTTTCACATTATTATATTTACGAGTATATATGCTTTAAATAATGTCAAGGAAAGTTTCTCGAAAACACAACCGTTTTCTGTGAAAAGTAGCTCAAATTTCGGCATTTTCAGAAATGCTCAAACGCCATTTTCTCGTATATGGCTGCAATTTTTTTCTTGAAACTTTTGTAACGGATAGTGCTAATTACACTCTTTAGTACAGCGCAAAGTTTATTTTGAGTTATTTTTTTGTATTTTCGAAAATTACATAATTGTAATTTTTTTGAAAGACCTCTCTCATCTTTAATATGCACATTACGAGCAATTTATAAACATTATTATATTTGTGAGTGTAAGTGCTTCAAATAACTTCATATAAAGTATTTTGAAAACTCATTCAAATTTCCCATTTTCAGTAGTGCTAAAACGCCATTTTCTCTTAAACGGCACATAATTTTTAAAAGAAAATTGCCATTTACGGCTAGGTTTTTGTGTTCTTTAATATTCTAAAATTAATATTTTCGTTCTACCAATAGGAAATCGAAAAATTAAGAAAATGACAAAAAATGCACTTTTGGCGGTTATAGATGGAAGCTGGCAAGAAAGAGTATGTGGCAATTCCGAATAGCTAGCGAAGACCCAAGAAAATAGAAAACTAATACGGGAAAGTCTGTGCCATTCTGTAGCACCACCAGTCATTATTATTATTTGTTCAGTTACCGACACTGAAATGGGATATGCCCCACCAAGTGCCCATGCATCCGATCTATTCCTTATCGATTCCAAAGAAAAAAAAACCTTTTTAGGTATTAGATATTCCTGAACAACTTTGTCAATGCACGATTCGACTCCGTCATTACCACGAAAAACGTATTTTTCTCAACAGGAACATCACGATCAAACTCGTATCACATGGGTTAAGAATCTCATTGAGGGTATTTTAGAGGAACTATAAAAAACTGAAAGATAAAATTATCCCAATACAAATATACTATCAGAAATATTACTCTTTTGGTGTAATAGCAGTGTACTGTTGAGAACATTATAAAACATTATAATAACATTATTAAAGCAATTTCAACAAGACATCAAACATCAAAAATCTCAACAATACCAAAGAAGGATTTACATAACATTGGTAAATGTAACTGGTTTTAAAAAAATTAAAAAATCACAGTAAATAACTCCCTATTTTTTTGTATTTTTTCTTTAATATACTACATTTGTTTAAATGAATGGTTTCATTTATTAAGATACCTATCTCGATTTACCAGTAAACTATCATCACCTGTGAGTACAATTGTTTGAACCCCCACTTCCAGAATAAAATACAAAATAATTAATAATAATAATAATAATAATAATAATAAGAAGAAGAAGAAGAAGAAGAAGAAGAAGAAGAAGAGAAGAAGAAGAAGAAGAATTAGTACACGTTCTGCAGACACAGATTTAAGGCCCATTCTTATATCAATAATTAGCCGTAACTGCTTACCCACAGATTCAGTAGTTTAATACAAATCTCGTATTTTCTCTCTTTAGCATAAACTGGATGATAAAATTATAAGTTTAACTAACAAAATCTACAAACTCTCGCTAACAGAGTATTTTGATACTCTTGGATTTACTCCAAATACGTTCCTCAAAAGTAAATTGTCGTAAATCGACGATGTGTAATTTTGTATAAAATCTTATGAAAGCGTGAATAGCATTTTGAATTTGGAAATTTTGCACTTTTTGGTAGCAGTAGGCCCTATATGGCGTCTACTTAAATATGTAAATTGTGTTACATAACCATTCCATTCAGTTTTATCTTAGAAGAAATACTTCTGCTACGATATACCACTACAGGAAGGAACTACCCTTCTTTGCTCCAGTAAAATATTTACCCACTTACAAATGGCGTACCTTTCGTTGGCGATTGTAGTACAATAACATGCAACATTAACATCAGCGACTTCGTCCCACATTTCATCGCCAAGAGTCGGAGTATTATTAATCAAGGTAAAAAAAGTAATGAAGAGTAGTGAGTAAAAAAGGGTAATACACACCTTCGTTAGTTTCATGTATGTCCAGTTCTTTTCCATGAAATTACAATTGTGTTGATGCAGAATAGCTTATTATTCATTTCCTTCACACGTTATAGAAATTACTTACACTTGCACAATTTACAATCATACGTTACAATAGGATATAATATCTGATTAAAATAGTTTCATCGTATTGAAAGTATTAGATACTAGAACAATTAACCGACAAAGTTTTCAACCTACAAGAATTCCGAAACGACATCGAGAAACTACCCGAAATCTTGCGGGCCACCTGCTTCGTTTCTAGTACCCAAAGCTGATTGGCTAATCATGATCTAATCAAAACAGTTGCCAACCTGTAAGGAGTAAATAGACATATATGCAAGAGTATATTGTTTAAATCAACACGAGTCAGGTTGTGAAGGAAAACGAAGGATCATCATCCGTGACCTCGCAAAATAAATGATATCATTCGGCAGCGAATCTCTGGGAAAATTTAGTATTGAACGCGTTGGTCATTGAAGATGCTAAAATTCTAACATTAACAGTTTTTTATCCCACTAGCATCATTTTAATAAGAATTTCAAATGAATGTATTTATCTGCAGGTTATCAGGAGATGCCATTACTAAGTGAAATCTAGAAAATTTTCCAACAGACTATTTTCTTCACATTTTTCTTTGAAAATAGAAGTATTAGTGTCACACATAAAAATCCTGCGACAAATTTCCTGCCTCAGCAACTATTGACAAACAAAAATCCTGCGTCAGCAACTCATTGAATAGGTTGGAAAATAAGTTGGAAAATGAATACGCCGTTCATGATATTCAATTTATCTCCTTAAGGAGTAAGGTTAATGAAAGCAGATTGTACTTTGTGAAAACAAGTTAATAAGCACACGACTAGCGCTGTTACTCTTGATTGAATGCTCCCACAACGGACGATTGAACGCGATTTTGACTTGAGCTCCATCTGTTAGCGATAGATAGAACTACCATTCACTTCCCAACAGGTTTCGCTAGCGACAACAAATGGTATACGCGGAGGGCAAGAGAAGTCACAAACACGTGGTTACAAATGCAAGGTGCGATGCGAAGCCGTGCGTGGTTGTGGGAGAGGGGAGCAAAGGGGAGGTTATGAAACACATGAGGGCAGAGACTGTTACGTGCTATTATGTATGAGGGCGCCCTGTGCTGGCCCTGAGGTCGATGATTCTGGAACACGTATCTTTGATAAAGCATTTATAATATGTAGGTATCAACGTAGAGAAAGGACGTACTATGATAGCAGGATTCAAGACGAGAGGAAATGGGAAGGACATTGTATATGACACATTGTTAACATCAGCGGAGTGCAAGGCAATCTTTTGATACCATATTTGTTCAATAAAATGTATCCTGACCATCCCAAAGCATTAAAAATGTTAATTATCTGTCCAGTGTAAATGTTAAAAATAATGGTACATACTTCACAAGATACTATTAACAGGTGTTTGAAAGGTAGGCCGGGTTGAAAAGGCACTTAATTTAAAGGTAGAGTGAAGCATAATGTCAGGAACATATAGGTGAATGGCATGTAGCATTATGTGCCCATAATTTAATCATTTATTAGAAAAGTGAAATTTATTAAAATTGACTTCAATAATTATATTACACATTCTTTATACAGCTTTTAATGACTAGAGTACAATTATTCCACATTTCAAAAACCCATGTGAAATAATTTGACATAAGTACAGCAGAAAAAAAATATATCACTACTACAATGAAGCATTTAGCAACACGATTTAAAAATGTTAATTTGTCTCTAAAAAAAATCACCTTAGAACAATAAAGAGGGAAGACAAATGATTACTTCATTTTCATGCTTGTGACATACAACTGCGTACATTCTGAACTATTAAGCAAAAACAGGACTAGTTATTCCAATACAGGACTGACCATAAATTAAAAAATCAGATAAATTCTCTACTAAAAACTCTTTTCATTAATAAAGCTTTACTTCTGTTGCAAAAGTGACTAATGCATGTTTTCACAAAAAGACAATAAATATTCTAATGTTAACTCTACATAGAACCGTACAACATTGTTTTCATTCAGAATACATGAGAAAACATATCATTCATTTTAATTCACTCTATTTTAGTATTCATTTGGAAGAAGATTGACAGATGTACTTGTTCATTGCTTTACAGAATGTTCAATAAATCTATGGAATGTCATTTAACAATTATCATATAATGGCCATGTTTCTTTTAGTTTTTTCAATTTTTTTTCTATCATTTCATAACTAGGGCCTCCCACATTAATCGTTGTAACTGATTCCTACTTAGTTTAAATTTTCATTGTCGCAGAACCTTATTTCTGTAACTTTTCTGAATGGAAAGTATTATTTCATGAATGGATTGGAGGCCCTATTAATATTAATGCTGTATGAAAAAAAATATAACTGTGTGCTTATAAAAATATTACAAAAGTTTTGTCAGTCAGTTCATTCAATTACAGTTTGTCAATTTTACTTTCACAATCAATTACGTGCAAGAGCTCTTTTATGTTATGAGGAGAATACACGCTTACAAACCTGTTTTGTTCTAATTTGATACTTTAAAACAGTTACCATATTTAACAAGTTCTTGAGACTAGAGGAGGTCATTGGAGGAATAATAATTCACAAGCAACTTTAGAAATCCTGAAATTCAGATAATAATTGCACTAGACTATCAGGGCCAGAGTTCTGCAACAAAAAGACATCACACGCATTAGAAATCAATGATGGTAAATTGCATTAACAATATGGCCCTGTAGACATGACCAGATATTCATAAAATAATGTGAATAATCAATTAATCTTTTGAATGAAATTGCTTGAAATGGTGTAACTTAAAATTTTGGAATAGAAATACCAGCCTTGGCGACTGCAGGATACTTACTTGATCATAATTGCCCCACCTGTTACTGACTTCTGTGGAATTTTCTTTGTTACGATCAGGGCTCGCTGGAAACTGGAAAGAAATTTGATTTTTTTATGGTTAGAAGTAACATCTTTTTGATAATCACTCAAAGTAATTTAGGGTCCCAAATGTGACCATTTACAGAGGCAAGAACATTGTAAAATATAAGTTGAAAAATAATTTGACTGTTCTTTTAAAGCACGGCCATTAAAGATTACTGTTATGTATACAATATGAAAATTGAAAATTTCTTTCTTCTGCATTAAAGCAGGCTACTTTGTATTTTTTAAGAAATTTTGCATTATGCTGAACCCTATCTATCACATTGAAATTTGAATTGTTTTATTTATTACAAAAAACAAAAAAGTATTAGAATCTAACCCTACAGTCAGGAAAACTTCATTTTTTCTTGTCAATAAATATTTTTAATTCTTAAAAAATGGATGAAGAGAAAAAATCTTACTGAGAAAAAAATTAATGAATTAAAATTAATTAATTAAAATTTAAAAAATTAAATAATATTTTATTAGTCAAAATAAAAACCAGGTAAATCATAATAAATTACTATATGGAATAGTTACTGTGTACTGGAATATTTACTGTGTTAATTGATGATTTAAACATTAAATTCGAGAAACACAGTTGGTAACATTTTGTTTGAATTGTCGACAAAATTAAAATGTCTGTCCTGAGAAAATGGGGTCGTGAAAGGAAATAAAAATATGTTGAGAGCCATTTGGTTTCTACGCGCCGTTCCATCCCACCTGATTGCTGGGGTGCAGGGCTGTCTGTCGGAGGAGCTTCTGCAACTGTTGGATATACTCGATGGCCGACTGCAGGGTCTTCACCTTGCTCACCCGTTTCCCCCTGAGACCAAATGCAAAATACAGTCTTAAAAAGGGTGCATGAGGAGGGTGATATTTAAGTGACACTCAACCGAACCTAATGTACAGGCGTCTAAGAATAAATGTTACAAACTTCCAGGACATGTACTATGGTCCGATTAAAATAAGTTGGTGATTGATAATTGTGCTTCTGAAGCTGTAGCTTCATACAATATGAGTGTATGATTCTGTTACTTTAATAAGTATTTATTTCAAGTGTTTATTTCTTGTCCCGGGAGCACGTGCTCGGTGGTACGCAAACTGTCAATGTCGCTCCCTTCCATTCGCAACTATCACAATCACCAACTTTAAATCGGACCATAAGATCAAATACAATACTTTTTGCCAACAAACAGTTACTAGTCGAAAATTTCATATAACTGAGTTTCACACGTGGCATTTGCCCTTCTTTGTTAGGCAATCTCTCTCATACATGAGCCATTCCACGTCAAATCGCACAAGAGTTGACACGACATTTTTTAAAATGCACGATATTTTTTTTTTCTTGATTCTGGACATCAAAAAAGAGACACATATTTTTTATTTGCCTGAAAATTGATTATTTGTGTAGTTATGGCTATATTACAGGTACTTCACAAAATAAGATCAATTATCTCTCCGAATGTACTAAATATAAAAATTTCTGGTTTGTGTCATTTAATACTTTGAAATGTGTATTTTATTCCTCTGTAAATAAATTTTTCAAAAAATATTTTTTTCATTTTAAAAAATGTATTTTTTTCAAAAAAAAAGGAAAATTTCTATATAAACTCGATGAGATAAAAATTTTAAAAAATATAGGCGTGTTTCTTGTTCAATTTTCTATAAAATACAACAAGAAAAAAAGTGGGCACTCCACACATACAGTTCTAAGAAAATCAATTGTAAGCATGAAGGCGCGCTCTGCCTACCCATGCATTAACGAATTGTATTCGGCCAGTCTTTGATGCAGGTGCTGAAGAACTAAAAAAAGAATGACCGTCTGCCTGATAAGGGTTTCAAGAGTTATTAGTATTTCAGATGTTCACTCTGCCCCCAGATTGTATGACATTGTGTCGTACATATTTTTGAGGGTAACATCGTGGGTGACTTGTGAGTCACCTATGTTCTTATGGGTGAGAGCAAAACGAATTGAAATATGAGCCATTCCACATCAAATCGCACATCGAATTGACATGACTACCTGTATTTAAAAGATATAAATGACACGAATATATGGCATTCATTCAGGACATCAAAAAAAGAGGCACGTGCTTCTTTATTTACCTGAAAATTGTTTATTAGTGTAGTTTTGCCTATATTAAATTTTGAAATTTACGCGTACTTTGCAAAATTTGATTAATTGACGCTCTGATTGTACTTAACATAAAAATTACTGGTTTGTTTCGTTTAATTTTTTGATATGTGTATTTTATTCATCTGTAAATTACTTTCTCAAAAAATAAATATTTCATTAAAAAATTGTAATTATTTTTTAAAAACGAAAATTTCTTTATGAACTCTCTCAGATTAAAATTTTCACGATTTTTAAAAAAGAAAATCTCCAAGACGCGTAAACCACGATTTGCTGGTGAATTTACAGGAGTCATTAGATTGGCGAATTTGTGATTAATTTCGGAAGAAAGGGAATCAGCTTCCAAAATGGCCTTTTCTTAACGAAGATAAGATCGAGATCAGCGGCTCCCGTGGCATTAACGAAAGTAGCGGAACGTCCAGTGAAAAAAGTGGAAATCAAGGAAGTGACAATTTAAGCTCCTCAGATAGTTCGTCAAGTGTCTGCGAAATGAATAAAGAGAGGATAAACAATGAGTTTAATCGCAATAGGAGAAACCCCCGCCACGAAAAGAAAATTGGAACAAAATGGCATCTCCATGAGAAATTTTAGAAAGTACAAAGTGACAACACAGATAATTTTTTTCACATTGAAGATCCTTCGACGTCCGTCGAAAAATCAGACAAAGATACTATTTAGTAACTTACCGATTACTTTCACTCAACAGATGACGTGACGTTGAAAATTGAAATTTTGACAATTTTTGAAAGTTGGACATACAATAAAATTAAACGACTTTTTGCTGCAACCGAACTCATGATAAAAGTGTCTAAAACGTTGGCTGAAGAAAATGGAATTTTGTCCAGAAATGAAGTAAATTCGGTAAGGCATTAAAACTGTGCATTGTGACGAAAGTTCAGGAATTCTATGGTAAGCGAGTACTTGTATTTAAAATGAGTTGTGAGGGACCAGAAAATTTCAAAATGTCAGTCAAAACCTGAATCAAAAATCCGTCATTTAATTATTATAAATTATTTATAAATACATTAATATTATTTATATGTATATTAATACACATACATATTATTATTTATAAATTCAATCATGAAGTTTCACCACCTCAAGAAGTACTTAAATTGCTGCTTCATCCAAAGAAACCGACGACTAGTAACGCAAAAAACGTGTCTATTGCAGCAATCTATTACACACTGGTTCGTAAAATATTAATATATTTTAAAGTTACTGAGATCCCACTTTGATTTTTTCTGGACTTATTATCAATAGTCTAGAGCGTTTATAAATATTTAAAAAAATTTTTAGCTCATCGAGTTTTCAAAAATATTCAATTTTCAAAATTTCAGTTATTTAAAAAAATTGAAAATTCAAAAATATTAAGTATTTTGCAAAATCTTAAAAATTAAACATGTTTTTAAGTTTCGAATGGAATTTAAACGGAATTTCTATAATTGATGTATTCAAATAGATGATATTTTTAAGTTAGTGATGCGCGTCATTTTTAGCAAATTTCATTATACAATATTTCCGAAAATAATAAAGTTAGAAAAAAACAAAAATACACGTGTTTACTTATTTGATCCTTATAACAAATAGAAAAAATAGAAAATAAATAAAAATATGAAGGTCAAAGTTTGGTTTTTTTTGTGCGATTTGACGAGGAATGGCTCACATAGGTGTTCAGCAGGTTTATGAAATCCCCATGGTGTAAGAACGTGATCTGCTGAATATTTGTGCATAAGAAGAGCGTACAGAATGGCCTCATTGGCTAGTTAAGCCTCGAGATTTCCCCTCCCCCAAACAACTACAGAATCTTCAACACGCGATTTTTTTTCTTTCTTTTTTCCCCTCTCTAATCTTGGAGACGTAAGTTTTGTGGATGCACCTCTCCATAGTAGCGATGGCGAAACCCGTCCAAAATCTAAAAATGCAAAATTATTTAATTAGGCCTATAATGAAATAACACCCAGTTCAGGGCCATGTCGTGCGAAGTTGGGTTCCAAGAAGCTATTTTACTTTTAAAACAATTATTCACAAATTGCCTAATACCTGCATAGGGTGCAGTTGGTTTCGCATCTTTTTTTTTTTTTTTTTTTTTAAGAAAAAAAATCGAATGAGTGCTCCACGAAATCTAAACAAACACGTTTAGTGGTTCGTACGGTCCTAAACTCTAAATACGAAGGGACCTCAAAGAGCCCACCACCTTGATATTGCTTTCAGTTTTCTTGATTCATGAGCTCTAACACTTGCTGAGAATTAATGTAATTGTTACGGCAGTTTCAGTCTTCGTTTTCCACAACAATGGCAGAAGATATGTGTATCATTTTTTTATATCTGCGTTTTTCTCGAGTGGGTTCCATAATCCCTCTTCGTAGAAGACGTAGTTTTTCCATAGTGTTTTTGGTGGTTGTATTATTTTTCCTCTTTCATCTTTTTAAGAAAATTTTGATTATGTGATTTGGCAATGTTGTCAACAATCATACTTTTGGTTAATTCCCCCCCCCCGCCAACAGAACTGACAGTAAAGGTGGGACTATTTTTCAGTTGTTTAATCACTGAAGATGTCAGAAATGTTGGCTGAATGGGAAATGGGAATGTTGGCTGAATGGAAAGGATGCTTGTGAAGGAGAGTGTAATGTATCAGACTGAGATTAAAAGTAGATTCCATGAAGGAAGTTGTATTTCTAAGTGTTCAGTAGATATATTATCTCTTGATAAAACATACATTTTTTGTACGAATTGTAGGAGTGTGCTCGACTGACCCCCCCCCCCGTGCCGCAGTACAGGAAGGGATACAGGAGGGGGCCATGCTCGTCCCAAAAAGCATAGAGAAAAAAGGTTTGTTGACCTTTTTGTAATTACTTCAAAGGCATTGTATAGTATCATATACACATTACAAAGATATACAATATAATTAAAAAATATATTTATAATTTAACAAAAATCTATGATGCCCCCTCCCCACAAATGATCGGCCCTGCCCCCTTAGGAATAGACATTTTTATGCTAGGGTTAATATTATATGCGCACATTTTTGAGCCCTGGAATACCTACCCCCACTCCTTTCTCAACATTAGTTCAATTAAGAATAAATGATCGCAACGAGCGTTATAGACAAAATCTGATATACAGAAATGTTCGCTCCCGCGTAATAGAAATTATTTTGCATCGCAAAACGAGCAACAAATTTGATATAATATTATTATTGTCAAAGTAACCGAACTCCCCACTCCTCTCGCAACTAGCGAAGCGAGGGCTCAAGAAAACGTGCGCGGGTAATATTAGCCAGCGCTGATTGAGGTGTGATTAGAGAGCACAGTGCTGCCACCTGGCGTTCTCGATGGGCACCGCGCGGCGCAGGCGTCCGAAGGCGCAGTTGACGGCCTGCACGCGCCGTCGCTCGCGGGCGTTGCGCCGCGCCACCAGCTGCGGGGGCTTCTCGCGGTGGGGCACGTGGCGGCAGGGGCCCACCGCCCCCGCCCCCGCGCCCGACCCGCCGCCGCGCCGACCGGGGTGCCCGCCGCCGCCGCACGCGCCCGTCGCCGCCGCCGCCGCCGCCCCCCGCAGCCGGCTGGACCGCCGCCGCCCACGTCGCCGCCGCCGCCGCCGGGGGGCTGTCGGAGAACATGCAGCTAGGCAGCGCCGCCGCCGCCGCCGCCGGCAGCTGCTCCCCGCGCTGCGTCATCGGGGCCTCGAACGGCGATCCGCACCAATCAAAACACACCGGGTCTCTGCGCAGCAAAAAACATATTCCTACAAGACCGAGTTTTAAGGCGGCTCCACACCTTCGGTATTCGGCGAGTAGCGAGCGATCGGTCGCCGAATCTCGAGCAGATTCCGAGTTGAAGGGCTGGGTTGCTCGCTATTCACCGAATGCCAAACATTCAGGCACATCAAAGAGGGTTCTACACATTCGATATTCCGCGAGTAGCGAGCGACCGCTCGCCGAATCCCGAGTAGTGTGGATGGGTTTCTTGCTATTTGCCGAGCGACGGACGAACATTCGGTGTTCGCCCTACCCACGTTTCGCACAGATGCGAACATTCGCCGAGCACATAAGCTGCTCGGGTTTGAGTGAGCGGTCGCTGGCAACTTGGCGAATGCCGAATGTGTGGAGCCGCCCTAGGGGGAACATTTGGAATTGATGATGATTAGGACCATTCACATATCTAAGAGCAGGCGAGAGAGAAGGCTTACTCTTTTGTCCAGGGCACGTGATGACAGAAGTTGTGTGCCTTTATATCCCACCATATGAAAGTCAGGAGGGTTGATTTAAGTTGGGTTGATCTGATGGGATACGTCTTTGGAAGAACACGCCAACCATGTCTCAAACATACGGTGAATGTACTCATTCCTTTCGGGGAATCCGAAATCGCAACCCTCGGTTCCAGTGCTTGGATATGAATTGAATTGATGCTTTATTTTACGTGGCGACAAGCTATGAGGCTTGTCTTCCGTCTTACCACACAAATTTCGCGACACTCCTTTCACCATCTAGTGGAGAAAGAAGGTAGTACCTGGGCGACGAAACAGGCGGTTTGAATTTAGCTCACAGGCTTCATTTAGGCTTGAGGATATTTTACATGCAGTAAATTTACTAACATGGAACAGCCAGCTTTACTTTCCCTTTGAAGGAAGGCGTACGAAGGATTTCTTCGCCCTTAAAAATCCGCGGTTCCAGTTTAAACTTGGGTATAACAATATGATACGCTAACCGTTACACCATCGGCGCCAGTTACAAACATTTCAATACGTTCGAACCTCATTGTTACCAACACTGGCATTTCACTTATGATTTCAATATTAAATCTCATTTCATAATGAAAGTAAAGAGAAAATAGGTATATCAAAAACATCTTTCAACCAAATACAAATGTGGTCTGCTCTGTAAATTGGTGCGGGCATTCGAGATTTCAACAGAATGATAGTCTTCAAAAATAAAGTCCAACAACAGTCCGAAACACAAAAAGTCATGGAGGCGTGGACTCGTTTAGAACAACAGAGTGTGGCAGGTACCATATGGCACAGGAGCATTCCAGACGATTGTCAAGGACGATGCTTGGATGCATGAGATGCCAAATCATATAGCTTCATTTACAACGCAACTTCTAATCCTACCAGTGAATTCTTGAAAGCAAGCGAACTTTTGTAGTTTTGCAAACGTTCTGGCTTTAGAAAGAAAAACGAGACTGGAAAATGTTTCAGAAAATATTGTGTGTTTATGTCACTCCATTCTTAATATACCATTCCCACTTCCGACATTCGATGTCCAGTTACTCATCGAATTAGTCATTGGACCCATGAAGAGTAAAACTTGCTAAGCAGTTATGTTGAACACCCGTTGCCCCGTCATGCTCGTGTCACTACCATTTTAACATTTGGAGTTCTTTCTATCTTGCATCTTCGATGACCAGTACGTCTTTTGATGTCGATGTAAATATGAATTGTCAAGTCGATTATCCACTGCATTTCGAATGGTCCGACGTCACTACCATTTTAACATTTGCAGTTCTTTCGATCTTGCATCTTCGATGACCAGGACGTCTTTTGATGTCGATGTAAATATGAATTATCAAGTCGATTATCCACTGCATTTCGAATGGTCCGACGTAAGGTCTGAGGTAAGTATATTTCATGTCTTTTGTTAATTTATTAAGAGAACAATATCAATATTAGGATTTTTTAAGCCAACTCAGGGAATGCCAAGTTGGCGTGAGAAGAGGGCAAAGAGCACGTAGTTGTGAAGCGTTCAAGTTAATTTAAATTATTGTGAAACATTATTGTAATTAACTATTCCACGTTATTACATTATTAAATGTCTTTACTTATGCGCTAAATAATAGTGGTTGCTTATGATCACAGTTGTTTCTAAAGCGGCCTAAATTTTAAAAAATTCAAAAATCCTTATTTGTCAGGTTAAAAGGGGAAAAAATCAGGGATTGAAAATATTTACGGAAATAAAATGTTTTATCACGAAAATTCACCGTTTTTCGGCGCCCGATTACAACACTTCCCCTTCTTACAAAGCAAAGGCGAGAAAGTAATAGTGATCCACTTGCCAGATGGACTCCGAAGTCCCGGCTTTGTCTGCTGTAGAATGTACATCCCCAATTCTGAACTACGACACATGTAACTGACTAGCTTTACGTGAACTGTGGCGCCTCCTACCTCTTCGCGTGGAGAACTAAACGTTCAGTCCCCTCCCCACTTACACTGGCTGGCTTCGGGTTGCTCGCCGCCGTCTGGCGCCCTGAGCAACACAAGCCCCGCGGCGCCAGAGGTGGCTTGCCGCGTGCACATGCGCTGGAACTCACGGAAGTGCGTCGAGGCAACTCAAGACGGCAGTCGCACTTCCGGTGGCGGAGCAGAACACGGTTCGCTCATGCAACACTTTGCTATGGAGACTTTAACGCCTGGCTACACGAAACGTGAATACAGGAACGGCAACTTTTTTTTCAAAATGCCGGAATTGATATTGCTGTACACACCGTATATTGAAATTCCGATACATGTACGCTTAATGAAAATAAAACTTGGTAGGTGCTGTAACCATTCAGGAGTTCGAACACGAGACCTTGATAACTATTCTCTACTCAGTTGCCTTCAATTCATTGTACTGAATTTTCACTGCTTGTGGAGTGCGTAACAGGTATAAAATGATTTTCCGAGATTTGCACTAGAATCACTGGATTCAGAATCCAGAAAGCTAAACATTGTACTGCGGAACCGTATTTGTTATAAAAAATGTAACGTGTGCCGAAACACAGATTTTGATAGGGTATAGGGTAAGTCTGAGGCCGAAGTGTCCAGTTGTAAAACTGATGCCTGACAAGAGAGGCTTGCGGTTTTTAATTAACGTCCGCACATTTAATTATAATCCTCTACTCCTTTAGGAATAGATTTTATTAAACCTATCTCCATTAAAAAAATAAAATATTGATTCGAAATACATCAAATTATCGAAACAAATCTTCGATATCAATATGTCAAAGCTTTGTTTTGAACATATCGAATACCACTTTTTTTTATATCAAGGATCCATCAAAAATGGATTCTGACTACACAACGTACTATAGGACATTTAAACAGTAACAAGAAAAATTCACGTTTTCTGAATCGGGGAACCAAAAACAAGTTTTTCTGTCGAAAAATTGCCGTTTTCACTGCAGCATTACACAACTCTACACTACGTAGTAATAGGGTTGCCATGCGGGCGGTTTTCGGCCGTCATGTTCAGTTGATTGATTTGAGATCGGCTTCGTCGAAACTATTTCCGCGCCTCCAAAAGTAGTTTTTTATCTCAAAAAGGATGTATATGTTTATTATAAAAAATTCGATATTATTTTCAACAATGCGTATAAAATATTTAAACTACTTTTATATCGATTTCGAAGTTTTATTCAGAGATGGCACTATTGTATCTTAGTAACTAGAAAATCGAAACAAAATATATGATTGAAAACTCTTAAGAAAATCTATGATTGGGAAATTGAATAGGTATATATAAATGAAATATTTATGATTGCATTGAATGCTACTTACTTTCTTCATTTACTGCTAACGATACTTTATTACACCCACCCACTGCTTAATAGTCCCCACTGCTTAATAGTTACTCCAAAACCAATTCTGAAAGGTGATAATCCTACGAAGTAGTATGCGAGCAGGTGAAGTACATTGAAACCTTGTTAGAATGAAAACGAGAATCTGAAACAATACATTTTAAAAGTATGGCGCGTGGAAAAGAGTTTACAGAAAGGCTTTACTTGAGATAACAACACGATCGATTTCTAAGAAAGTTCGGGACATGGAAATTTGGAACGCGTTAAAGAGCAATCTAGATTATCGGCAGCAAAAGTTTGTGTCTTGCAAATATTAAAAAAAAACAGAGTATAACAACTTGAAAATTAGATGCATAAAAAGAAAAACTAGAAGGCTTTCAATAACAGACAATGCAGCGGAATACAATATATTTTCGAATTTGCTCAAAAGAATTGCAGGTCGAAAAGAAAATTGCACAGCAGTCGTATTTAAAGCATATTCTGGACGGGGAGAGAAACAATTGGCCAGAATTTTACAACTATGTTTGGAGAAGAAGAGAAAAAAGAGAATAAATTCCGAAAGTTACTGACGGAGGTTCAGGTAAAAGCAAACGCGTTTAAGCAAACGCAAACGCATCCTTCAGTTCGGTTTTCAAAGCTAAACCTCACTACACTGAGATAGCTAGGGGAACGGTAATAAGTCAGTCCCATTTATTCCCAGTACTTTTACGACTAATTTCTTTCAAAACTTGATATTAGGCTTCTTTTAATTTTGTGAACGAGGAGGACAAGACAATTTTGATAGAAAATAATTATTAAGTGTTTTTTCTGGGTTGGGATTATTAAAAATAAGTATTTGACACATGAAACGAAGCGAGAACAATTTTTCTAAGTGGGTCGTTAACGACCCAGTGGGTATAGACACAAATACATTGCGGAAACCAAAAAATCAATGAAGAGTGGAAAATCGTGAGAATCAGGCGCCATTTTTACTGAAATATTTAAACTCTAAGAGGAGAAAATTTTTACCGTACCATTCTAATAAGATTATTTCATATTTCAATTGATGATTTAAGCAAGCCGGAAGAGAGGAAGCTAGTTACCTTTGAACGAATTTATTAAAACAGGTGACAACTGTTCTATCAAATTATCGACTGGTAAGCCGTAAGATAAGAATGAGAACAAAAAGAATGGTTACTTCAAGGTCAGCTTCGTTTCAGGAGTGTTTTTTCTAGCAAGGGTTAGTATCCTTGTTTCAAGACCCAGCAAATCAAGTGATGACTGTGGGAGGGTAGATGAAGTAATACGTTGCCAAGGACATTCAATGTCGTTTCATACGATAAACTGGTTCCGAAATTACTACATTCAGGTGTTAATACCAGTGTTGGAGTGCACTGATGAACTTCTTCAAGATAGAAAATAGAAGGTCTGAGTTGGACAACAGTTTTCATCGTTAGCAAACGTTAAAAGAAGCCCCCCGGAAGGTGTCATCGGACCTCTCCTGTTCCTCGCGTTCATGAATGATATGCCAAATAATTTAGTTTCGAAAATACCGTTATTTGCAGATACTTCATAGTACACGAGTTATTCATTTAAAGGTAGATGAATATATTTTTGCATGGAGATATAGACATACTACATTTCTGGGCGGAAACAAATAGTAAGGTAGTAAATAGTTCAAAAAACCAAACCATCACGTTCGAAAGGGGTCGTAATTAAGGTGAAACGCAGGAGACAGAATATTTCAAGAGTCAATTTAGCGAACGAGAATATTTTAAGTCATCTGTTGTAAGTATCTGAGAAAAATTTTGACAGCAAATCGGGTTGGGAAAATCATATACATTTTGCCATAGAGAAAGCCTGGAGATCCTTGCACTTTACTGTGCATATACTCAAAAAGAACGATGTGAAAGAGATAATTACCATACTTCTCTCTTGTTCGTTCATTAATGAAAAACGGAACGGTTTGTTTGGACCCTTATACAAATTTATAACAGGAAAATATCAATAGAATACAGAGAATAGTACGCAACATGTCTTGCCGGGGAAATAGAAAGAAAGTAGAATGGGAGTTTCTAGAAGCAGGAGGATTAAAACAAGATTTAGTACATTACAAAATAGCATATGGCGGTTATCCAGCGCCGAAAGATATCTCGAGCCGACTCGGCAGACCCACGTTCTTTAATAGAGGGAATCACATGCACAAAATACAGTCGAGGACTCAGAGAGCAGACGTTGGAAAATTGTTATTTATTAACAGAACTCTTACGGACTGGAATAAGTTTTCTGCAATCGTCCTACAACCATTTCCTATGGGTGTTCAAAAGTTCAAAAATAAATTATTTAATAATAGTACATTTTATTAATTCTTAGCTTAGGCAGTTATTCTTACTATTGTTTACTTTGGTTATTATTAAACACATAACTTAATGAATATTAATGTCTTGCTTGTATTGAAGAGTTGTGTCGTGATGTGAAGTGGAGTGAAATATAGGACAATGCAGAGAAGTGCCATGTAGAGTTATGAAATGAAGGGTAGTGTAAGTATATAATCACTTGTTTAATATGTTAAAATATTTATGTAGGTTGACATAAACACTTAAGAGTTGTTTTTATTAATATTTTTTATTATTATTATTTTATTAAGACTACTATTAGAATACAATTTTAATTTATATTATAATAATGTATAAATATTTTTAATTGCATGAAAATTACAGAGTTCTGCCTCCAGGTTTCATAATACCTACTTGCAGAAAATAATATCTACGTTTCTTTGTACAAAATATGCTAAGGAAAGATGACAGATTAATCCCTTTTATAAGAAATAATGGAAACAAACCCGTAAGTGTATTACTGTTGGATAGGAATTTACTTCCCAGGGAAGCATTAAAGAAATTTGTGACGAAAAACATAGAAGATGGCATCTTAGATGCATTTGGATTTTCAGGCGCACAAGCAACCCGCAAATCTCATGATGCCGCAACATTCTTGATCATTGTGCATAACTCGAAAACGATGCTCCCGAAAAGATTCTTGAAACCAAGGGTCTTAAAACCAATATCCCTACATGGGACGCAAGTTATATTTCCCACGCAAGTTGTATACCCATGCGGAATCTACAACATGAGTTTTTGGATGAAGTAATAAATTTTTACACACATCGCCGAAAAACTGCTGAAAGTTCCAGTGTATAGCTAACTTTTACTTTTAAAACTATGACTTAAAAAAATATTTTTTTCGGATTGCAACATTTCGCGAAAAATATTCTAGGCCCCTCTCTGTTACATATTTTAGGGTTTCCGCTCTTCTGACTACTCTAGATATTTATGACTTCCTGTTTCATCCTGCAGGGGAGGTAGTGCACTTGATGCTACCGTAACATTTATAAAAGTATTTCGTAATAAAAAACACTTAAATTTATGAATTTCCAGTTTAATTTTCAAATTAATAAGTACGGCAACACGGTAAACACGTGAGGAACATTTGTGGGAACATTTGAGGGAAGATTTGAGAGAACATTAGGAAGAACATTTAGAAGAATATTTGAAGAAACGTTTGAGGATACAACTGGGGGAAACATTTGGTAGAACATTTGGAAGAATGTTTGGGGTAAACATTTGGGGGATCATTGGAAGGATCATTTGGGGGAAAATGTGGGAGGACTTTCGGGATGAGGCCTTTAAGAGAAACTTTTGGAGGGGAACATTTGGGGGCACTATTTGGGAGATCATTTGATGGGGACATGCTGGGGTAAGTCTGTAGAATATGTGAGGAAACATGTGGGAGATCATATGGGGACGTGCGGAGGTACATGCGGGGGAACACGCCGGAAACATTCAATGATGCAAGGGAGCATGCGGTGAAGATGTAAGGTGGACAACATGCGAGGGGAGCATGTAGGGAAATATGGCGGTGGCCAGGTGCAGCGAAGAATGGAGTGAAGAGGTAGCTCTACAGGTGATCTCTCGGGATGGTCAGAAACTGAGAAGAAACTCGAAATCTACGTACTACATTTAAATTGACGTCTTAATAAGCCCACCGTGACAGGCCTTCAATGCAGTTCGGGCACTCTCCTGAAGTGGGGATCACTTTTAAAACAATGATTTATAATGTACGGAATACTCGTAGAGATCCAGCTAGTTTTATTTATTTACGACGTATGGAGGGAGCACAATCTGCACATTGTTTCCTCAGCTCCAAAACCTATACCTTCCTTTCTATTATACCTAACCGAATTATTTATATAGGTGGCAACGAGTTTTGTTTGCAACATTTTATATCAAGAAACGTTCGCACTAATATAATATAAAAGTACTTCCAGAGTCTTTCGCAGTCTTTCGTAATCTGAAGCAAATGAGCTGCAGATTTGATTTTGATGGTACTACTCACAAAATAGCTGACTACATCACTCAGTGAGAACTTAAGAAAACGTGCACAGGTTGCAAAGATAAATTTAGTGTCAGTTTGGTATTTTTGCAAATGTAAAAATATTACACTTGAGAAATGATCAATGTCGGGCACTCGCGTACTCACTGTTCCTTACGGAACGAGAGCTTAAGAAAATGTGCGCATATAATGAAGTTAAATTTACTGTCAGTTTCGTGTTTTATCAAATAAAATATCTTCTCTTTTCTAATGAAACTAACAAATTGCATTGCAAGGGACTCTAAATAGATTATAATTTAATAATTTACAATACTAAAGGAATATATAATTAACACTGGTTCTTACAATTACTTCTATTACGAAATGAGGATTGGTCTTTTGGATGGGAGGTGTGGATTTCCTCATACCAGCTAATTTACAATAAGTCTTTAATTAAGAGGGAAGGAATACATCTTTGGGAAATTTAGATTTAATTTTAGGGTTTGTTGGGCCATTTCTGTTGCGATTGAAGAGGTTTGTGCTTGGGAATTGGCTTAGGTTGTTTAAAAATATCTTGAGAGTTTTGATAGAAATTCAGATAGTAGAGGTATTTTTAATTCATGATGAATTTGCTCGTTTGTAATATACCAAGGCGCTTTAATAGCCAGTTGAAGGAATGAAAACACTGCATGAAATAAGAAAAATGAGTGCACTTTAATAAAAAGATCAATGCCGGGCATTCGCGTACCCATGTGCAGTCAAGTGCAGTGTGTATGAATGAATGAATGAATGAGTTTTGTAAATATAGTTTAAGAATGAATGTGAGTGTGAATGAAAAGAAAAAGAAAACGAAGAAAACACAAACATTATCAAAAAGGTTTTTTCGAAACCCTTTAACAAAACTGTCTAAAACTAGCCAATGCCCAATGGCAATTGTAGTAGTTAGGTAGCTTTAAGTTATTTTTTAAGTAGTTTTTTAACACAGGTCCGTTCCCTGCTGCATAAGCCTAACCGGCTGCAACAAATTGTATCCTTAATTGTGAATAAATCCACGCCTCTCCAGGGTAACTGAAGAGGGGAAAATTGAAAAAAGCGTACTCACTGACCCTTCCGCCGTCCTTTCGCTGCGGCGCCAGCGCTGCCGTCCGTCTGTGCGGCCGCCGCCGCCGCCGCCGCCGAAGAGCACGTGCGCGTCGAGGGCCGTGTCGCGTTGCGCCGTCGTGTTCCGCCCGTGGCCGCCCGCGACCGGTCGTAGGGCGTGCACTGGCGCCCGCCGCGGGTTATTAGGGCCTTATATCGCCCGCTCGCCCGCATACGCCGCTCGCACCTGGCCGGGCTCGGGGCGGCGCCCGCCCACGCCGCCCCCCCCCGCCCCCCGCCACGCTCCTTCTGCTCACCTCAGGAGGAGAACGCCCTTATCGTTCATCAGCGCTGGAAATGCTTTGCGGAAGTAGACGCGTCCGTACATATCACTAGGTGGCGGGTTTTGATGACCTAAAACATCGCCAAAAATGATCAATAATATGCTCTTAAAATGTTTTTAAAATGCCCTAAAAGCAGAAAAATGACGTAAAAAATGTTATCAAAATAAATTCAGATGAACTACTGTTGTATATGTTACTAATGTAATCAAGGCTTCTTCTATTCGTTCAAGTGAACTCAGCTTGCAAACGTTTGGTTTGGACTGTTCTTTACCAGAAAATCTCTGTCTTAAGTTATCCCGAAATCGACTGAACTGCCAATTGCGCTGCCAGGAGTCTCTGGAACCTTAGATTACATCATTACTTCTTCTGAGCGAAGAAATCGAATGGGCTACCAGGCTTAGGTACTCAGGAATTCTGTGGAGAACATTTGCTGCATCTCGTAAATATATTTGAGGCAAGTACCATTAAAATGATATTAAAATCGATTCAATGAGTGAAAAATGCATAAAAATGACGAAAAAGGTAAAAAAAGTACTTATTAGTCGAAATCGACAAAAATGCACAACAAAATCACGTATAAAAATGGGCCATTTCTTTTTGTTATAACAAAATTAATTTCTATATTAAACGTCATCATTCCTAAGCGCAAAGAAAAAAATGACGTTTTATAAAAAACCGCACATCACACTTGCATGACTTTCTGTTTCAGAGTAGGAGCTCCATATCTCACTCATGACCTAACGTGTAATCTGATACTTCGTAGGTTTATTTCCGAAATTGTATTGTTTCGAAAATTTAAGAATTTATTATATAAGACAGTAATATAAAAATGAACCTCATTACTGAACGTAGTTTTTTCTTCTTGTCTTGGTACTGGGCACAGACTTGGATAGGGTGTAATTAGCTGTCCCACTTTCGTGTATTAATAACTACAAATTTGAAGAGCACCATGGATTTATCAAGTACTTCACATATTACTTCAGAATAGAGATTATTGTAATGTTTCCATATTTTTAAACGTGTAAAGATTTGTATCAGTGACAGAAATCGCCACAGGTCACAATAATGCATCACGGTTCCGCAAATTTGTATCTGTTTTCATTAAGTGAGCTCGTTTAGCACGCTGCATTTACCCCTACTCAAAAGTGCCAGCTCGAGTGTCAGAGACCTCATCTTCAATGTGCCACATGATGTTAATTTTGTTCTAAAATGTGTTAGGAGACATATTGTGGATTGAAAGTATTGCTTTTAAAATTAGAGTGTTCTGAAGAAAACTTCTTTGAAATACGACTATATTTGTATGGATGTTCCTTCAATTTTGCGTTTATATTCCTTTATTCTTCAGAAATGCACTATCTTAAGAACTGTTTTTAATACGCAAATCTTTGCTGAATTTGGGGCGGGGCACTTCTCAACATTCGCCTATTAAGCTGAGAACATCAAGACACCGTTTGTTAATTAAAAAAACACGGGATTTTCCCCTTTCTGTAAATCAAACCAATAACCAGGAAATTCGAAACAAATAATGGATTCCCAAATTGTTCAAGATGTCCCTAAGCAGAGTTCTAAAACAATAAAGACGGCAGTTGATGCCCCATGTGCCTTCAAGGAGAGGTTAAATGGGAAATATGGTGGAGGAAGCACAAAATATTAGCAAATTAAAAAAAAAATCGAGCTTGTCGTGTTTTAAAATCATAGCATAATTATTATAAAAATATATCGTGTTCTTAGTTATTTCCCCACTCCCTCATGCACATTAATCTCCTTGTAAACGTCAATGAAAAATAATTTCTATGTCTAATAAAACGACAATACCGAATCTCAATAACTCAAAAAGATTGATATCTTCAACTCTTTCCTACATTTTCTCTTTTTCAGTTCCTTGTTAACTTTCCTCAATAAGGAGCATACTCGAATGCATCAATAACATACATTTTTTTATGTATTTCTGGAAGATGTGTTGCGCGTCTACAAAGCATTTTATTTGATTTCGAAATATTTCTTGTCGGGATATTGATCGTCCACCTCGGTGATTTTGCGAGAACGTGAAAAAACAGTCTTTGCTTTGTTAATAGCTGCTTTTCTATTAAATTAATTATAATCAAATTTGTGACTAATATAAACGTACGTCGGAAAGCAATTATAGACAAATATGGATATTCTCTATTCTTTCTTTTCGTAACTTGAACATTTTCTCGATAACTTTTTAATTAGGCTTTCGGGAAGTCGATGCTCAATTTTATTAAGTAGAAAGTTGTCTGCAAAAAATTACAATTTTATTCAATGGAATGGAGTCTTTAGTAGTACTTACGAGACCCCCATCTTCATTCAGTCTGAGCAACCAGAAAACATTTCACTTATTTCGAAAAATCAGAGTCTTATTTACATCTCCCTTATTCTCCCTTATTACATCTTCCTTATTGCTTTCTTATCTTAAATTTTCTTGTCATTAGTTCATTTTGGCGGTATTTTAAATAATCTGAGTAATTCATCATTATTTTGATGTTAGCAGGAGTGGATTTAAGCGTAGGCACAGGAGGCACGTGAGTAACGACGACAACATTTTAAGGGCGGCAAAAATTATGGACTAAAATTGCGTCTGGCCAGAGGGCCTCTTCTTGGTCGTGTGAGATTTTTCTTTTTTTTTTTATTTTGTATTCTTGAGTTTTTGAACAAAATCATTAAATTCTCCCAAATAAATTTGATAATAGACTGATATAATAATAGTCTGATAAAAGGCTGATATAATTTGATAATAGGCTGACCTTCTGCTATATGACTTGTGATAAGTCAAATTGATGTTTACCTTTTTAGGTTATAAATTAATATTTAATTATAATGACCGAAAATGAGCTTCATGCTACATAGATTCTAGTTACCTTAATCGGCATTCTTAAAACTTATGATTCCCTTTTGTAGTCAATGTTGAGAGAACAGCACAATTCCCACAAGATTTGTTGTTTGTTTGTTTGTTTGTTTGTTTTTTGTTGTTTTTTTGGTTAGCGGTTAGTGGGAAATTTAGTCATAAATATGTGACCAATTTTTAAACATAAATTATACTTGTTATGATATATAACTATTTCCTTGGATATGTGAAAACAATAGGCGGCATTTTCTCGCGTGCCTACAGGCGACAAAGTCGTTAATCCGCCTGTCTGTTAGTCTGTTTTGGGGAAAATATCAAAACTTATCGTTTATAAATCTACATCGGTAAGGATTAACCAGTTATTCACGCATGTGAGTTGTTCTCTGTTTAAAAGAACTTGAAACCCTCTGATCTATTAAATTAGTCGTCGACTTCCGAATCATGAGAATCGCGTTGCGGATGACGGCGGCAAGGAGCCAGTCGGCCTCTATCATCGAGTGGTGCACACCTGGCCCTTCTCCTTCTCCCAGCCACGGCCTCCTGTTCGGTCCCGAGCGCGCGCGTCCTGCAGGCCGCTCCCCGTGATTGATCATTTCCACGCGGCGGCGGCAGCGGTGGCGGTGGCGGCGGCGGTGGCGGCGGTGGCGGCGACGGCGGCGGCGGCGGCGGTGGCGGCGGTGGCGGCGGCGGCGGTGGTGGCGGCGGCGATGGCGGCGGTGGCGGCGGCGGTGGCGGTGGCGGTGGCGGTGGCGGTGGCGGTGGCGGTGGCGGCGGTGGCGGCGGTGGCGGTGGCGGTGGCGGCGGTGGCGGCGGTGGCGGTGGCGGTGGCGGCGGTGGCGGCGGTGGCGGTGGCGGTGGCGGCGGTGGCGGCGGTGGCGGCGGTGGCGGCGGTGGCGGCGGTGGCGGCGGTGGCGGCGGTGGCGGCGGTGGCGGCGGTGGCGGCGGTGGCGGCGGTGGCGGCGGTGGCGGCGGTGGCGGCGGTGGCGGCGGTGGCGGCGGTGGCGGCGGTGGCGGCGGTGGCGGCGGTGGCGGCGGTGGCGGCGGTGGCGGCGGTGGCGGCGGTGGCGGCAGGGGCGGCGGCGGCGGTGGTGGCGGCGGCGATGGCGGCGGTGGCGGCGGCGGCGGTGGTGGCGGCGGCGGTGGCGGCGGCAGCGGCGGTGGCAGCGGTGGTGGCGGCAGCGGTGGCGTCGGCGGCGGAGGTGGGTTCGCCGTTTCTTTTTCGTGATGAGCCCTTTCTGGCCGGCGGGCGCGCCACTGCACCTGGCCACGCGCCTCGTCACGCCGCGCCGGCCCGCGCCGGGATGGCGCGAGGCCGCGCAATTACCATCGCCTATTAACACCAGGCCCGCTGGGCTATGGGGCGTAGGGGTTGGATTGGTTGGTTGATTGAAAGACTGGGCTTCTGCGCACTGGGTCAACTCCTTTGTCCACTAGTCCCGTACGTATGGTGCATGTTACTCGTATATCTCGGAAGGTGGGCCGGATGAGGTGGCTCAGGACACCAACTGGTGACACCGCAGTGCCACTGACCAGGAGGTCCTAGGTTTCGAGTCTCGACAATAGCAGGATTTTCGACACTAGCTAGAGCTCAGTCGAATTCGGTCGCAGTCTGAGGAATTCAAGCGACCCGCTGCCCTGATTGGTTCTTTCCGTGGTTTCTGCGATCGATACCAGGCGAATACCGGAGCAGTTCCCTAAGAAACGGGTCACAGACCGCGCGTGATCTTCCCTCCCTCTTCCTTGACCTATTCTCACCCCTCACTTGCACTTACATTCACATGCACTACACTACCACATTTGTTGTGGGACCATTCGGGAATTTAAAGTTTTTTTTCCGGCTAGGGCGGTGCCGCGCTGGTGAGGAACACCTGGATAGGGAAAACCCCGCAAGTCGACGTGTAGGTCGGCACCGGATCTCACTATCAAATGAAATAAGAACACCACAATCCCCCATGATACAGCTTGCACTGCATTTACGAGTCTAATGGCCACAGCAGTCGACACTTTCGGAAACACGAAATAATCTATCGGAGATGGCGGGGCTCCTCCCCCGCTGCTGCATTAGATAATTTGCCGAACTACGCGTCGCATTGCGGGTATTTCCTTCTCTGGGTATTTCTCCCAGCGGGCCACTGCCCCAACCGAGATAAGCTCTAAGCTAGTGACTCTCCCAACATGTGTGGTGGTGTACTGCATGTAAGTTGTTGTGAGAAAAGAGAGGACAGCAGAAGAAAGAGGAAAGAAAGATCACGCGCGATCGGCGGTCCTTTCGTAGGGTTCTGCTCCGGCATTTGCCTGGTGTCAGGGGCTTGGAGCAGCGCAGTGTTGCGGTCCTTGGTAAACCCTAGCGGCCGAAGCGCGCTGCGTTCCAGATCCCCGGCGGTTATCAATGCGGCATGGGCCAAATGAGGGTGGGGCGTCGGAGGGGGCTCGTGGCGTAATGGCTACCGCATAGTTCGATCATTGGGCATAGGGTCGAATCTGGTCGACAATGGAAGTGGACTTGGCGGTGGGCAAGGCCAGCACTCGGCAGGTTTTCTGCGAGTTCTACCCTTTCTTCTGCCTCTCGTCCAATATCTCTCCATCACATTCACATCATTAACGCTACAATTTCCTACTTCGATCATCAGTTCTGAGCCTCAATGTCCTCAACACTTGAAGGGTCCTAAACCCCATCAATAATTAAAAAGGAGCTTTGGCACATTACTGGTACCCTATGGATGACGGGAAGGAACCCGTGACCCGTTTAGGTTATTTCTCGTTCTTCAGCATCCGCCCGAAACGGAGGAAACCAAGGAAACTACCTATTAGGTATACTAGCCTCCTCAGATCTCGCCATCCAGCGGAGAAAAGATCATCGCCACCTCCCGAGAAAAAACACGCATTACACTTACGGGACTAATAACCAAAGTTGTTGAGTAGTGACTAATGACCAAAGTAGTTGACGCGCTCGGAAACACGAATCAATCAATCTATCAATCCTCAGCTCTCATCCATTCGGCATCGACCCACCTATTCATCTGATATCATCTGTTCTCCAAACTCCTACCGGGCGAAGTGGTTCAGGGCATCAATTGATGCCACTGTCGGCCTCTGACCGGGAGGTCTAGGGTTCGAGTCCCGACAGTGGCAGGATTTTCGACACTATCTAGATAGCTAGGTGGAATTCAGTAGGTGTCTGGAGGAGAATTCTAGCGGCTGAATGCTCTGATCGGTAGTTTTCCACGGTTTTTTGCGATCAATGCCAGGCGAATGCCGGTGCAGTCCCCTCTCTTCCTTGTCCTATCCTCGTACCGTACTTACACACACACTGGCGTGCACCACACTACCACACATTCCGGGAGACCGGTCGGGAGCTTAGAGACTGTTCCGCCTGGGGCGGTGCCCCGCTGGTGGGAGATACTGGTTGGGGAAAATCCCGCTAGCCGATGGTAGGTCGGCGCCGGACCGCGCCATCTAGTGGGAGTGAAGATCTCCTCACCTCCCGAGAAAAAAGCATGCACCACACTTACAGGAATCATCAATCAATCTAAACTCCTTACTCTGGGGACTCAAACCCAGAATCTCCCGATACAAGAAGCTTCAATTGCCAACTCGCAATTTTACTGCAACCTGGCAAAACATAATTATTAATACAAAATATTTAAATTAATTATCACTTACTCGCTGATTATCCTGCATTGCTCGAGTATTCATATACCGCCCCGCCCCGATCGCCCGCGCTATACCAGCTTTGTCCACTCGCGCGCTTCGCCACCTCCTCACCCAACACTTCGCTACCTCCTCGCTGGCAACGCCCACCCTTTTTTTTTCTTTCTTCAATTTTCCCCCTCCAGTTACCCTGGAGGAGCGGGAATTTATTCAATTTTGGGCGTACACTTTGGTCTCCAGCCGATTAGGCTTATGGAGATGGTGAAGGGCGGTATCTTAAACAGACTAATTAAAAACTAACTTATATCTAAGTTAAAACTATACAACGCGCCTCTTTGGGCCTTGCCTAGTTTATTTACAGTTATAGATATGCTTCGTGAAAGTTCTTAAGACGCGCACCCCGGCGCGCCATTCGCTTGTCCTGCCCCTCCACCTGCCCCGCCTCCTTTGCCTCTCGCCGGCTCCTCCTGGTCACCCCTCCCGGCCCACTCCACCTGCTTTGCAGGCTCCGTTCGCCCTGTCTACCCCTTCACCCGCCCCGCACGGCTCCGCCCACTTCGGCTGCTACTCTCCCGTAAGCCATACACCGAGGAATGCGTTGCGAGAAATATGCGACGAGAAATGGGGAAAGAGACCGATGAGGCTGCATCCACACACTAGAGATAGGTTATTCGATGTCTAGAAATGCCTTTGTGCCACAAGCCGAGAGTGGGGGCAACAGTTTGCTATGAGATCAGCTGCGAGTCCCATTTCTTGTTTTATTAAATGCTCTTGTGTAATTTTAACCCGTGAAATCCTTGTTTTGTTACCATAATCGTAAACCATTTGTTTAACGAGTTCGAATTACCTAAAGAGAAATACACTGTTCATTGGATACAAATCATGATTTAATGTGAAAAAAACAGGAACTTGTGTGACGTATAGGGGAGAATTACAATCTGCAAATTTTCTTGAGCTCCGTAATCTCCACCCCCCTCTGGTTTACTATATTTGTTGGTTGAATTATGAATAAATGATGAATGATCAAATAATTAATAATAAAAATCACAAATAATAAATGCATTCATAAATAAAAAGTAAGAAAAATAATGAATTAATTCAATTCTTTCAAAATACCCCTTCAAGTTTCTTACTTCAAATTTTTATTTTTATATTGTTCATTATGAACGGATTTCGTACAAACAAGAATATCTTCCTCATAAGTTTTTTCTTGTTCATTTCCGTTTGAAGAGAAAATTCAAGAAAACAATTAAAATACGGGTAGTTTATCGCATCTTTTACAGCTAAATATTATAACCTCACTCAGTTCTACACACCTTTTAGAGTTTTCTTGCGGCAGTTAATGCCTAAATGTCATATAACAAGTGAAGGAGTAGAAATGTGTCCGAAGAAACTCGCTCGCTGACCGACTCGAGCGAGGAACTCTTTCGCCTCCGCAGAGGCGAACGAGAAAAAACTTTCAAGTGTGTGGGGGTCGACAATTGTCCCTTGTTTCGATTATTCACATATCTCATTGCACATTTATAGAAACGCATTCCTCGGTGTAGTGTGTTGCGGGCATAATACTGCGATTTTTTAAAGTGGCCCATGACATTAGGTCATTGTTACACCTGCTTTATAGAATGAATATTTTCAACAGTGGTAAGCACATTTCTGAGCCCCTTTGAGAATGACTTTCGCGAATTAATTAAAAATATTAGGCGCCCTACCAGCCCCTCCCTGGACCTGCTGCTTAACCTGGCTCATGCTCTGCTCACCTCATGGGCCCTGCTGCTCGGCCCGTCACACCTGACTTTTTTTTTCATTTTATTTTTATTGGTAATATAAGTTACATAGATCAGTACCTAGTAATTTTACATATAGATTCTTAGCGACTTAAATTAACCTAATACTAACTTAAATCTACAACTAACTACACAGGGTAAGGGAGCTCATGAAGCGCCTTATTTATTTTCTGACTCGGACTGAATGTTTAAAAAAGCTTGAATAGGGAACCTGTTTTTAATTCTAGTTCGGTAAGCCGGGATTTGAGCGAGGTTGAAATGGGAGAGTTGGTCGTTTTGTTTGATGAAAGAGTGGAATTTGCTGGAGATCTTGGTAATGAATGAGATTATGTATGGAATATTTAATTCTTTGTGTAACTGTAGATTTGAAACGAACCATGGGGTTTGAGTTATTGTTCTGAGGTACTTGTTCTGGATCATTTGGATTTTGTTTAAATTGGTTCTTGAGGCATTTAGCCAGATGGGGCACGCGTAGGTCATAGTAGGTCGGATAATATGTTTGCAGAGGGCTATTGCGTTGTTTAGAGATAGTTTACTTTTGTGATTAATGAGTGGTTTTAGTTGGAGGATCTTTACTCTTGCTTGATGCGTTGTTGCATTTATATGTTCCTTCCAATGAAGCTTCGTATCAAGATTTAGACCTAGATATTTGATGCTTTTATTAGGGGAAGACCAAGGAATTAGAGAATTACTGATTTGGAGGGGGAGGGGTGAACATTTGTCTGAGAGTGAAGATTTTTGCGTTGGATTTTTCGGCATTGAATTTAAGTTTCCATTTTAAGGACCATTCATCAATTTTGTCAAGGTGCCTTTGAATATTATTTCTTAAGATGTTGCATGAATAACTGGATTCGTAAATTATGGTATCGTCAGCGAATTGCCCAATGTTAGTGTTGGGTTCGGCTACTGGAATGTCAGCTACGTAAAGATTAAAGAGTGTGGGAGATAACGGAGATCCTTTGGGGAGGCCTGTTTGTATTTTTCTGGGGTTTGATGTGTGATTATCATGGGATTACCACACCTGACTTAGCGCCACCCAGCGACAATGCCGCAGCCAAGATGCATCGAGGATTGTGGAATTTGAACTCTTATGTGTAACCAAACTTCGGGAAAACGTGTTGAGATCACCAACGTTCGTACTTTTCGAAAGTGTTCTTACAAAATTTGGGAGCGCTTAATCGTTCCAGTAGTTCAGTTATTTTTAATTTATTTTTTTAACACACGCGTCGTACAGTTGATTCTGGATATAATAAACTCGGATATAGTGAACTTCCAGTAATTGTGACCAAATGTCACTGTTCTAATCCACAAATATTACAAATAAACAGTAGATGAATGATTATATCGCTCTCTCCCTATCGATTAGAGACAACATTGTAATAAAACTTGAAAAAAAAATTAAAAGAAAAGACTTCGCCTCAGAACTATGAATTCCTATAACATTTCGAGACCAGAGGCGGAGCGTGTCGTAAGCTTTTTTCTATTCTATTCTATTCGGCGAAAGAAAGGGACTGAGGGAACGTACCACTGAGGAAATTGTTGCAGCTCACCTATGGCAATTCTATCGAACACGAGGAAATATTCGACCCGAACTGAAAAACGGAAACTAATAAAATGCTATCTGACTAAATGTTGCGCAAGGGTATTCCAGAAAAGAAGAAAGCGATACATGTTAGATAACAAGGTGACCAATCGTCTTCCTTTGGCGAGGACAGTCCTTCTTTTGTAGGTTCTGTCCTTCCTCGAAAAGTGTCCTCCTACCTGCCTTCCTTTTCATTATCTTAAAACTAATCTGCTAATCTCTGAATTCAGAGATGCCGCGCCGAACTATTACGCTTCGTGTGACGGTACAGTTCGGAAAGATGCGATTAGTGTTGACAGATCGGGCGAATTCTCGGCGTTTTCAGTAGTTTAATTATTTTAGATTTTTGGAGAAAAAAGATATCAAGATTGATTGATGATACTCTAGCTGAAGCACTTACCGTAAAATTTAATACGAAGGATACTTCTTGCTCCGAAATTTCCAATATTAGAATATGATATATTAACAAAAAATCATTCAAAAGAAAAACACTCATTTAATTAATTAAAACGGATGAAAGCATAATTAGTGTATTTCTGTTTGAATTAATAAAATGTTTCATTTATTTACGTTGTACTTTTTTCTTAATTTTTTCCGTCCTCCTCTTCATTGCAAAAATATTGGTCACCTTATACAACCTTGTAGATCAGCATTTTTGAGAAAAGTCGATTTTTTTGCGACTGGTGTTTAACGGATATTTTGAATGTAACAGTCCACCATACAAGGTCACGCAGCATTCACCCTGTTGTCATGCGTTCGAACAAGGAAAGCTGAGCACAAAAAAATCAAAATTACTCAAAAAATGACTAAAAAAATGTATAGTTCCTTTTGAAAGAAACAAAGTTACCTCAATATCTCGTAAAATAAAGTGATAAAATGGAAATGAATATATGGCTAAACCAGCCCCATTCCCTCACTCACTTCCAGGCAAATTGCATTGCAGTTTCAACCGTTCAAAAACTGGGTGCTTAAGTTACGTGACTCATCCGGTATGTTATTTGCGTCGGAAACTATTAATAATATTAATAATTTAATAAGTGTTAGGTCAAAATTGACGAAGGCATATTTTATTTTAGATTAAAGAATATGCCAATTGAAAAACTGGTTTTGAATTTTTTCCAAAATTAACGTTGATTCTTTTAAAATTTTATAATAGGCTACTCTTGTGTAATAAAATAGTATATGCAACTCGTTTACAACGTAGCTGTATTCCATTGTTACATATGAGAAAACTCGCTTCTAACATCGTAGGTAAAAAAACATTGTTGATTGATTGTTAGTGATACCGGATGCGTCAAATACCGAGATCATTAGTCCCGTAAATGTAGTGCATGCTTTTTCATCGGAAGGAGCCGGTGATCTCCCCCACTGGATGGCGAGATCCGGCGCCGACCTACCGTTGACTGGCGGGGGTTACCGCAATCAGGTATCTCCCCCCCCCAGCGGAGCATTGTCCCAGCTGGGACAAGCACCAAGCCCTGGGCCTTGTCTCCCGGCATGTGTGATAGTGTAGTGCATATTAGTGTAAGTGTGTGTGTGAGGGATGGAGATAGTACAAAGAAGAGGAAGAAATGATCGTGCGCGGTATGTGGCCCGTTTGATAGGGTATTGCTCCGGCATTCGTCTGCTGTGGATCGGAGAAACCACGGAAAATTACCGATCAGAGCAGCCGGCCGCTAGAATTCTCCTCCAGACGACTTAATTCGACCTAGCTGACAATCTAGTGTCGAAAATCCTGCCGCTGTCGGGACTCGAACCTAGGACCTCCCGGTCTCAAAACTTTAACTTATCCAATGTAGCATAATATTATAAGCCAGTTTCATAATATGTTATTATCACAGTGTAATATCTTAGTTTGTTATTACTTCAGGTGTTTTGAAGCGTTTGAAATTCCCAGAAAAGATTCCCTAGCGCTAATGGTGATCGATTTGGTTACTACGAAATCACCACAGTCCACAGTATATTCCAATTAAAACGTAAGGCGCATTGACCTCTGATCAGCTAGAACGTAGTTCTCCAATCAAAAGTATTGATATAAAAAGTTACGATGTCACCAAGTTTTTGATTGGATAATTGTGTTCCTGTTGATTCTGTTAAAGCGCTGTACATTTTAATCGGAGTACGAATCAACACTACTGTCTGGCAGGAACAGCGTGATCCCGATAGGCAGGGATAGGGAACTAAGAACAGCAGAACAGAAGAATTTGGAATGACAAGTATATGAAGGCATTGTGTAAGAGGGGGAAGATCATGTTTAGAACGCTTCGTGTTTTTGCTGACACTAACATTTTTCAATTGTACCATAATACTTTTGTTACATCATTTTAGCTTGAAATACAGATTGGTGTCTGTTCTTGCTTTTGATATTTTCAACTTTGCGTGTAGAAAGGGCATTAAGTTATGATTTTATTCCTTAGTTTATTTTATTAATGTTGAAAGAAACCAGCCTCTGTTTTCTGAAATTAATAAAATAAATAGTTGAGAAGTACTTAAAGTGATATTGATACATTTCAATCATGCCAGAAGTGATCATTAGAGGTATACCTGTCAACTTTCCATTTGAGCCTTACAATGTGCAAATTGCATATATGGAGAAAGTGATCAGCTGTTTAGAGACAGTAAGTACAATATATAAGAAGTATTTGAAAATTCTTATTTAATACTTTATTTCATGCATTTAGAAAATAATAATTATAACTTTGAGTGCCCGTAAGTATCGATGACTCAAGTTAAACAGTACATTTTTTGTTTTTATAGGGTGGAAATGGAGTTCTTGAATCCCCTACTGGGACTGGTAAAACTCTTAGTTTGCTTTGTGCTTCTTGTGCTTGGCTAACTCACAGAAAAGCTCAAATGCAAGCTCAGTTACTTTCAAAAGTATCTGACTTAGGTTTTAGTGACACATTTAAAGAATTAAATTCAACCCTGACAGGAAATAATGGTGACAAACCTGAAGGAATGGCACTTGCTCAAAATCAACTTAGTCTCTTATTTCGTAAGTATTATAATCTAACAATATACAAAATCAACAACAAAAAAAAAGGTCTTGCTAATCTTTGTAAATGTGGTTTAAGGTGCTCCAAAGATAATTTATGCATCTCGCACACATTCTCAACTTACTCAAGCAGTTCAAGAATTGAAAAGAACATCATACAAATTTATGAAGGTATCAGTTCTTGGCTCACGAGATCAAATGTGCATCCATCCGGAAGTGTCAAAAGAAGAAAGCAATGCAATGAAGGTAAAATAAGATCACTGACGTTCATTGTTGGTGCCAAGCAGATTTTTGTTTTATTGAAATTTTTTTTTATATACAGACAGTTTTATGCAGAGTAAAAACAAAATCCAAAACATGCCATTTTCATAATAATGTTGATAAGAAGAAGGAAGATGTCCTAGGAATTCAAGATATCATTGATATTGAAGACTTGGTGAAATTAGGCCGCAAACTGCAATATTGTCCATATTATATGTCCAGGGAATTAAATACTGCTGCTGATATAACTTTCATGCCTTACAACTATTTGCTGGATCCAAAAACAAGAAAAAATTTAGGTCTTGAACTTGCTGTAAGTATGTCAACAGTATTGTCTCTCCTCAATTGTGTGTTGAAAACTAATGTTTGAAGTGGATTTTAGCTGTTGTGACTAACATAGTGTATTGACTGGGGTAGACATGATGATGGAACCTAATCAGAGAACTTACATTTTGCTTTAAATTTATTTTAACACGTTACGATTGCTCTTCACTGGGAACGGGTTTACATGTAAATACTTATTTTTACTCATGGACAAGATACTTTTTCTGGATTAATTAAAGTAATTTTTATTGAACATATGTAGAAGTATTTCTCGTACCAAAAATATTTTACTTATAACAACCTATTTTGTTAAATTTTATTTATATAGGTTACAAATCAAAATTCAATAACTCAAATTTAAGTGTACTGGGAATTGTCTTTTCGTTAAAACAGTGTTATACTCTGCTTTTAGATCTCCAAATCTGCATTGTCAATTGTTAAACTTACCTCCACGTCTTAAAAATCCTTCATTCAGAATAAAGGGGGAGCAGATGTCTCCGAAGAAGATGTAATTGCAACCATGAGCTAGCTCATGTTTCATAGACCCCAAATGTAACTTGATTGAAATCTGACAAACCTTTCTTACTGACAATTGCCTTTTCATGCTTTCTTCATCCTGCTGAGAAATACACATCATTCTGTTGGGGGTGCGGAATTCAGAACCTATTCATAAAATACTGTCTGTGCGAGTTTATTGAAAATACTGCTTTAGAATGTGATGCAATCAATTTATGGTAATTATCTTCAATAAATTAAGACCAGTTACACAAATGTTAGATTGGGTTGTGATGGTCCCCCTCTCCCCTTCCCCTGATCCATCACTGGCTCTCTGGTATGACTGTTAACATGTGCACTGGGTCCCCGTGTAATTAATATTATATTAGTATGCAATTAACATTTTATATATATATATTATTTTATTTTAAATATGCTTGTAAGAATCACATTTAGAAATTAATTTGTATTGTATGTATTTTAATTTTTTTCTTACATATTTTGCAAAAATGAAGTTCATACTTATGTACATATTTTGCTTTTGCAAAAAAATGCGAATTTTTAGCAGAAAAATTCTAATTACAGGGCCCTGATAATGAAAAGGTCCAGTAAATCCAATTGCTAAATTCAGCAGAAAGAATCCTCAATTGTGTGGTGTAGCCAGAATCCATTTTTTGTGGGTCCTTGATACCAAAAACTTGAATGACGGCAAAACTTCTGTCCGTGTGAACATTAGTGATCAAACTATTCAGTTGATTTTTTCCTAAAATTATTTATTCCCAAATCAATCTGGCTGATGTTGTGGTCCATTGAATTTAAAATCAATATTTTAATTTTGAGAGGTACTTTACATGATACCCTGGGATATTTTCAAAATTGAAAGAAAATGGCGGAAACATTTTTTAATAAACTTTGCTGTTGAATAGCATGAAGGACGTTTAAAAGAGTAGCACAGGTCTTGTGTTCGTTGAAAACCCTAATTTTTTGAAAGTTGAAAAAAAATTTAAACTTTTTTCGATGTCTTTCTACAACTACAATTATGAAGATAAATATTTTTTCTTAATGAAATGTGTTCAAGAAAAACAGATCTAAAAATAATGTCATGTTCAATTTTTCAAAATCATGAGTATTTTTTGTGAAATTTTGTGTCAAGCACAAGCAATTTTTATTTTGTCTAAAACCATTTTTTGTGAAAAACAAGACAAAATTTTTTGATTAAATTTAGACCTTAGATAGCGTAAAGGATGCTATAGGGAATAGTGCAGGTCATATAGTCATTAAAATGCCTAATTTTTTAAAATTAAAAAAGTTTTGGGATCTTCCTATAACTACAATTGTTTATGATACAATGTTTTTTATAATGAAATGTGTTCATCAAAAACAGATCATCAAATAAGGTCAGGTTGAATTTTTTGAAAATGAGTGTTTTGTGTAATTCGGCAACAAACATAGTCATCCGCTCTGAATTTACTACTCTTCATGAACATAATTCCAGGCAGTTGGATGCTTTGTAAGTTAGAATTTGTATATTATTTCATATTTCGTTGTTCATTTCTTACATTTGAGCTTTTGTTATACATTTACAAATTAAATCTCTAGAAATAATTTAAAAACTATTTGAAATATATGAAATAAAAATTGCTAGCCTTGAAGGAATATCAGATTGGAATACAATGGCTTGGGATCTAATTACTGTGAATTCTTATTGTTGGGATATGATTTACCTGTAAGAAAAGTAGTTATAATTGTCAAATTTGTGTTGATACTTGCTCGAAAATATTTAGTTTGTAATGAGTTTTACAAAAAATGATGACTGTGATGTGCTAATTTGGCGAGAAATTGTGGTGTAAATAGTATTACATAACTGTTACTGAAGGTGAGAAAATATACGCTGTTTTAGCAACACTAGTTTTAAATTTATTTATTATGCCACGCTAATGATTTGTGTTCTCCATGAAGTATTTGCCTGTTACTTCTTCTTCATGGATATCCTAATTCCACCTATTGGATCTAGCACCAATTGGAAACCGAAATTAGAGAGTTTAATTTCTGTTTGAGGTGTGGATTGTTTTGTTGTAATTATGGCATTTTTTAAATAAGAGCAAAATAGACTTATCACTTCAAGATATTCAGTAATCATGATATAGGGAGTTCCTAATCGCTGCCAATAAACTCGTAAATTTTTGAACTTCCAATACAGCCTAAGAGGACTGAATGAAATTGATTTTTAATATTAAGACAGTATTTCAACCAAACTGTCACTCATTGGTTTTAAGTGTTTCCTATTCATTTTTCAGCCCTTTTCTACAGTATTAAAACTTCTTAGTGTGTGATTACAAAAAGATATGCTTTTCCCTATACATCAATAGATTTTTTTTTTACCCTAAGTAAATAAAGTAATTAATTTTTAAAAACTGAATTGATTTTGAATTTGCATCTTTTCAGAATTCTGTTATTATTTTGGATGAAGCACACAATATTGAGAAAGTTTGTGAAGAGTCAGTGTCACACTCTCTTAGTAATACTGATATTAGCAATGTGTATTGAGGAAATTTCCCAGGTATATTTTATAACTTTTTGTTTAACTTGTGTGAATAATGCTTAATTTATTATTGTTGAATCCTGATGTAATGAACCTGTAATTAATTGTAAGCTTTGTACCATCTTGCATTCAATCAGTTATTACAGTGACACTCTTTATCTTATTTTAGGTTATGAAGAATTTAGTTGAAAGGCAAGAAAGTGGATTTAGCTTAATTGATGATGAATCACAACCACCTGATTTCACTGCAGATGACTTGACTTTACTTAAAATACTTTTCTTAGAACTTGAAAAAGCTGTTGATGACTTACCTCCTGGATCAACATATCCTGGAAACTTTATGTTTGAATTGTTGCAGAAAGCAGATGTAAGAATATATTCTAAAACAGAGGAATGTTGATAACTGAATCGGAAGAAAAAAATAATTTTAAAAATCATGTCATTGAATTATTTAAATAATGTAGGTTTGAGTGGAGTAAAAGAGGTGTAGAAGATGTGATAAACTGTTCCACAATCCTGGATACCTTGCTAAACATAATATTAGCTTGGCCACTTTGTCTGCAGGTGCTGCAGGAAGGGTGGAAGGGGCACAGAGTCTTTTGGTATAAAAAAAGTCAGTAATTGTGTTGGCCTGCCTCAAAGTTGTTTGGAGTAAATCACAGACGTCAAATGTTGATTTATGAATGAAAATGTTGAAATAATGAATGATTATTTGAAGGTATTATTTTTAATAGTGTTTTAACTCCCCTTTTTTGAGAAATTGAGTTCACTCCATTTTTACATTCCCATATACATACGTATTACGGAGTAATATACGTAGTATAGGAAAAGTTATGTAATGCTGCGGAAAATTGATTTCAAGATTTTAACGGAAATACACATTTTGGTGTCCCCTGATACCAGAAAAAAAATTTTTTGTTTTGTTTTTTCCGTTTTCTTCTTCTTTTTTCTTTTTCTTTTTTTCTTTTCTTCTTTTCTTCTTCTCTCTCTGTCTCTCTCTCTCCCGTCGATCTGATTCCACTCAACGTGCCGCGATTTTGAAAACTTTCTTCAAAATTTGGGGGTACTTTACATGAAGAACCATGGACATTTTCAAAATTTTCCCAAAAATGGCTCCAAATTTTTTCTTTAAATTTCGTGTGAGAATAGAGTTGAATACACTTATTATGGTGACATAGGTCCCTTTTTCACAGTTAACTCTGAATTTTAAAAAATTGCAAAAGTTTGAAATTTGTTCGACGTCTTCCTAGAATTACAAGTAGTTTTTGCGCAATATTGCATGCAATATTTGCGATTTATAAAAAAACAGGCTTTCTCAAAAATGGCTCCAAATTTTTTCTTTAAACTTTTTGTTGGAAAGTTTTGTACAAAAATGTAATTTTTTGACTTGTCTCTCACGTCGTTAATATTTACATTTGTGGTGGTTTGTTGACATTATTAGATTAATGAGTACATGTGCTTTAAATAATTTCAAGTAAAGTTTCTTGAGAACTCTACTGTTTTCTGTGAAAACTACCTCAAAATTCCACATTTTCAGAAATGCTCAAATGCCATTTTCTCAAAAATAGCTCCAAATTTTTCGAATGAATAGTGCAAATTGCACTCTTTAATATGCCGTTAAGTTCATTTTGGGGTATTTTTTTGTTTTGCAAATATTACACAAATGTAATTTTTTTGAAAGATCTCTTACGCTGTTAAAATGCATATTTTCAGCCATTTGTAAACACTATTGTATTTGTGAGTTTTGTGCTTAAAATAACTTCTAATGAAGTTTTACGAAAACTCAGGAATTTTCTGTGAAAAAGAGCTTCAAATTTTGCATTTTTAATAAAACTTAAACGCCATTTTCTTAAAAACGGCTCCAATTTTAGCCATTAAAGATGATGTTTTACTGTTCTTTAATATTCTAAAATTAATATTTCCATTCTACCATTAGGAATCTGAAAAATTAAGAAAATGTCAAAAAAATGTAGTTTGGTGGTAGATAGATGGCAGCTGACAAGAGTATGTGTCAAGTCCATGTAGCTAACCGAGACCAAAGGAAATATAAACTTATTATGGGAAAGTCTCTGCCATTCTGTAGCATCACTAGTTAGGTCCGCACAAGTGTTATACATTTTTTCCGATAGTGATAGATGTCTAAGTTCCTTCTGTGGACGACATAGCACATTGCAAGAAATATGAATCACAGGAGATTGCAGTCTATTTATTTTGATAGTGGTAATGCTACGTGGTTTTCTACAAGTCTTGTGAGAGTGATTTTCGAGATATTTATAGCGTCTGCAGTTATATGATGATAAAGAGCTTGATCCAGATTTTGTAATAGGAACAAAAATAGTATAATTATTTTGCACATTTTTTATTTAACCCAGAAATTATACCTTCAAAAGTCTGTAACAAGAAGGAAGAAAAATGAATAAAATGTTGTCTTTAACTGGCTAAAAATTAGATGGATTCGATTTGTCAAACAGCAGTCTTTTGTAATTATGTACAATAAAACTTAAATCAAGACATTGGTTTCTACCCAGTAAACTTTCAAACCACCATTGGATGAGGAAGAACTAAGGTTTTCAAAAACTTAAATGTTCTGCTTCTACAACCACAGCAAAGGAAGTTTAAAGAAAAGAAACTGGATATGCTTGATTTGTCTCCATTCATTTCAAGTGTTAATCATGTTTTTTTCAGTGATATGCAGGTAGGAACCAATTTCAAGAAGACGAAGAAAACTGCATGTGCCTAAATAGTAACATAAAATTGGTATTTAATCTGTTTTAATAAATCAATATTGTCTTCATTTCCAACTTTTCTTAGAACTACATCTACCGATTTGACCAACCAACCTCATTTTTATGGTGGTATAATTCTTTTAACACCTCCAATATTTCACAAAGCATACAGTATGCTTATTCTTGTCATCTTCGAGCTGAACAAGTACACAGAAGAAGAACACACAAATTTTTGCATTTTGCATTTTTGCATTGTGCAATTTTTTGCAACTGCATCCCCGATTTTTGTGTAATAATTTAACTTTTAGAGCTCAACATCTCAAAACTAGTGTCAATGGAGTTGTACCACTAATAAAATAACGCCTCCATTTTATGTTTCCATTAACATCAACAGTAGTCATGGTACTGCTCTGGCATTCACTTAGTATTGATTGGAGAAACTAAGGGAGACTGCATATCAGAGCAGGCAGCCATTAGAATTCTCCTTCATACAGTAGCTGAATTCTTCCTATGAAGCTAGTGTTGAAAATCCAGCACCATTGTAACTTGAACCATAGGACCTCCAGTAAGAGATGATGCAGTTGCGTCAATGTTGACTTGGAACTACCAGAGTTAAATGAGTCAACTTGGTCATAAAAGTAATTTAGCCAAAAATGTATTGGAATTTGACAATTTCAGGCTCAAGATTTCTCAGGGTTCCTTTGGATTTCATTATTATTATTATTATTATTATTATTATTATTATTACTACTACTACTACTACCACTACCACTACCACCACTACTATTATTATACAAGAAAATCTGTCTCAGTTGGAATCAGTCAGGGCCAAAAAAATCTAGTTTAGGGAAGTTCCGTTTTATGCAGGGTTGTCTATTTTACGACTCTTGTGATATTGATATTTCCGTTCTGAAACTATTAAATTAATGTAAGTAATTGAAGTAAAGTAAGGGCCAGAAAAATTTATTAAACTAGATTTACATATAACGTATTTATGGAAGAAATCATCAATAAATGAATGTTAAACATTCTTCATTGACAACTTCTGAGTTTGTCTTGCTTCCACAAGTTTGACCTTTTCATCTAATATTAAGTTTTATAACTTTTGCATCCTTAAACTGGTAGTGAAACCCATAAAAATATGCACCACCTCACTGCCTAATGGCTGCAAACAGATTGCTTGCTGGCTCTTTCAACGCCCAATGTGTTACAGCCCAGAGTACTACAATTTTCTGATACGCGCTCGCGAGGCCTTGAGCAATGCATTTCTGGCCGAGGGGTAATGATTTTGAATGTGGAGCAGAGGTGCGAATAGAAGCCATGTCCATTCAGCTTCCCACGCTCAGAGTTGGTGGGGGAGAGAATTCCCTTACGGCCTACGCCTTGAGAGACAAATGACCCCAAGTTCAAATTCTACGCTGTTAGCTGAAGCCCCTCTCCTTCACAGTGTGGTTACCATGACTAAATTGCTTTGGATAGAGAATTTGGACAGGAATTTCGTTTTATAAATATGATTTCCCCTGTAGGACATGAAAAACCATTCTGTTTCCGTGTTGGACAAGTTCCTTTTTTTGCTGTGTGAAATACCGTATAACTTCATGGGCCAGAGAAATTTTCCAATTCAGGCAGGTGTCCACCTTGTTCAGGTTCTGGATTACATAGATTTTACTGTATTATGAAGAAAAAGAAGCAACTTTATGGAAGAAGCATGTATTATGTTCTCTGAAATGTTAATCCACTATTCCTTAATTATCATGAACTTTTGTTCAGCCTGAAAAAAATCATCATGGCTTTAAATAAAGAATCCTATCGGTTTTTTCTACCAGCACTTTTGATCCCTTTATTTTAACCCTTGAACAGAGCCGAAGAAAGCTGATGTGTTGTCCATGGTCAAACTGCCATGGGCAAGTCAGAATCGATGGCACCTTTAATTTCTATTTTCAGCAAGTTGATTGAGGATTCAACAGATAGTTCAAAACTCACAAAAGATAGTTTTAGGTGTCTGTGGGGGCTATCAGCGGATGTAAAATGGCAGTTGTGATGAACCAAAAATTCTAATATATTATTTTCTAATATGTACATTTCTAAAGTAATATTAACTCTTGCAATATATGGGGTGCAGAAGGGAGCTAGAGTCCACAGAGGTTGGTTTGTTAATTGTGGAGTGTGTGTTTCAATTTTACTATGAAACAAAATCATAGTATCGTTTGTGATTAGTGTTTTGTCTCGAATGTGCTTCGATTTGCCACAGTGATTGAGAGACCTTATAGAGCTTTGGTCTTCAGATCAAAGATGTCCCCTCCCTCCCACCCTCTCCACAGGTAGAGGATTCTGTTTCTAAATTTATTGTTGTTCTTGGATTTTAAAATGTTTTGAGAATATACTCATAAATACAAATGCCCTGCCATTATATATTCTGCAGAAGGGTTCAGTGAATTTAATTTGTTTGTGTAAATGTTGGTTACCTTGAAGTTGTGTGTTTCAGTTGACACCTGGAAAAAGAAATTTAGTTATTGAAGCCTTGAACAAGATTGTCACCTATTTGTCCACAACTGGCTCCTCTCCATTTCAACGGAAAGGTTCAGCATTGCAAAAGTTTACTGATTTAATGTCACTTGTCTTCCGATATGAACAAGATTGCCCTTCTTATACAGAGCAGCTGAAAATCTCCTATAAGGTATACAATATTTTTGTAACATTTAGTTAGTATATAATTTAGTTAGTACACATATGGGTATTACTGAACATTTCCAAAATGGATTTCAACAAATTCGGAAAGCTTCAGATGTTTTCAACAGAGTGCACCAAAAAATGAAACACAGACTCGTGGATTGTCAGAGGACGTTCGAGCAATTTTTTTTACAGGCAGTTATGATTTGAAACAGGTTGTGTTACAGAATGTTGTTTGACATGTCACTTCAGATGTTTTTTTTAGTAGGATAGATACCACTTTTTGAGAATATACCACGTTTAGACAAATAAGATGTCTAGTATATGGGAATATGGTCCTTCCAATCCTGATCAGGACCTTTTTGCAGATCTTGTTTCAATATACAGACAATTTTTAGTAAAGGAAAATGAAAAGAAATGAAGCAAAGATGTTAGAAGTGCTATAAATCTATTGATCAAATATCTAATATGTTCTAACTGTTGTACTGTGAACAATAATGACTCGTAACAAAGAAATGTTGGGATTTCTGACCAACATTCCTCTGAGCTTTTGTTGTTTTGTTAGTTGAGAGAGTGACTCTGAAATCTTGGACATGTGTTTATATATACCCTGTAGATCAGTGAATGTCGAGGGCTATCCCCAGAAATGCTGAAAAAACATGCTTCAATGATGTTTTTGGTTTTTAGTTTCTCCCTTATTTCTTATTTTGTCTTTCCTTGTCACTTTTAATATAGGTCTCAGGTACCTCATTTGGGCTGCTTCAATTCATTGTCTCTCGTTTTTTTTTCAATACTCAAGTTTCACTGCCATAGAGGTGTTGGTTTAGAAAGGATATATTGAGTCTTAATTTTTGTTTCTGTGGTTATGTGTTGAAAGTATCTTTTTATACAGCCATTCATTTTTCTGTAGTGTGCCAACTTTGATTCAAAATCCTCTTCATGTATGGAAATTTTGTTACCTAGGTAGGTAAAGGGGTTGACACTTGTTCTATTATTTTATTGTCAGTCAGTATTTTTGGCCTTGTATATTCCTTGCCTTTAAAGCTCATTGCTTTTGTTTTCATTGTAGATATTCTCAGTCAGAGAGAGAGGGAGGGGGGGGGAGAGAGAGAGAGAGAGATTTATTGAACAGTAGAGGTGTCTGAGGCCCACATTAGTGGGGATTGCTGCAGATGTGCCTCCGTTTGCATCTTGTATTTTAACATTCGGTTTTTCATATAAGCTTCTAATTGCTTTTATTGTGTGTTCTTCTGAGTTTTCTTCCATAAGGATGTCCCATAGCGTCTTCTTATCTATTATGTCATATCACACTTCCAGTGGAATGCCACAAGTCAAAATAAGCAGTTTTTCAGGAGAAGCATGTAAAGATTTTGCGACAATAGAAAAAATAATAAACATTATTTCAGGAAAATGTAAATAATGTATATTAAACTTCTAACATTCTTTAATAATGTACCATAAATTACAAGTACTTTGGGTTGATTATTCATATGTTTTTGTTGTGTTTTCTTTTCCCTCCTCCTCCTAATTTAAAAACAATTGTTTTGAATTACAGCAGTTTTCTGCTCAGTATTTGTTGAATTGGTAAAGAGTTATTGCAGATACGGTGAGCACAAATTTTCTCTACTCCCATTACTTTGGTGGCTGTGTTTGTAAATGTTTATTTAACTTTCAATGAATAAACTGACATAATAATAGGAACAAAATTATTTCAATATAAAAATTTTGTTTTAGAATAGGAGCTATCACTTACACGACCAGTTCCATGTTACATTTTTCACAATCTTCTGAGTTTTCTCTCTAATGATATTTCTATAATAGTTATGAAACAGGGAAGGAATCTGGTTAGCATTACATACGTACACTAAGCCCTTGGTCTCAGTTACATTAGGGGGTTTTTTATAAAACTTTTTCAAATTCAAATATCCTGTCTGAGGAAGACCTCTGTATTGTTGCCTAGTGTTGATTGGCTGGAACTCTTCACCATAAGCAGTTTTATAGTCTGAAATGAATGGTGCATCTTTCCTTGCATCACTTTTATGTCATTCCATACAACTTTTTCTCCTTGTTCATTCTTGTCAAAGTTGATACTTATTTGACTAGCTAAATGTCATCTGTTGTCATCTAAAAGTCAAAAATGTTATCTGTTGTCATGTGCTTGAGTTTACATGGATTTCCAGACTTTTTAACAGTTTGTATGACTGTATGTGTATTAGAAGAAAACATCCAAAATTAAGATGTGGCAATCTATTTTTTGAATAGTTCAGAGTCCTTGAGAGGAAAACTGAATTACTTGCAGAAGAATCTCTATCTTTGCCAGTTGAGCTGTAACATTATCCCAGGACATGGGCTTCATTAACAGGCACTTTAGCCTCCAAATAACTCGAAATTAATTTTTTCGGACTTATTGCAGTCTTTCTCTGGGTTTGCGATAGGTCTTTTCTATGAACAATACGAATGTTTCGAGGTTCTGTTTGTTTCTTTTTTTAATTATCTGATCAATTGTGAATATTGCTTCAACTGCCCCTCTCCCCTTCCTAAATCTGAATTGCTCCTCTCCCATTATTTCCTCACTGTGTTCAGTTAATTTATTTTTTAGTTTGCTTGCATATATCTTGTATGCTGCAGTCGGCATAGTTATTCCTCGTAATTTTCACATTTATTTTTTTGTCCTTTTTGTTGATATCCATCACTGTCCTAATTTTCCATTCTGTTGGAATTTTTGGCTTTGTTCATATTTCATAATAAAAATAACAATAATAATAATGGTAATAATAATTATATAATAATAATAATGGTATATAATAATAATAATAATAATAATAATAATAATAATAATAATTCAAACCACAATAACAATAGCTTTCCGCTCATAACCAAGTCTGCACTAAAATCTTTATTATAAATAATAATTAAATATTTTTGCAGGTTCATGTTAGTATGGATGAAGATAATAAAAGGAAGGCAAACTCATGGTCAGTTTCAAGAGCTCCCCTGGGGAAAATTGTCAACTTCTGGTGTTTTAGCCCCCAATTTGGGTAAATATTATTTGCTTACGTATATAAAATAAATAAACATCATCATATTTCTTTTATGAGAAATTGAATGAACTATTTTTTATGGGTTTGCTGTTCTCTAGCTTTTTTAATTTCTTAGAATAGGTCACCTTGTAGCAGAAGATATTCATTGCTTAATTTTAACCAGTGGAACATTATCACCTTTGGAGTCTTTCATCTCAGAGTTAGGGATAAAAGTTAGAGAAACTCTTGAAAATCCTCATATTGTTGGTGATAATCAGGTTCGGGTGGCTATTCTTAAGAAAGGTCCAGATGGTTGTGAATTGAACTCATCTTTCAATACTCGGTAAGTAGTTTCCTTCATTATTATGATTAACTTGTTGTTGTTGTTGTTTTTTTCTTTTTCTTTTTTTTTTCTTTTTCTTCTTTTTTTCTTTTTTTCTTCTTTTTTTTCTTTTTTTCTTTTTTCTTTTTCTTTTTTCTTCTTCTTCTTCTTCTTCTTCTTCTTTTCTTTCCCTCCCTTTTCTTTTCTCCTTCAAAAGTCAAAATTTGTTAAACAAATAAGTGGGTAAGGCATAAATTTTAGATTTTCAAGGTGATTGTGGTTGTTGCAAGCAACCACGCATGTGTGCTTCATTTTGTGTAACTTTTGTAGTTTTCAGTGATATTAGATAATATTATGGATATAATATTGAGATAGCGTTATGTTATTTTTGTGTTTGCAAAATTCTTGAGTTTTCTTAAAGCATGAGATCTACAAATCAGCAGCTGAAATGTCTTTACCCCCTTTTTAAGATAAATTTTGACTTTCTAAATTGTTAAAAAAAATATTTTATGCAAGAGCCATGATAACTCAGTAATATTATTTTAATTTAAAGTTCATTTTAATTGAATTGTATTTGTTATTGTGACAGAAACAATCCAAATTATTTATCATCATTAGGACGGACATTAGTGAACTTAAGTTATGTTATTCCTGATGGTGTTTTGGTATTTTTTCCATCGTATGGTTTTATGAAAATCTGTCAAGAAAGTTGGCAGCTGAGTGGGGTCTGGTCTCAGATAGAAAGAAACAAGGTAAAGAAATTAAACTCTTAATTCATTAGTGTTAATAAATCTTGTCATGTTAAAATTGATGATAGTTATTATTATCTTTATTATTATTATTATTATTATTATTATTGCAGCCAATATTTGTGGAACCTCGTACAAAAAATGAATTGAGTGAAATAATGGATGGTTATTACAGCAAAATTCAAGATCCTGCCACTAGAGGAGCCTGCTTTATGGCTGTTACAAGAGGGAAAGTTTCTGAAGGTTTAGATTTTGCTGATTTTAATGGCCGAGCTGTGGTTATTACAGGGTTGCCATATCCACCTTTTAAGGATCCTCGAGTCGAACTGAAGAAGAAGTATCTCAATGAAATACAGCAGAGTGGTAAAAAGGTTTGTTAGTTTTATATTGACATTGTATATCTTAGTAAGCACCAACACTGGTAATGGCTAGCTTAAAGGCAATGCCTTGTGGTTCAAGTGTACCAGTGATTGGGAAGTCATGGATTCAGTACCACCAAGATGTCAGAAATTTACTTCTTGTGTTTAACTGGTGGGTTTGTGGTGTCTGGCAGAACGGAATTCATAGGTATCTGCTTTGATCAGTGATAACTTCCAAACTTATGCCAGAACACCAGTGTAGACAGCTTGCTATCCTTCCTTCCCTACTCCGTCCTCACTCTGATCCTTAGGGATGAGCAGAAGACTGATCACCCATCCTCATACAGCCCGTAGCATTGACTCAGAAAATCTCTCACAAGCACCCAGAGATCTGGTAAGTAGTGACCTGCTGTGAGTCCTCCATGGCACTAAATGTTGCTGATGATGGTAAAATCTCGAATAATAAGAATACCATAGTATGTGTAAATTGAAGAATAATTCTCCTGTCAAATACACGTGTCCATTTCAATGATGTCATTTACATTATGCTAAAAATAATTCGTAATGTGTTGAGATTAATTTTGTAATTCATTTTTTCATTCATTTCATTTTTGTAATTTGTTAATAATTTTCTCATTGACCAGACTATAAGTGGAATGCAATGGTACATGTTAGAAGCAACCAAAGCAGTCAATCAGGCAGTTGGCAGAGTTATTCGTCATTCAACTGATTATGGACTCATCTTGTTATGTGATGCTCGATTTGATAGTGCATCTATTACTGGTCAGTTGTCATCTTGGTTACGAACTCGAATAAAAAGATACACAGAATTTGGACCCTTAGTGAAGACTATTCGTGAATTTTTTCGAGCTGCTGAGAAACAGGTACTTACATTTTATATAACAAGAGTTAAATGTTCTGTGCTAATGAATTTCATTATTTAAGTAATTGCAAGACATTTGTTTTGTTCAGTTACCTGCCCCTAAGGGGAAACCACCACCATCTTCAAGTATTTCATTTCCTAGTTTCTCTGGGTCTGGTACATTTGATGTTATTACATCGGGACAGAAAAGAACTTATTCACAGACAAACGACAATGATACGTCCATCAGTTGGTCCCGTGAGGATTACTTACAACCTAATGATAAAAATGAAACTGTAGAAAGCACTGCAGGATCGTCAAAGCAGAGTTCTGTAGGACTCTTAAGTGCTTTAGAAAAGCCTACCACAATTATTGATTTCAATGAAACTTTTGTTCCATCACCCAGCACAACAAAATCCTCTTCCAGTGCAATAAACAGTAGTGAACAACAACAACCACAACAGCAACAGCAGCTGCAGAAGAAACGGAAATTGAAGATTGTTCCTTTGAAATTTTTTAATACAGATCCACAAAGTAGTTGTGCTTCAGTTTCAGGATTATCCGAAACATCGGCCAAACCAAAGGAATCTCTGGAGTCTATTACTGATTATGTTAAACAAGTAAGATAAACCATCAATTTTTATTATCTGTATCGTAATGTGATACGTGTATACAAAGTATTGTGTTGTAACACTTTTCTTAGATGAAAATATTAATCAACTATTCATTTGCATTCTTCAACAGGTGAGAAATAAGTTGGGCAATGATGCTTGTACAAAACTTAAAATTGCATGTTCTGATTATAAAAAGAATGGCAATTTAAAGGATTTGCATTTGGCTCTGAAAGCCATATTTCATTCAGAGTCCTCCCAGTCACTTCTAAAAGGTAATGTTTTTTGGTTTTATGTGCTTAGTAACGACACTCAATACATGGTTTTTGATGTTTATCATTTTATTTTTAGGATATGAACGTTTTGTTAAACGTGAACATCGAGAACAATTTAGAGAACTTATTGCTTTAGATGAAGTTCTTAGAAGTACTTGAAACAAGATAAATTTCCATCTTCACTCAAAGATACTGATGCAATTGTTTGTTCCTTAGAAGTGTAACTTGACACCTCCATAAAGATGTTATCCTGTGATATAATATGTTATCCTGTGATTAATTTTTTATAACTTCTGTAATAAAAATTAATATTTGATATAAAAGGAATCTCTGTGGTAATTTTGCTTGTTCCTAGAAAAGCAGAAGGTTTGTCAAAACTGATCTCCCACTTTTAAATCCATGTTGTTCATCTATTATAAATGTAGAAATACAGTAAACTCTCATTTCATCATCAATTCCAAGGGACCAAAATAATTGTTCATGTTATAAAAATTTGTGTTAACCGAGCATTACTAATGTCTGTATTAATGTATTTCCTTGCCAGGACCAGTTTTGTTTGTGTTACGGTGAAATTCGTGTTAAGTGAGTTTGTGCTAACAAGAGTTTACTGTATGTAGTCTATTCTTTTATGTGATGATAAATTCAAAAATCTTTGGCATCATGTTTAAAATGGATAAAAATAAAATACCATGTTTAAAACAGATAAATATGAATTTTTACACCAGATTTATAGATAAGAGTGACAATTTTGGTCTTAATGTTCTGTTTCAAAAAGTTTGAGACTTCACATGCACATAATAGTCTAATATTACAAGTACATAATTTTCAGTGTAATTATGGTTTACATCATTACAAATAACATGAGAAAGTCTGTTCTATATTGTAGTACTACTAGTTGATGTATGAAGGTTGTTAGAAGGAACACAAGGTACAAGAACATGAAAATATATATAAATTTATATATAAGGCCAGTATGGCAATTTTACCCTGAAAGTAATATATGCTATTAATACATTTTGTCTTGTTTATAATGAATAATTATTAAGTCATGGCATACCATACCTTGGACATATATTTACTTATCTGTGTTGTTTATTTCAATTGAATCCAAAATTAACGAAGTTACGAATACAAGCTTTGGCTGCATCAGAATACTCCATATATATTTACGTACATTTTAGGCCTTTTCCTACTTAATTTTTCACTATTTACTTTTCCATTGCTTAGTGCATTTTAACTTCCTCATAGGTTTGTAAACCTTAGATATAGGATTTTTTGTGTGTCTACATGGCAAAGTTACAGTGCAAGTGTAGCGATAGCAAAAATGTAATTTTGTATCTAATGTAATTGATCAATGCTTACAATGTATAAATCATATGCTTTACAAATGATATATAAGCTCACTAATGTCATTTGTTTCAATGTAAGAATTTCTTCACAAAGGATACGAATGTAGGGGCAAGATGGCCAGTATGGCAATGTTACCCTGAAAGTAATATTAATACATTTTGTCTTGTGAATTAATAGTGAAATGCTATGAATAATTATTAAGTCGCAACCTACCATGCCTTGAACATGACATATTTACTTATCTATGTTGTTTATTTCAATTCAATCCAAAATTAACAGTTTCGAGAACAAGCTTTGGCTGCATCACAATACACCATATATATTTACCTCATTTTATGTTACAACTGTAACCCAATGCAACTAACGATTGTATGTAATGTTTCTAAGAGAGGTAGCTAACTTTAGGAACCCACACAGCACATAAATTTACAACACAGACTGTGGTACTTAAATTTTTTGAAGTTGTGGCAATGTTTCACATATGGCCTTGTTACCTGTCATTTCTTTATATAAATAAAAATTGTGAACAATCACAAATTGCATTTATGAATATTTTTGTGCATAATGTGGAAGCAAGCAATTGCTTGGCAATAAAGAAATGACAAGATGTACGTGAAGTATCCAAAACTAGTGATTCTAAAACAGCACACACTTTCTTGCAGGATTTGGAACTTTTGTAATTCTCAAAAATTCAGAGGGCTCAATTCAACTTTCGCTATTTTTATAAGCATACTTTCCTCTATTCAATAAAAAACCAGAAAGAAAAAATTTGGAGCTGCTTCTGAGAATTTTTCAAAAATTTCTTTCACTTCAAACAAAAATTACTTCATTTTCAAAAAAAAAAGTTATGTACCTTGTTTAAAATATAATTTTTTAGAACAGATTTCATGAACAAAAAATTTCTAAATCAATATGGAACTTGCGCCATTTTCATAACATTACTTTGCCCAGTTTATGGGAGGGGGGAAGAATTTGGGGCCTCTTTAATAAAATATTTTTTACAAATTGCCCATATTTCATATTTATGTGAAAACTACCAACATTTTCGAAAATCTACATTTGAAGAACATATTTCATTAAGGAACTAGTGCCATAGAATGACACTAACTTTCTTATACTAGTTTCCTCCTTTTCGTTCTGGGCTATCTTTTTGTTTTTGCCCCACTACTGCCTAAAAGACAATTTTTCACATTTTCCTAATTTTTAATTTCCCTAGAAATATTAAAGAATATTCTCGAGGAGTAAAACTTGGCCCTATATGCAAATTTTTGTTGAAAAATTTGGAGCCATTTTTGAGGAAATTTTAGTTTCTAGAAATGCTTAATTTTGAGGTCATTTTCAAGACTTTTTTTTTAATTTTTGCATATATCAATAAGTAATTAATTTAACCCTTTGTAATCACAAATGTATTAAAGTATAAAACTTCCGTTTTGTGACATGAGAGGTATTTAAAAAATAAAACTAGTGGTGCTACAGATTGACACAGACTTTCCCATGTTAGTTTTCTATTTCCTTGGATACGGGCTAGCTATTTGGAATTGCCAGCTGCCATCTATCGCAACCCAAACTATATTTTTTTGACATTTTCTTAATTTTTCGCTTTCCTTATGGTAGAACAGAAATATTAATTTTAGAATATTAAAGACAGAAAAACTTCGTCCTAAATGGCAATTTTCTTTGACAGATTTGGAGCTGTTTTTATGAAAATGAGAAATTCAAATCTATTTTTCACAGTCATTTAAAGCACTTTAACTTACAAATACAATAGTGTTTACAAATTGCTGGTAATGTGCTACTAAAGGTGTGAGAGATCTTTCAAAGAAATTACAATGGTGTAATTTTTGCAACAAAAAGGAAACCATAAATTTACGTCGTATTATAGAGTGCAATTAGCACTACCCGTTCGAAAAGTTTGAAGGAAAAATTTGGAATCATATGGACTGGCCATGTTTGAGCTAGTTTTCGCAGAAAACGGTTGAATTCTCGAGAAACTTCATATGACATTATTTAAAACACACGTACTCGTAAATACAATAATGTGGACAAATCGCCGCTAATGTAAATATTAACGACGTGAGAGACGTCAAAAAAATTACATTTTTGTAATTTTTGAAAAAACAAAAGAATATGGCAATATGGCTTTAATGTCATCTCATAGTGTACATGAGGCACTATCCTAACCAAAAGTTTAAAGAAAAAATTTGAAGCCGTTTTTGAGAAAATCTTGTTTTTGTAATTTTTTAAAATTGTAAATATTTCGCGCAATATTGCCAGAAAACTACTAAAATTTGAAGAAGAAAAATGCACATCACCTTAATGAAAGAACTCACTTTGGAGAACAAATTTTACTTGGAGAGAAAATCTCTATCTTCAATTTTGTAGTAGTAGGAAAACGCCGAACAATAATTTAGCAATTTTCGAAAATTCAGAGTTAACCGTGAAATTAAGCCTTGTGCCACCTTAAGTTTATTGCAAGAAATTTAAAGAAAAAATTGGAGCTTCTTTTGAGAAAAGTTAGAAAATATAAGGGGGCCTTCATGTAAAGTACCCCCAAATTTTGAAGAATCGCGGGTACCTCGAATGGAACCAGATCGATCGGGGAGTACAATAGGGAGTTTTTGCTATCTCGAACGTTACATACTATCAATCTTCTGCGCATGCGCAGATGCACGAAATTGATGCGAAACTTGAACTACGCATGAGCAGAAGATCGATAGTGCTTACCGTTCGAGGTGGCAAAAACTTGCTAGTAATCCCTCGACATTCGCTATTCGCGAGTTCCGAACATTCGCTATTAGAGAAACGCTCCCAGGTTTTAACATTCGCGAGTGGGTCTTTTGGTCGTACATTTTTTCAAAGCGAGCACGTTTCAGTTCCTTTATTATCATCATCATCTGGGAAACTAACTCGGCAGACCTCGGAGCTCGCAGTATAACTTTCTTCAAAAATTACACCGATGAAATGTCAATTCACATTTATAGAATAACACAATTGTAAAATAATTCAATTCATTTGCGTCAAATTGGAGATAAGGGTTTTGGCCAAATGAACAGAAAAGTCATTCAGGATCTGTGTAACTCACATTATAACGAGCTCATTGTAGAGGAACTTCGGGAAATCATCAGTGAAGAAAACCTCATCGACGGTAATGATGAAATAAAGGAAGCGAAACTACGTTCTGGAACAACTTCAATATCAAAACTGTTGATGGCGTTATAAAATCCACAAGCTCTGATGGAATTGGCATTCGAATGTGATCCAAACATGCGGAACTAACTTCGAAATTTAAGAGAGAATATGAGCAGGAACTCTTTCGTATTTGGATATTGGAACAGAGAGAAAGGTGATGAAAAAAAAAAAAAAAAAAAAGCAAGTCCTATATCCAATCATTTTCAACTTCGAAATAAGTTTCAAACATTATTTCATTTCTTCATTTTGTTTTTTTTTCGGCGTCTCTCTCCAACTACAAAATTCAAGATAGAGATTTTTCCTTCAAATAAAATGTGCTCTCCAAAGTGAATTCTTTGTGTAAGGTCATGTACATTGTTCTGAACATTTTAGTAGTTTTCGCGTAATATTGCGTGCAATATGTGCAATTTTAAAAAATTACAAAAACCAGATTTTCTCAAAAACGGTTCCAAATTTTTTCTTTAAACTTTTGGTAGGGATAGTGGTAAATGTACTCTATCAGATGACATAAAAGCCTTATTGCTTTATAGGTTGTTTTTTTTCTTCAAAAATTACACAAATGTAAATTTTTTCACAAGTTTCTCACGTCGATAATATTTACATTAGCGGCGATTTTTTTCAAATTATTATGTTTACGAGTACATGTGCTTTAAATAATGTCAAGTAAAATTTCTCGAAAACAACCGTTTTCTGTGAAAAGTAGCTCAAAATTTCGCATTTTTAGAAACACTCAAATGCCATTTTCTCATATATGGCTGCAAATTTGTTCTTCAAACTTTTGTAACTGATAGTGCTAATTGCACTCTTTAGTGTAGCGTAAAGTTTATTTTGAGTTATTTTTTTATTTTCAAAAATTACATAATTGTAATTTTTTTGAAAGATCTCTCACATTTTTAATATGCACATTACCAGCAATGTGTAAAGATTATTATATTTGTGAGTGTAAGTGCTTCAAATAACTTCAAATAAAGTATTTTGAAAACTCAAACATTTTCTGTGGAAATGAGCTTCAAATTTCGCATTTTTAGTAGCGCTAAAACGCCATTTTCTCTTAAACGGCACATAATTTTTAAAAGAAAATTGCCATTTATGACTAGGTTTTTGTGTTCTTTAATATTCTAAAATTAATGTTTCCGTTCTACCAATAGGAAACCGAAAAATTAAGAAAATAACAAAAAAATGTACTTTTGGCGGTGATAGATGACAGCTGGCAAGAAAGAGTTTGTGGCAATTCCGATTAGCTAGCGAAGACGCAAGGAAATAGAAAACTAATACTGGAAAGTCTGTGCCATTCTGTAGCACCACTAGTTTTACTTGTCTCTTCCGTCATTAATATTTACAACAGCGGCGATTTGTAGACATTTATTATATTAATGAGTACATGTGCTTTAAATAATATCAAATAAAGTTTCTCGAAAATTGAATAGTTTTCTGTGAAAACTAGCTAAAAATTCCGTATTTTCAGAAACGCTCAAACGCCATTTTCTCAAAAAATGGCTTCAAATTTTTTGTTCACACCTGTGGAATGGATGGTGCTAATTGCACTCTTTAATATGGCGTTAAGTTCATTTTGGGATATTTTTTTGTTTCTTCAAAAATTACGCAAATGCAAATTTTTTGAAAGTTCTCATACCGTTAAAATGCACATTTCCAGCTATTTGTAAACGGCTCCAAATTTTTCAACGAACATTGCCATTTAGGACAAAGCTTAACTACTTTGTTTTATATTCTTAAAATAATATTTTTATTCTACTGTTAAGAAACCGAAAAATTAATAAAATGTCAAAAAATGTAGTTTGGGTGGCGATGTATGGCAGCTGTCAAGAGTATTGGCAACTCCGAGTAGCTAGCCGAGAGCAAACGAAACGTAATTAATACGGAAAAGTCTGTGCCATTCTGTAGCACCATTAGTTTCGATATCATGCAAGAACCTAACCCACCTTTCTTCACTAAAAAGAGACAACATTCGCGAGATTTTTTGGGAACCTAACTCTCGCGAATGTTGAGGAATTACTGTATTCATTTTGGAAGAAATCGTACTTCTTGTTTAGGCGCTAGGGTTGTTCACAGAAAACGGACGGACGTGCGCTTTGCTTTCAATTGGCCTTTCGGTATCAAGGACCCACAAAACAGGGATTCTGTCTACACCAGGGGGATATATACTCTCTGGTCTACACCACGTGTTAGAGGATTGTTTTCTTAATTTAGCAACTGGATTTATCAACTTTTACTTTCTCGTATACTATAGTATAGCTAAAGTTATGTAATGCTGCGCGAAAAATGGCGGATTTTCGGCAGAAAAACTCTTATTACAGGGCCCTGGTAACCAAAAAGAGGATAAACCCAGTTGCTAAATTAAGAAAAAAATCTCCCAAGACATGGTGCTGCCAGAATCCCTGTATTGTGGGTCCTTGATACCGAAAAACCAATTGAAAGCAAAACGTCCGTCCGTCCTTTGTGTGTCTGTGAACAACACTAGCGCCTAAACCAATACTCATAATTTCTTCCAAAACGAGTGTTCCACCGTCGTTCTGATTCCACTCAACGCGCCGCGACTTTGAAAAACTTTCTTCAAAATTTGGGGGTACTTTACATGAAGCTCCCGGGACAAGCTCGAAATTTTCTAAAAAACGGCTCCAAATTTTTTCTTTAAATTTCTTGCAAGAATAGAGAAAAATACACTTATCAAGGGGTCATACGACCGATTTTCACGGTTAACTCTGAATTTTCGAAAATTGCAAAAGTTCGAAATTTTATTCGGCGTCTTCCTCCAACTACAAAATTGCTGATAGAGATTTATTCCTTCAAATAAAATTTGTTCTTCAAAGTGAGTTACTTTTTTTAAGGTCATATACATTTTTTTGAAAATTGTAGTAGTTTTCGTGCTATATTGCGTACAATATGTGCAATTAAAAAAATTACAAAAACAATATTTTCTCAAAAACGGCTCCAAATTTTCTTTTAATTTTTGGTAGGAATAGTGCCTAATTCACTCTAACTCTCTTATGACATTAACGCCATATTGCTCTATTTTGTTTGCTTGTTTTTTTTTAATACAAAAACGTAATTTTTTGACTTTATCGCGTCATTAATATTTACATTAGTGGCGATTTGATCACATTATTACATTTATGAGTAGGCCTACATGTGCTTTAAATGTCATAAAGTTTCTCGAGGACTCTAGAGTCCTACGGTAGCTACCGTTTTCTGTGAAAACTACCTCAAAATTACGCATTTTCGGAAGCGCTCAAACGCCATTTTCTCAAAAATTGCTCCAAAAGTTTTCTTCCAACTTTTCGAACGGATAGTGCAAATTGCTCTCTTGAATATGCCGTAAAGTTCATTTTGGGGTACTTTTTTGTTTCTGCAAAAATTACACAAATGTAATTCTTTTGAAAGAACTCTCACGCCGTTATTATGCACTTTTCCAGCAATTTGTAAGCACTGTTGCATTTGTAAGTGTATGTGCTTAAAATAACTTCAAATGAAGTTTTTCGAAAACTCAAAAATTTTCTGTGAGAAAGGGCTTCAAATTTATCGTTCTTAGCAGCGCTTAAACGCCATTTTCTTAAAAACGACTCCAAATTTTTCAATGAAAATAGCCATTTAGGACGGGGTTTTACTGTTCTTTAATATTCTAAAATTAATATTTCCGTTCTACCATTTGGAAACCGAAAAATTAAGAAAATGTCAAAAAAATGTACTTTGGGTGGCGAAAGTCCGAATAGCTATCCGAGACCAAAGGAAATGGAAAGCTAATACGGGAAAGTCTGTGCCATTTTGTAGCACCACTAGTTTTCAATGTTGCCCAAATTTCATTCAAAATTACGCGAAAACTTCTAATATATTCAAAAATGCTCTTGATATTAATTAAAGTAGCCTTACTAATTGTGGAAAACATTTTATTTAATGAAAAATTCTCTTAATCAATACTTTAGTACTCTCGATCTTTGGCGCTGAAGTAGTAGGAAGAAGTTTGAAACATTTCGAAAATTCAGAGTTCGAATCTCTTCCACCTTTGGAACCCTGACACCACTTTCTGGTGTCAGGAACTAAAAACGTATTTCCGAAGGAATCTCGAAGTCCATTTTCCGCAACATTATTACATTCCTTTCTCTGCACTACGCATATTATTTCGTATCCTACGTATGTAAACGAGAAAATAATATAGTTTCGCATTTTTAAGTTGATTGTTAAAAATAAAGTTTTCAAGGAAACTTAACATCATTTCGCCGCTCTCTTGCATTAATCATGAAAATGAAGTGTTTGCTTGTTGGAGATCATTCTGAAAATACGGCAAAATATTTTTGTGGAGTGTAGAATATCATATGCTCATGGTTAGAGATAGGTACTAAAATTAGCTTGAAGAAAAGACGAGCTGAGAAGAGAACGAAAATACGGAAAGGGAAGTGGAACGCGAAAGCATTACACAAGAAGTCCTCGATGCAACCAAATATACAGAACTAAGGCTGACGAACGCGAATGCCAGTTCTGCTTAGTTTTGCTGAACTTCCTGAGAGCTCGAAACGAAAGCGGGATTGGACACGCTCAAGAACACGAGAGGAAATCTCTTTCACACACTCTCACAAAACTAAAAGTTCGCTATGGCAGGAGCTTTTCACGGTCGTTCTGACGTCACGCACATAAACATACACAGCTGGTTGGGGCACTAGCCGCCAGCAGATTGAATGCAGACTTGGAGGCGCTAAAATTCTCCGTGAAACATACACTTGTTATTGTTTCGTTATTTCAGCTAACTGCAGGTAAGATTATGTGATATGTGTTAGTTACTTGTGGAAGTGTTGAGTAATGAAAGACATTTGTTACAAATTGTGTTATCGAACTCCTTTGTTTTAGCTGTTCAGAAGAACAATGGGATTGTGCGTTTAACTAGAATTTTGAAAGTTCTAATGTTGTAGAGTGGCATGACGGCTGTCAGCCACAATTTGTAATGTTTTAAAATGTCTTTCGATACATTCATGGCATTTTTTAATTACTGAACGTTATATATTGGCAATTGTGACGATAAATTGTAAATTCGACTGTAGTTTTGTATTCACATAAAACAACACTTTTAATGTCATGAGTTGTTAAATTATGGGACCTCTCTATTACACATCAAATATTATTTCGTGGTACGTAATGACAGTTCGCGTTTCGTTTGGCGGCACCAGTTTGTACGAGAACATCGATTTAATATCATGAGACCAAGAGACAGTAAATAGCTTGGGTATTAAGAACTCAAAACACTTCAGCTACCCTAATAATTTTTGTGTAACACTTGGCTCTGTGCCCAAAAAACAGACACTTATTAAAACTTTTTTTTTAAAGACAAGTGCTAATTACTCATGTTCATACTTAACGTATTACGGAGGAAGAAATCAATTGCTTTTATCTATAGTGCTTTGGACAAGAAAACGTTTCTTTATTTAGTTTGTGCAATATAGAGTGTAATTCACTTGTAAGTAAAACAATTTTAAAAAATAATCAAAAGGCCTACCACAATATTTATTTCATTTTCCAGAAACATTAGTGTTTAATGAATCCAGCATTGTTGAATAATATGGGAAACAGAGTCAGAACTTTCACTTTATCAATTAGCTGTAGTGTCTCATTATTCTTCATGATTGGTCATGCTTGACTAATGAAAATAACCCCCTTAATAACATCAGGTTGAGACATCTTCAAAATCTATTTCACCAGTTTTCTTATGTGCATTTGAACAGCCTTTTTAATTAATTAATTTTTCCAGTTCTAACCAAAAATGGGGGACAATGCTGAATCCCACAATACTGATGATCAGAGAGAAGAAGCTGCAGGTGGCACATCAAGACAGCGTAACTTTAGTGAGAGTTCTGTGAGTGGAGATGAATCTTCTGATGGAAAAAGGTACATCAGTATTATTATGTATTGAAAATTTATTTCAGCATCATTTTTAACCATTTTTCCTTTGTTAAGACTGAGGACAACACAAACATTTGCAATGTCTGGAGTTCCAGCTTCTCCTCCAAAATTTGTTTCTCTTGAGGAAATAATTAAAGCTGCAAATGGAATGAATAATTTGGTTCTTGCCCATGAAATTGCAGTAGATAGAGATTTCAAATTAGAAAAACTGAATCCTCCAGAGAACAGGTAGGATGTTTGCATTCGACAGGCATGACCCTTCATAAATTCTTCGACATCTTTTTTCAAAAACAAATGTGCTAATATTTCAGTCTTCGCAAACAAGTTCGAGATACTATGCACAAAGCGTTCTGGAATTTGTTGAAAGAGCAATTAGATGAAGATCCTCCCAATTATTCTCAAGCTTTAGTATTATTAGAAGACATAAAACAGGTATTGCTTTTACTACATTAATTCATTGTATTCCCTACTACAAATTACATTGATATTATCCTACATTTTTTTTAAATGGCAGGGACTGCTTTCGGTGCTACTTCCTCAGCACACAAAGATGAAACAAAATGTTTTAGAAGTACTTGATTCTAAACTTATTGAACAGCAGGTTGAGGCAGGAACATTAAATTTTAAGGTAAACAACAGTTTGTACATGTACTTATTGTTTTCATGCTACCTTGCAACCCCAAAAAATAATATTTTTTTGTTTTCAGGAATATGCTCATTACGTCATATCTCTAATGGGGAAGATGTGTGCACCAGCACGAGATGAAAAAATAAAAGAACTGACTGAAATGACTGATGTTGTAGAAGTTTTTCAGGGAATTTTGGAGGTACTTATTATATTATGAAAGTATTTGAATGTTTATGTACACACCTAAGTATACTATCTACACAATTTTCCATGATACCAGCATGCTCTGGGAGAAGTAAGCCTTGTCCGTGTAACAGCTAATGCAAGCCTACTTATTGACCCTAAGAACATTTCAGTGTTATTGCTAATTAAATATGTTGATACCTTACAAATTTGGGTAAGTTTTAAGTAAAATTTACTTGAGCATTTTTAAATTATAAAAAACAAAAATGTGTTTCCAAGAATTAAACTACATTTGCAATACAGAGAACAAGGAAATCATAAGATGATAGGGTATTCTGGAAAACAAATTTGCCATTCAAAAAATTAGGAAACAATAAAATATTTGGGAACCAGAGTTCCAATAAACCAGCCATGACAAAAGTTTTCTATTTTGAGTTGAACCTACATTTTCTGAGGCTAGTTGTGTGCACAAATATCAACAAAATATCTGTTTGGTACATATATATTCTAAAACTATGTATGATGCAAAGTTTGCATTTGAGTTACTCTTTCAATTTTTATAGACAATTAAAAATAAGTCAAAATAATTTGAAAATCAGTCTGTTATTGAGTTGAATTGGCAAACTTAGAATTTGTTTTTTATTGTAAAACAATAAAAAAAATAGCATAAAGAGAAATAAAGTACAAATACTGCATTTTCTATTGTGATGGTTTTATAATAAAAAATAGCATTAATTGAAATAACAAAGGAAAATACTTTTGCTGTTTTTGATTGTTTTACAATATCAATATAATGGTATTATGGTTTTTGTTTTTCCTTCATAGTTGAATCCTTTATTTCAATATAGAACTTAAAGATGTGAAAGAATCATTTCACTAGACATTGTAACAAATACCATGTTTATCAATTCAACCCAATGAATAAAGACTTTTTCCTCACTTAAATTTGACATGTTTATAAAAATTGAAAAGATATCTCAACATATAATTTGAATATTACAAAGACAATCATTGAAGAAAACAAATTTTGCATTGTAATTAAGTGACCGGGTTGGAAAAACACATGCATGTCATAAATACCTGCAAAAGATGACTGACTATTGTTTGTGTTTTTGGCTGTTTCAGCTACTTGACTTAATGAGATTGGATATGGTAAATTTTACTATTCAGCTCATTCGGCCAGGCATTATTGCTTCTAGTATAGAATATGAAAGACAGAAGTTTAAAGAATTTCTTGCTGTTCAACAAGGTTTGTATTTTCACAATTTTGTTTTGTTCTTGTGTAATGCATCTTATTGAAACAAATTAGTATTTCTGTCAGTGGCTATTTAGTTGTTTGTTAGCTTTTAGTCTGATAACTATCCCTCCCATTTCACTTTAGCCATATAGAATGAAATAGTATTTTTATTTTGAAGGGGAATCTTGGGAAAGATTCAGACATACACCATAAACAATAAATATTGGAAATCTGTAATCGATATCAAAGACAGAGGTGTCATCTTTGGCAGCTGGACTGACTTAGGTGGCTCAGGGCATCTGTTGATGTTGCTGTAGTGTCTCTGACCATGAGGTCCGAGGGTTGGAGTCCCGGCAGTGGCAGGGTTTTTGGCAAAAGCTAGAGAGCTAGGTTGAATTCAGTCCCTGGCTGGAGAGAATTCTAGTGACCAGCTGCTCTTATTGGTAATTTTCTTTCGTTTCTACATCAACACCAGGTGACCACTGAAGTAGTATCCTAACAAACAGGCCACAGATCACACACGTCATTCCTTCCTCTTCCTTGCCCTATCCTCACCTCTTGCTAACTCTCACACTTCCATGTACTACACACCACACATCACGAAACCAGTTGGGAACTTAGATTTTGTCCTGGCTGGGGCGGTGCCCTGCTGGTGGGAGATACCTTGTTGGAAAAACCCTGCAAGCCTATATGTAAGTTGGTGTTGGATCTCACCATCCTGTGGAAAAATATTGCCACAACCTCCTGCTTTTGGCAGTACGCTCAGTTTTAAGCTACATGTTTCTATTACTTCTAATAAGTCCATGAGAATCTTGAATTTATCCTGCATAACACTGAACCTTTTGGAAGTCATGTGCCGCTTCGTGCCATTAGTAGTCATGAGGGGATACCTGGCATCCCCACTCTTTTCTTTTTAATATAACTAATAATTGTTGTCATTTTGCAATTTATTATTTGTGATATTCAATTTCCTTGACTTAATGTTGTTAATCTTTAAAATTTATAAATGAATTTAATTGTTTCAAATACAATATTATCTAAGGCAAACGTGTATTACCTTGTTTTCTTTAACTTCCACAATATAATTTTTTAAATTTATATATAAAAATGCAAACACTAATACTAACTTTTATTAAGTAATGTTGTCACTAATCTCTTATTGTTCATAAATGTCACAAGTAATTCAATTTTATGTAATATTGCGAATGAATCTGGACAGGGGTGGGGATGTGCAGGACTTCCACATCACAAAGAACGCATTCTATTTCAAGCACATTAACTTATACAGCAGATTTTCTTTTCTTGGTGGGAAGGTGAACAAGCTGTTGAAAGGTACTTAAATTCCAGAAGAGTAGGACTATACTATTTTATTTGTCAGTTATCACAAATGGTCTGGGACCCCTTATGCGGCGGCAATGGTGTAGCGGTCAGCGTAACGGACTGCTATACCCAAGTTCGCGGGTTCAAACCCGATCGAAGCCATGGATTTTTAGGGGTGAAAAAATCCTTCGTACGCCTTCCTTCGGAGGGGAAGTAAAGCCGGCTGTCCCGTGTTAGTAGATTTACTTGCATGTAAAAGATCCTCAAGCCTAAATGAAGCCTCTGAGCTAAATTCAAATCGCCGGTTTCGTCGCCTCAGTAATACCTTCTTTCCGCTCTATCCGGGGAAAGGAGTGTAGCGAAATTTGCGTGGTCAGACGGAAGAGCAGGCCTCGTGGCCTGAGTCGCGCCATGTAAAATATGGCAATTCAATTCAAAATTCAATATAGTTCTCTCATGAGTACTTAAAGGTTAACATTTTTAATGTTTCAACTTTGAAGGTCGTGTATATCTGGCTTTGTCACTAGAAGATGCTTCTGTTATCTGGATACTGCATACCCAGCCTAACACTGACAATATCAAATAATTCACAACTAATTCCTACATACATTTGCCATCATTAATAAAACATCTATGTCAAGATTTAATGATATGTGGGTCATTCCATGTAAAAAAGTAGATTTTATGATGTCTGTCAAACTTGAAAATATTTTGGAATATTGTTGTCCATGATGCCTACATCGTCGAGGTACAATATTGAAATTTTCTGATTGTTTGGCAACAATGCCCTCTTACAACCTAAGACTTATTGTGAATACCCTTATATGCTTCACTTCTTTGCCCTCCTATAAATGTTTATAAAAATTTGTGTTTATATACAAGATACATAGTTAAATTATTCATTAAAGAACAAATTTATATAGTGTTATTCTTAGCATACAACAATAAAATACTTTTTTAAATCAAATTACTCGAAGGTCAACCTTTTTAAAATTATGAAAATGTGTAATAATATTGCATTTAGGATGTTCTAGAAGCTATTCAACTTTCTTGAGGTTATCTTAAAAGGAATAAAAATTATCCTAAAAAATACTCACCTGAACCAAAGGGGCAGTATGCAATCTGCCACAAAAAATTCATTGTTGTAGCACCTCTGTTAGCGTGGTGGCTGATGGTCTACTCAGTCATAGGTGCCTTTTGGAGAACAACTTCCCTAGGCACTTCAGTTGAATTTAATACAGGCTCCACTGAAAGTCTGTTCTCACTGACTGGAATGACAGATTTTTTGAAAATTGCAAAAGCACAATTTTTTCAGGGCGTCTTCCTACAACTATAAATATTTTTATCATTAACAAAATCTATTCCTTAAATTTAGATCTTTGAATAAGTTCATGTACAACATTTGGAAATGAGTAGTTTCTGTGTACTTTTGCTTAATAATAATGTGTAATAATAAATAATTTATATTTTAAAAATTGACTTGCTAACAACTTTTGTGGTCAGTTGATCGTGGCAAATAGCATTTTCAGTTTTTTGTGCTGTTAAGAAATTGAATGAAAAAAAATTTTAAGAATAAATTAAGTTAAGCATGTTGTTAAAGTATGGTCCAGTTATTTAAACTGTATATATCACACACTATCTTTAAGTTAGCATTTGCTGTTTGTGTTATAATGTGCTTTTTCTGGAAATAATTGTAAAGGGTTCGTCACATTTATTTGTCATATAAATAAATAAAATATATTAAATGAGATTTGCCTGATGAAGGACCAAAAAGAAGTGGGTGTTGACTTAAATGATTGTACATGGCAAAGCTTGGGTTCTACACATCAGACACCAGCAACACTTGCAAAGTTCAGATGGAAAAATTCAAGCACCCTCTGTATTTACCTGTCCTAGCCCTGTCTTTTCTCCAAATTCAAAAAGTCATTTAGAAGGCAGCATTTTTCACACTATGAAATTACTTGATAATGTTAGCAGCAATTTATGTTGGTATACATGTACATCATGTCATGTACCTTTGCAATTTCAATTCTGTTTGTAATTTTTCAATAGTTATCTAACTTAGCATATGGAAACATACTTTTGGGATAATCTTCACAAATTTGGGAGAGTTCTACCAACAAATTATGGCTCACTTTATTTCTTTGAAAATTTCCTTTGGGGCAGGTTTTTACATGTAAAATGGTTAAAGCCTTTTTAGTATCCTTGTGTACCAAGAAAGCCTTTTTAAAATTTTCTTTTAAAACTGCATTAATCATTTTATGTGTTACTAGATGGACTTGCAATTACCCGAGCGTGGTTGCTGAAGCATTTACCTTCCACCGATGTCGAGGACAGTTCTCCTGAAGGGGTCAAAAAGCTAACGGAAGCTGCTTTAGGAGAGGCATATCTTGAATTGCTGGAATGGGCTTCTGATTCACCATTTCCTGAGGTATTGATATTGCAATTATATAGATAATTTTATTATTTTCCTTCGTATAATGTTTATTGGTAATTTAATTTTGCCTTATAAATGAAGTTTACTCTGTACTCGTCTGCTAAGTTAAATGAAATCTAAGGGAAAGAAAAATTATATAAATAAATAAATATGATTGTTGTATAGGTTTTGATTTAGTTGTCTTGTGGACTCGTGTTGTTTCTGTCAGTGAAGAATTAAATCAGTTTATGAAGGTGTAATAATCCAGTAATTTAGAATCGGTTCCAATTATAATATAATGTCATAGGTTAATTCTTTTTTGTACTTATTCGATGTTTCAGGGCCAATTTTGAACCCATAATCAGGTTACTGTAAACATTTTAAAAATTATAAATTAATATAAAAAACAAACATTTAAAAAGATGAAAATATCTAAACAGACATAATGGTAAAATTATATAAAATATTTCAAGCAAGTAGAGTTCCAGGTGCAAAGTTGTCCTTGCCTCTAATTGTAAAATCTCATATCTCTTATATATTTGAACTTTATAGTATAGTTCTGTGGAATTTTAGTAGACAAGTAATAAAATTATATTAATATGTCCACCCATGTGGATGGTAGTCTTGTATTGGATTAGTAGAATATTACACCTGTATAAACTGATTAAAACCTTGACTGTCAGAAAAAAGATGAAATCATGAGATAAAGGGGAAAAAAATGTTACTTGCAAAGAACAGATCAAAACCTTTCTTATTTATATGCTTGCCATACCATCTTCTCCCACTTCCAGAAAATATATAAGGTCTTCTATGACCCATTAATCTACAAAGGCCCTGGAAGTGGGAAAACGAATGTCAAAAGGCATGTATACAAAGGAGTCCTAACCTTCTGTAATTTTAAGTGGGTGGATCTTACAGTACATAATTGTACAAAGGGTTTAAGAAATTAAATTTAATTAAATTAAAAAAGAAAAAATTAAAAGTGAGTAGAAAAAGTAATGGAAGATCTCTGATGAAGTTTTTAAGGTCAATTTTAGGAGTTAAAAGAACAGAGAAAATTCGAAGTGAGAAGATTAGAAAAAAAACAAAAAACTAGAAACCTGGAGAGGAAACCGAAGTAAGCAATTGCAAATTGCCGCAGCCAGCTGTAGCTCATACAGAACACAACCTTGGTTTTCACAGTCAAACTCAGTGGTATAAGGTCATCAGTAAGGTCTCTATTCCTGGTCAGCTACCTTCACCTCTGGAGAAACTTCTTCGATTATGACTTTTGACTGACAGTATTTTTCTCACGCTGCCTAGTGGTGGAATTTGCAGTATCGAGGCGATCTACACTTTTTTTTTTTTTTTTTTTGCCCAGGAGGGAATTAATTTCCAGGATATTCTATTTCCTATGTTCACTATAGCAGAGGTTTAGGTTCACTACAACCGAATCATCTTATGCTTATTTGTAATGCGAGTCAAACGGAACCAGTCACTTAAGTTCACTGTAAACGAGGGTTCACTATAACTGGAGTCAACTGTATTTATATCTGTTATTTTGTAATTTAAATATAAGTAATAGTTGAATCTATTATTAAATAGTATTTCATACTGTTTCTTTTTCATTTTTTACTAAACCATGATAATATATTTTTTAGTAAATTCTTGTATTACCTTTCTCTTTTATTCTATTAGCAAAAGAGGGTTATATTCAAGATCTGCCTTTACACATCTTTATCTTCACAGAATTTTAAAGTCTTGTTAATTAATAAGTTTGGATTTATTGTTTGCATTTTTGTTTCTGTAGACAGTTGTTCTAGATGAAGCAAGATTTCGTGAATTAGCTGTTCGGGTTTACCACATTACAATTATTGGTGCTATATTATTACTGGTGGCAAGTTGTGCTCCGTCTCTTCAAGGTGTAGCCTCTTTCAGAGAGATTGTTAAGAAGCATTTACAAACCTTATTAAGTGAAATTAAAGCTGATGAGTAAGTAAAAGTGAATTTAACAATAAAGTTTTTCTTTCATATTTGTTCTACGTTCCTAATTGATCATTTTATTACAGAGAACTTCAAAAAGCAATTGATAATATATCTGTGCAGATTCTTAAGGATGTTAATGATTCCTTAAAATCCCATGGCTTTAGAGAGTTGGATGAGTCCACAACCAACGTACTTCTAGTTCAAGTGAAGGCTGTGAGTGAAGCTAATCACAGAATAAAGGACCTTGTCAGTAAGTCTCATCTTTAGTTGTGGGTCTGATTCAACTTATTTTGTTAATTAAAATTGATTGCTTACACTATGTTCAAAAGTCTGGCAGTTGAAAGGAACACCAAGAAGTTGTTTGAAGAGCATTTTTAAGTAGTATTTCAGATAATCCGTAATTGTCTATTTATAATTGAAATTATTGTTAAGTATCCTCCCCCCCTCTTTTGGTGCAATTTTCAAATGTCTGTTCATTTTACATGATTGTTGTCCTTCAATTTAATAATCCCAAACATTAATATATGCTGAAGTAAATTCTCTTTACTGGATATGAGAAATACAATTTTTTTAGGGAGGGAGAGTTAAAAAAAATAGTTCAATTACTATGAAATATCCATCTCTGTTTTCCTTTTAGACTTTTGTTCTTTATAATGTTTACATCTTTTACAATAATAACAACAGAAGAACACACAAATGTGCATTAATTAATTTTTGCTAACACATCACTACATGACCAAGAAGTCTACCTCCTAATTTTTATTTGTACTAGAGATTCAACACTTGAGTAAAGAATTTAGTTGTTGGAAAGAAAATCTGAAGAGCTTTAGGTGTGCTTGTCGCATTGTTGTAGGTGTTTTGGCATGTAGCCACAAGTCTTAGACTTGTGCTAGACTGTGCATGTATAAAATTCATGGTGTACAAATACTACACGAACTCCAACTGTGGAGAATGAGATGAGATAGTTAATGTAAGCAAGCTGAAAGGAATCTTCATTGTTTTTTCCCCTAAAGTTTGCTCTTTAACTTATGGCTGCCTTTTTAAGCTTTTTTCTAAACAAAATCTCATATTATTCGTAATTTTCAAAACAAGCTTCCTACATAAAAATTATGTGTGTATAAATTGCATATAAATGTAATATATATACACATATACATACACACACATACACACACATACACATAGACATATACATACACATATACATATACACACACACGCGCACGCGCACACACACGCTCTCTCACTCTCTCATTCACACTCACACACTCTCTCTCTCTCTCACTCACTCACACACTGTAAAATATTTGATTAAAGAAAATGTTTGTCGCAGGTAAACGCATTAAGGAATTTCTTCTTCAAACAATTATGTCACCAACTGCTGCTCCTGTGCGGGTACCACCAGGTCTTTCTACATTACAAGCTGAGTTGACATCAATTACTGGAAATTTCCTTCGATTAGTATCTCACAATAGATCTGTATTTAGTGAGTACTATATTGATATTGTTTCTGCAGCTGTCTCAAAATAGATCAGTGATGTACCTTGCAGTGTAATGACTTCACACGTGTGATCAGCAGAATCAAACTGTTCCAAATACAAGGATGTTAATTAATTAACAATGAAAATTTTCCATATGAGAGTTCTTTCCATATCATCAATGTTATTGTTTGTGTTGCTTTCGCAAAGAGCCTTAAACACTCCTGTTTTTGAGTTGTGTATATTACGATATTTGGTGTTGTTTTAACTTTTTTTTTTATGTTGAAAATTTATTAAGTTCTGTTGCTGTGATTTTTGCATCTTACAAGATGTATGTAAATTAGGTAGAATTTTATTTAATATAAATAAAAGATGTGCTATTTCTACAGGGGGATTAGCAGTGAAGCAGTTTAAGATTATTATCAGCATTTATTGAAAGAAAATTCTTGGCTTCAAGGGCAAAACTTGTTAATATTTCTGTTTTGGGCAACATTAATTTAATAATATCGCCATGAAAACATTTATATGATTGAATTGTCTCTGGAACATTTATTCATATTATTTTATATTTATAAACAGTTGGTGAGAAACTAATAGCGCTTTGAGCTAAATGCTCTTATTTCTGTGTATTACTTGAAACGAAGTGAAAGATGGGAATTCATTTTCTATTTTTCTTTATTTTTATCTGACATGAAATTATTATCAGTCATATATATTTGAACATGAAAACATAGTTTATGTTTTTTAAATAAAAATGAATTACTGTGCCTTGTAACAAGGCATAACTCATTTAGCGCTTCCACCAGCTAATCCACCCTGTGTGTGTTGTGAAATATCAGATTTGGAGTTGATTGTTATTGTTGTTTTTGCATTGTAATTGGTTTATACTTAACGAAAGCCAAATAGTAAACATTATATGTTATTGGTAATTATACTTGTAATTGAAAATGTTTTATGTGCCTGTGATTTTTTTATTGTAACTAGCTCTTCATTTTGGAACATCTCTTAAGGAATGTGTATTAGTTTCATGAAATCTGATCAAATAATTGGACATTCTTCAGTCTACATGTCTGGGACTACTCATTGACAAGGTAGCGCTGGGAAAGGAGTGAACAATTGGGTAACATTCTTAAAAATGTTTTTCATTTCTTCAAATGATCTAAACATATCTTTGAATTGAAAGATTAGAGGACATGAACAAACTGAAATGGGAAGCATAATTACAATTGATTGTAAGATTTTTGCTAACGAATGAGAGCAAGGGTTGTAAGTATGCTATAAAAAATATTGACCTCTTTGCCTGTTTCACAGACTCATACCTCTTATATTCAGAGTATTCTCAATGTAAAAACATGTTTCATTGCTTCAATTTAAGGCATTATGATCATTGTTCTTATGTCAGCCGTCCCTTCATTCAATTCTTTTATGGGCTTATGGCTTTGGTCTGCACTGTCAGATATTACAAAGTTGTTGGAGAACACCTCTCTTTAAGAATTCTAATGTGACCCTTTTGTACAGAATTCTTTCTCATGCTTCATTCTCGTTTTGCAGACTGGTCTATTTGCAACTTTATTGCTTTATCGCCATGGGTTAGCTTCTTCAGAAATGCCAATTACTCCAGCTTATTTTTATTAAATCACAGTAGAATGTTACAAGAATGAGAATAGCTGTTTATTCTGAATGAAAATGTTATACAAAGGATAACCTAAGGCTCCAAGATTAGATTATTAGCCTCTATCATTTGGGACCCTTGATCAATTTTATACTGGATTGAGAGGTTCATGGTAGGTTTCCATAGGCTTCTGGTTTCCACACACCTCATTCAACCATTTTTCCATGATCTTTTACTATCATCAATTTATTATTGAAAATGGATATAAAATTATCAAGGTTTATTTGTAAACAAACTTGTTTTATCCTATATTTCTTGAGCTCCTCAAGTATGTAAAATAATTATTGTCATAATTATGGAAGGACATTCATTGAAACATGAAGAATTCTCAGTGGAAGGCTCTTTAACTTATGGTATTACCAAGGGTACCTATAAAATCATCTGATTCCCTTTGCAGTTTCTTAGAAAAACTACATAGTTTTAATTTTTGTAACACATGATGGCACTAATGTGTGGTGTTTACATTTTTCATAAACTTACCATGATGATTATGTAGACTGAAGCAACAAAGAAGGATTGAATCTTAAATTAAATTTTTTATTCACCCTTCGAATTGGATTTGTACTGCTGAAAAATAATAATAAAAATGTAATGGATTTTTACTAAAAATATAATCTTCCTTAAAAGCAATGATATATTAGCAAATATATGTAATTCACAAGTGTTAACAAAATCTTCCAATGTAATACTTGTAACATTGTTTTAAATTTCATTATATTTTTTTATAGATACTCATGCACTATCTCTGAATGCCTTAACTATGATACATACTAGTAATATGTAATGACCACTGGTGATTTTAAATTGTGGTTGAATTTACCCAATAAAGTGATGTTTTTAATGATATATGAAGGTTCATCTTTTATTATCTCAGTTTCAATAATTTCTGTCAGAACTCACATTTGTATCCATCTAATGTTCCCAAAACATGCCTTAGTGATCCTAGTCTGAATTTCTCTAAGTTGGGTACATCCTATGTCAATGTTTTCTATTTCTCCCTTTCATAAATGTTTTTTTGATAATTTATTTTTCTCTTACCCTTTTTATGTTATTACAGCTATTGTCTTTATGACTCTTGTAGATAATTACGCACTTGTTTTTACTCTCAGAATATCTTATGTTACATAAGTGTTATATTGCTACTTTCATTCCAGTCCAGTCAGGACTTTTTGTTCATCCTAATTTTCAATTGTTAGAAATATTATAATAAATTTGAGTTTTCCTTTTCAAATTATAGTTGTTTAAATTAATTAATAAATAATTTAATATCGGGGGCCTTCATTGTATTAAGAAACTTGGTTTTTCTAAAACTTCTGTCATTGGTTAAAAGTCCCTTGCATTCCATTTCCTTTTTTTATATTTCATCCTAATCCAATTTTTTTTGTTTATCTGCTTTAGTGGTTGGGCCTAATTCTTGTTGAAACATCTTTGTGGACAACTTGCCTTGACTTCTTGTCCATTTATTTCAGAACACCTTCCTCTTCTCCATACTTTTCAGAACACCTTCAGAATGTCCTTTAAGTCTTAGAAAATTATTTTATATCTGATACATTTAAAATTACTTTATAGTAGAGTAAAGGAATTATTGTCTTTCGAATTGAAACTGAGATCAAACCTAGTGGTGCTACATCGGCATGCACTTTCTTGTCTAACAATTACATAAAATTATAATACTGCAATATCTGTCCATTTTAACACATTTCAGCCACATTCATCACTTAAAAAACTCATTACCAATCGTAGCGTCTTAGGCGCAACAACATAAGCTAATACATCGTTATTTAAACAACAGTTACATTCATACGCCCAACAATGATTAATTCTGGTGCAGTGTAGTTGTAATTTAATTTGATAAATTCTCAAAGTTTATAGCAAAAGAAGTGCTGGAAATTCAAATCTGCAATATTGAAAATTTGCAAAATTATGTGACTTCTTAAGTTTATAAAAATTGTACAGACCTTTTTAAAAGAACTTATTTTTTTAAGAACAGATTTCATTTAACAAAAAATCTCTATCATCAATATTGTATCATTGATATGCAATGTTAATTTTTTGTTGTTTGCAACTTTTGAAAATACGAAGTTTTCCCCAAAAATAGAACCAGCACCGCTTTCTTTACTGTTATTTGCTACATCCAAGGAAAAAAATTGAGTGGTTTTTAAGAAAATAATTGTGTAGCAATTGTTTATGTTTCATGCAAAAACTACTCATTTTCGAAAAATTCAACATTAACTTATTTCAACATCTGTTTTGATGAACAGATTTAATTAAGAAAAAATGTCTGTTTTCAATATTCGAGTTGTAGGACACCAAAAAAATGATTCAGCTTTTGCAATATTTGAAAATTAAGAGAGTTCAATGAAAATAGGACCAGCACCACCTTACTTTCATTCTTACCACAGCATACGAGGAAAAATTTGGAGCAGTTTTAAAGAAATTTTTTTTTTTTCAAAAATCACCTAAGTTTCCTGCAAAAATTTTCGAAAAATTGAACATGACCTTATTTGAAGATCTGTTTTTAATGGACAGATTACATGAAGGAAACATGTTTTTCTTCAATATTATATTAGTTGGAAGACTTCAAAAAAAATTCTTAACTTTTTCAAGGAATCAGGAAGTTCAACAAAAATGCATCCTACTCATTTCTTAAAGCATCTTTTGCTTTACCAGACGACTAAAGTAACTCTCCGAAATCAAAATATCCATTTCACATTCCAGGCTGACTGTTACACCAGTCTGATTGATCAGGGAATATCACTTTTGGTGAAAATCCTGCTTATGGTTTAGTTGCTAGTATTGTTCACGGACAGATGCCATCAATCATTTTTTGGTATCAAGGACCCACCAAACATGGATTCTGACTACACATGTTGAAGGAAGTAATTTACTACACAAAGGAACAAGCTTTTTCAATATTAGGTCTTGGCAGTATGAGTTTTGAAAAGCCGTTCCCCCCCCCCCTCCCACAGTATTACAATACTTTCTCTATACTGCATAAGGAGGGGAGAAAGTAAAAGATTTGGAGAAAATGTACATTTTAAAGGCATGGAATACAAATATACTTTGTTTATTATCTTTTTTGTGTACAAAACATTTATAAAATTTCCTATAAAAATTAAATGTTGAATCTTTATCACTAAATATTTCCAAAATAAGTGGTTGTACAGAGTGTACCATTTACCTTGCAACCCAGACCAAACAGGCATTTTTAGTCAAATGCATAAATGGTAGAAGGCACGTTACTTTGCACTTACATTTTTTTAACTCAACATTATGAGAGGTTTAAGTGAGTTTTATTGGGCATATAAATACACGTGTTTGCAACTGGTCATATTTCTGAAGAGTACTAGAGTACAGAATTCAAGTGGTGTGGAAATGTAGGACATTGAAAACTAAGTGACTCATCTTCTAAGAATTGATGTTAAATGTAGAAAATTGCATTAATTTTGTAGGAGATAAAATAACATTTTGAGTTTTAATAGGTATATTTTTATTAATTTATTTATGCATCGTGTGTTCCATCCATCCAAGATGTGTTTATATTTTCTTACTTTCAGGTCAAAATCTAGCTTCCTAGTTATCAGCCACCCTACTCATTACTGGGAAGTCTCAAAATAAAAAGCTACTTAGCTATCAAACGAGCTGTAGACTAACTAGCAGGAGTAGCTTTAGCAGTTGGTTCGAAGAAATAGTTTAAAGCATTAGCAATTATCTGTGCTACCTCTCAGCAATCCAATGAAATATCTTCCAGATCCTTTTTGCCATTTGAGCATGTAGCGTGGTTGCCAAGATTGGAAAGGTTGTGCGATAAATGGTTCACACTATGTAACAAATGTAAATGGCACAGTCAAATATAAAATTTATCATCTCTCACACATAACATAATGCAGGCACATTACAAAATATGCCTTCTAAAACAAAATATTTTAACAACTTCAGGAACTATTGTAAATTGCACACTTAAATGCCATTTAATATTTAAAAAGTATTAGAATAAACATGTAATTTTCGAGGGAAAAGAGGACAAGACAAATGAGATAAGTGAAATCAAATACTATCAATTAAAGAAAAGCACATTGCTTGGTGGTTTGATATTTCTCTTTTTAAGGACATGGGAGATGTTACAAAATGCATTTATTATGAGATTTGTTATTCTTTAAGTACATGGGTAACCCTGAAGTGAACTAATTAAATTGGTATTATGTAGTGTAAGCTGGAAAGCACATTGTCAGTAGACCCACAGTGCTAATGGTTAACAAAATATGAGGATTTTCCCAGGATGATGTTCAGACAAACTAATATCTTCTACTTAAACTATAAAGTAAATTTGGCAAATAAGTAGTAGGTAACTTTAATAATAATAATAATAATAATAATAATAATAATATCAATCCCTGTATAATATATAAGTATCATTACAATTACCATAGCATTGGAAACAGATCACTCACAGAACATTAAGCTTGACAGTGATCAAAATGTGAAGGGGATGATGTGGCAGCATAGGTAAAGAACCACAAAAAATGTTCAATGTACATATGAATGTACACAATTTGGAATAGAACATTTAAAACCTACCAATAACCACAAACAATTTGTTCTGATACTTAACATAAATGCACTGAACAGTTCACTATCTTTACTGTTTAGAAAAATCACCTCCATTCATTCTGCTACTACAATACATAAATCACTAATCACCCACACAACATTCAAGAGAATTATTGCAGCTAACCAACAAACACGTAACATTACAAACACCTTACATAAGTAGATACTTAACTTTCAACCTTCAATACACTTCAAGCAAAAACATTTGAAGTGAAGAAAATTATAACCTCAATTCGGGAATGAGGAAAATGGAATCTTATGAATCTTATCTTAATTGGAATGTGAGATTCAATATGACAATAATTTTGATTAAGTTAAAAATAAGCAACACAGGATAATTTCTACTTCATAGAAACATATTCAAAATTAAACTTCCTGTTGCTCCAAAAATTTGACTAAAGTTGTTCCTTTGGCTACGCTTTGCCCCATGTTGCACAGAACTTTGTTGATAATTCCATCATGGGGAGCTTTCACCACATACTACAACATAAAAACAATCCATTAACTCAGCATGATCAAGAGAATAATTTCTCAATCTAAGTTGAAATTGTTACTATTAGTTTCACTCACATTAATTTTCAAATAAATGATCATAAACACAATATTGCCCACACAAAATTCAAAAACAAATATTTTAGTATAACAAAGTGTTTGGGTGCCTATTGAAAATCAGTAAGTAGTATTTACTTCCGGTAAATAAGATTATTATTTGTAAATTTTCACAAAACTATGTAGTTGTTTTTTTATATGTAATCCTATCCAGAGTTAACCTCCAAACGTCACAAACTAAATGTTGATAAATTTACTTCAAATGCTCTTAAGACATATCTAGGAAGGTACGTATCAGAAATTCTCTTAAAAGCATTTGAAATTCTCACCTCCATTTTCATGGCAATAACCACGACAAGAGGGTCTCCTGCCTTAACTTCCTGATCTTCTTGCACTAGGATCTTATCGACTATTCCTGGCATGGGAGACACAGCACCATCACCTGACATGCCCTCTGATCCAGACATGTTATGCAATTCTTTCATGTACTTAGGTTCTGGTTCACTGAACTGCCAACTACCATCCTGTAATGATTTGCAAAATAAAAATGTATAAATTCCTGTAATAGAAAACAATAACAAAACAAACTGCAATGTACTGGAAAAAATATTTTAGGTGAATTGCTTCTTCCTATCTTCGTGATTCTATAGCCACTTGTTCCCCTTGTTTCCCTTCCCCATCAATGTCTTTACTTACACATAATACAATGTATATGAAGACCTTGGGGCAATAAAATGCTATACCACATTTATGAAATTGAGATATTAAGGTACTTTGATGCCCCTTAGATGTATCTAGATGTTGGGTTTTTATTTTAAAGATTCACTGCAATATGACAGTGTAATTCAATTAATGTTCTTTATCCCAATGTGTACAATGCAGTGTCTAAATGTTTACTTTACTTTCCTTAAAACTTACTTATAGTGGCATAGCATGTTATTGCCCAGAGGTCTTCGTATAAAGTTAGGCTGGGCAGCACATAAGTAGATCATGAACACATTCAATAAAGAATTGAACTTTTGAAACGGTGAAATTCTCCCACACTTTACACATCAGCTCATTGTTATGTACAGTAAAACCCCGCTATAAGAGAATCCCGCTTATAGGAGACATAATTCACGGTCCCGAGGTCAGTTGTATATAAACAATGCATTTATTTCCCGCTTTTAAGAGACCCCGTTATAAGAGATTCCCGGGTATAGTGGACACGATTTACTTCTCCGCCATGCGTTTCTTCTCGCTTGTAGGAGACAAAGCGCGAAATTTTCCTCCAGGTGACTGAGGAATTTCCTCAGCGTGGTAAGGGTTGGGACACGTGGTTATAATAGGCAGGAGCAGGAGTTCCCAACACCAGTGCCACCGTTGGAGGGGGGGAGGTGTGCGAAGTTCTCGTGAAGAAAGCTCATTTGGTAAGCTTCGTGTCTTTTGGCAACAAGAAAGACGCCTATAGTGCGACTTGTAATCGTGTCTATAGAAGGAATCAGCTATTTACAGTTTCATCTAATCGGAAGCTTCTGTGTCGCTAGTGACGTCACGATGATGACTTTCAAGCTCCCGATTGGATGAAACCGTCAGCAGCTGATACTTGCCAGAGGTAGAGTTGAATAAATCACATTTTGCTTCTAGTGTTTTGACCAGTGTTTCCAATTGTTACTTTCTCGTATACGTAATATAGAGAAAGTAATGTAATGCTGCAGAAAATAGACTTCGAGATTTTAACAGAATGCGTGTTTTGGTGTACCCTGATACCGAAAAAGGTTTGTTTTTTACTTTCAAAATTTCCCTTCGTCCGTCCGTGAATAACATTAGCGCCAAAACTTTTGGTACATTTTTTTCCAAAATGAATATTGCGCGATCGATCTGTTTCCGCTCGGAACTCTGCGGTTTTGAAAAACATTCTAAATTTTTGTGGGTACTGTACATGAAGCCCGTGGGACATTTTCAAAATTTCCCCAAAAATGGCTCCAAATTTTTTCTTTAAATTTCTTGTAAGAATAGAGTCAAATTCACTGATAGAGGTGGCATTGTTAGGATTGTCACTGTTAACTCTAAATTTTCGAAAATTGAAATAGTTTGCAGTTTTTTCAAGGTTTTTCTACAGCTACAAAACTGAAGATAGACATTTTTTCTTGTAATCTAGCAAAAACTAGATTTTCTAAAAAATGGCTCAAAATTTTTTCTTTAAACTTTTGGAAGTGACAATTATAAGGGTACTTTATAAGACTCATTTTGCTCTATTCATTTGTTTTTTTTCAAAAATTACACAAATGTAATTTTTTTATAGCTCTCGTGTCAATATTTACATTAGAGGCGATTTGTTCACATAATCCATATATGAGCATGTGTCCTTTAAATGTCATAAAGTTCACTCAATAGATCTGGTTAAATGGGCTCTGGAATCAACTAATTTATGTTTCTTCAAGTTTAAAATAAGTGTACATACTAATCCACTAAAAATATGGTAACATCTCATTAAACATGCCAAAAATGCATTTCCCACTTATAAGAGTTCCCGCTTATAAGAGACAAAATTCCATTCCCCCAGGTGTCTCTTATAAAGGGGTTTTACTGTATATAACAAGTACGTAAAATTGCTAATACTAAATTAATCCCAACTTAATTTGAATATTCCTTTCATGAACACAATGAATAAAATTCTTTGTCTATTCATTGCAACTGCAGCATTTATATCTGTTGCCTGATGTTCTTCTGACATTTTTTCTCTTAAACTTCATGCCAGTTTAGAGCACAAGTTGAGTTACACAGGGTATTGCTATTACTGAACAAAACACGACCTGCCACCATCTTTTGTATTATGAAAACATTGGTGATTCCTTTAAGAAACAAATATCATTTTGGTTAAAACTAGCCCAATGTTGTAGTTAAAAAGAAAATCACAGACATGAAGATGCATCATTATAACAAAAAAATGTAAATAATGTAAATATTAATGACGTGATGTTTATAAGCATGTAACACTATCCTTGTAAAAAGCGTAAAGAAAAAAAATCTGACACTATTTTTGATACAATCTTGTTTTTCTAATTTTTAAATATTCCTTCATTGCACTAAAAATTACACGAAAACTCTTCATATTTTGAATAAAAATGCTTTATATCTTCATTTAAAGATTTAATTTTGAATGAATGAACGAAAGAATGATTTCATTCAGAGGAGAAATCTCTATCTTCAATACTAGTTGTCAAAAGTCACCAAAAAAATTTTGAACTTTTAGAATTTTCGCAAATTCAGATATTTCACAAAACTGATTTGCACCATTCTTAAGGGTCCTGTGTACTATCCAAGTTAATAAAAAAAATTGGAGCCAGATTTGGGAAAAAATTGAAAATGTCCTGCAGGCTTCCTATAAAGTATCCCCCCAAAATTAAAACATTGTATTCAAATTCAAGGGGCCATAATATCAGTCAGATTGACTGGGAAATATCAATTTTGGTAAAAATTCTACTTACAGCTGGCGTTGTTCACAGACACATGTATAGACATGTGGGTAAACACTAATTTTTTGGTATCAAGGGCCCACAAAATGTGGATTATGACGACACATATTAGAGGAAGTAATACACCATATAGGAATAAGAATTATTCCCTTTCTCAGTATCAAGGATCTAAAATACGATTTTTTCTACAGAAAAATTGCCCTTTTCGCTACAGCATTACATAACTTTCTCTATACTACATATGTAGTATGTGAGAAAGTAAAATATAGGTGGTTTTTAATCAAACATAGTATAAAAAATATGAGTCGTTCAGAAATAAAAAGTAAATCATTGAGTGAATTGACATGTTCTCTAAATATTTTGCCTTATAATATTTTGTGAAAAGCTTGTAAATATTAATGAAAATACACAGTTTTTCGGTATTTGTGAGCTTAAGATTTGGCAGGTGGTAAGTGAAGAAATTGGTTACTGTGGCAAAATAAACGTGTTTATTTTGTCGAGATCAAATATATGAACGTGGAAGTCATTGAATATCAAATTTCAGAGATTAATTTAGGAAGTGATTCAGGTGTAGAGAATTGAAAATAAAAGTTTGGTATGGCATATTTGTCATCATAACTTACTACTTACATAGTGATAGTATTTCAAGGGTATTAATCAGAATTATTTTATAACTAAAATGGGTTTGTGTGGTATTTTTCTTTGCAAAACATACTGCAATATGTTTTATACCTAAGTCTGCATTTAAATTTCCTAAAGAGAAACTACAAAGAAAGTGGTTGAAAAATGTATGTGAACAATCCTTGCTCACAATGAATGATGACGTTACATTTTGCGCTCATCATTTAAATAGTTCATAGTTTGTGATTAGTGAAACGTATTTTCCCTGTTTTAAATGGTCAATATAAAATGACTCATGAAATATCGAAATTTGGAACTATGACATTATTTTTTTCACAGTAGCTGAATTATCATCCAGTAAAACTCAATAATGTAAGAAAATATCCTGAATTAACAGGAAATTTTATGAGGAGACAAAGAGAATGGGATTAAATCATATCAAAGCCAGTTTTGAATATTTTGTGTCAAAATATAGAAAATTAATTTGTAAATTCATGCGCTAGTTAGGTCAGAAAGTGTTCTTCCTATTAAAATATAAGATATTGGCAAACACTTCTATTAATATACATTAGTTTTAAAACTACCAGTAATATAAATGTGTGTTTTTTAACAAGAAACAGAAACTAATCCAGGGATCTTTAAGTGCCGTGGTTGAAAATATATGAAATGTGACAGTTGAAGCAAACCGGGCGATTTTGTTTTCTTATAATAATCTGTTCCAAAAAATCAATTCTTCAAATAAGGTCATGTACAATTTTTTGAAATTTATTTTAAATAATTTGTGGTTGAAGTAAAGACAATTTATAATTTTTCTCAAAAACAGCTTCAAATTTTTTCTTTAAATTTTTCCTTGGATAAAACAAAGGGCATTTGAAATGGCTCATATCTCTTTTTTGTTGAACTTTGTGATGTTTCAAAAATTCAGAAACTAAGAAATTATGTGAGAAAGCTTTTGTAGAATCACTGGTTCTATTATGCTGTTAGGGAACCAAAAAAGTGAGAAAATGTGAAAAATGTCTTTCAGATTCGAATAGATAGGAGCTGGGAACACGCTGGGACAAAACAAATAGCTAGCCCAGAAAATAAATAGTACAAGGAAGTTTGTGCCATTCTGTAGCACCCTTAGTTAATATCAGGTTTCTCATTAAACTATGAAAAACTAATAATCAATACTCTCAACATTTAAGTAACCCATAGGGGGATAATCTACATCTCACATTTCTATCGCGAAATATTACCCATTATGTTAAAATTTGGCTCTTCTTTGAAAGGGAGCATCAGAGCATGTGATAAACAAGAACTGTTCTAAAGGAAAGCTAATGTTATACTTTGACACACACTGGTTTTTTCATGGCATTCCTTTTTCCACTTAAAGTCAAGACTGCCACATTAAAGAGCATTACCTGAAGAATTTCCCACATCTACAACCCTCCAAATTACAAAAATCTTACTTTGGTGAACAAATTAATACATCCATCTCTCAGCACTACTTTACTCTGTAGAGCAAGGTCTTCCACAGAGCATAAAAGCTCAAAACTTCCATCTTCTTTCTTGTAAAGAGATCCAGATGCACTGATCTCTTTGCTTCCAATCTTCACTTTGAACTGATTGCCTTTACAATACGTAACTTCAACTGCTATCTCTAAGAAAGAAAACACTGCATAAGGAAATTATGAATGTATGCGCAAATGAATAATAAACTACTCAACCTTAATAAATTACATGCAGTTTTATAACAGAGATTGGATCTTCCTACAGAGTATCCACAAAAAAATATACTGGAAGATTCCCTGAATTTCTAAAGTTTAAATTCTATATTCCGTGTAATCTACTGTCAAATACATATTATTTTCATTTTTCTATTCTTGTACAGAGAAAGTAATAGACTTTACAAGATGGTTAATTCAGAATAAAAGCACAAACATTTATTTGAATGTATAACAATATTGTTAAAAACATATTTTATCACATAATGCTGAAATTACCTAGCTCCATACACAATGAAAACATCTTACCTTGTCCATCATATAATAATGTCAGAGGTCGCACCAATTCATGATTGAGCCGAAAGCCAAAACCAATTGAATACGCATTAAAACTTGTTTCAGCAGCACTTTCTGCTACCAATTTTTCAGAAAGTATTTTGGCCACAACAGCCTAAAATAATGAGAGATCATCTTTGCTGAATAGAAATTATGCATGCATGTAAAATATTATCAAAGGTTTATGAACAAAACATCTAATCTTTATCATGAATATTGCATTTTTTCAATAGATTTAGGTAGATCATGCATTCAATACTTTGGCTGAAATATCAGAAATTTAAGGCTGAATTCTAAAAGGTAAATGTTAGGAATCTACCCCATGAACAATGAATGGATGAATGAACAATGTGACAACAGATACTTTTATTTTAAATCCTGAACGTCATCTGCATAAGCCTATCTGTTGCTTAAAGAACAGATATTTTCTGAAAGAAACACACTTCTCACCTGTGCAACTAACTCTGGAGAAGCCTGACGAGGAGCCAAAAGCAATTTTTCATGCTCTGTGATGAAGCCAGTATGCACATTACCAGCAGCAAATTCAGGATTCCCACAGAGATGGATAAGAAAATCCACATTTGTGTCCAAACCAACAATCTATTAACACAAATTCTACTGTTAGGGAGTTAATCATAAATTTTCAAATATAACTATTGAAAATACAATTTATAATTAAAATGACTGTTTTGCCTGTCTCAGGTAGTCTGACAATAAGGGTTTGGGTACCGGTACAGCTATCACAGAAGTAAAGGCAAAATTATCATACTTTAACCTAACTTTAACATATTACCTACATTTAACCCATTTTTAATCACTGTCCTATTTATATTTCAGTGCACTTTACATTTTTGCTTCTTTTAATATTGTTCATTTTTCATCAATTGTCAGTGTGAACCGTTTTGACCAATTTTATCTGCTGACTAAATTATAATTGGTTAATTATTTTTAGCATACTTAATAAATAATTATTTCTGAACATTCCGTTTTTTCTTACTCAAGATGCACTTTCATAGAACTCAAGAAAATAAAAAACCAATGCTTTATATCATTCAAACGATGAATCAAATATCAATTGCTGTAGTTTCTCAAATATGTTCCTACATTTATTACCCAATATTTTATTTCATCTAAGAGAAATTTGGAAGACAAATTAGGTGTACTATAAATATGACTCCACCATTATCAATGGTGGAGACATACTTGAAAACATTTCTAACAAATTTCTTGCCGGTTGTTTTGTTTGGGAAATACAAATGAGAGCAATCATTGTCTGCATGAGATGTTTTGAGACCAAAGATACTAGGCTCTATTTCTGTATGCAAGTTTCAAATTTATTTGCAGAAAGACAACACAGTAAAGACAAGTAAGAGCTAAGAGACAAATGACAGGACAATCATATGCGTGTAATTCTGGCACAGCCACTTCAGTGAAAACCACTAAAACCATTACTATTCGTTTGTACCCATTTGTTCCACAATAACATTTGTCTGTACCAAATATAAGTTAGACAGAGCACTTTCAATTATAGTGATGCCAATTCCACACTGGCACCGCTACTATGATCAGAAAATTTGGAACCATTCTAAATTGTTTGTACCAAACTATTGCACCAGAATATTAATTTGTACCAAAGATATTAATTAAGAAACAGCCATTCTAATATGGCGGTGCAAACTTCACGCACTGCCACCACTGTAAACAGACTGGAACCCTCCTAAATCATTTGTACCAGATTGTTCCACCAGAATTTTTGCTTGTACCAATAATAATTGATATACAGCCATTTTAAAATGGGAGTGGGAGCCTCATGCTAATGCCAACACTCACACCAGCCCCGTCACCACCCTGTGAAAAAATTGGAACCAATCCAAATCATTTGTGCCTCGTTTATACCAGAATGTTCCATTAGAATTTTCGTTTGTACCAAAAAATAATTAACATCGTACATCATTTCAAGAAAATAAATAAATGAACATTTTAAAGCAATTTTTTTGTAAAAACTATTTTTTAAGATATGAAAACTTGACATGCCTAATGATATCCTTTTTTACCAATGTCCTATTTATAGGACAGCAAAAAATTTCTAATTTTTTAAAGTAACTATGTTCAAAAGTTAATGAATTTTATCAAAAGAGCCTATTTTTATGGCATTGCAATGAAAAATAACCAATTTTAGCGCATTATAAACAATTTGGTAAAAAAGTGGGTTATTACTTAAGAGTAAAACTTTGCTAACCAAAGAATGTCTTCTGAGAAGTGCATTAATAATAATAATAATAATAATAATAATAATAATAATCAATAAAGATCAATCATTTATGTGGCTTAAAAGGGGAAGAATGAAGCCAGAATCGGAAGCAGTTTTAGTAGCTGCTCAAGATCAGGCGTTGAGAACACGACATTATGATAAAGCGGTTCTCAAAATTTCCCATGATGACAAATGCCGAATTTGCCAGGAGCAAGTAGAAAACCATTGATCATATCAGCTTGTCCAATTGTAGCAAAGACCGAATACTTAAAAAGACATGACAGGGTGTGTAGTTACCTCCACTGGCAGATCTGTACTGCCCTCGAAGTTCCAAACACAAGCCTCAAGTGGTACGAACACTCACCAAAACCGGTGACATCGGTTGGATTGTGTTCAATATTGTACGACCAACAAATTGAAACGGATCGCACGATAGCAGCAAACAAACCGGATATTGTTATCTGCGATTTTGAGAAAAAATCGTGTCTACTTGTGGATGTTGCTGTGCCTTGCGATCAAAATGTCGTAACCAAGGAGGCAGAGAAACGTCTTAAATTCAAGAGTTTGGAAATCGAGATCAGCTGAATGTGGGGCGTAAAAGCACAGGTTGTCCCAATAGTTATCGGAGCTCTGGGATTTGTTCCGCAAAATTTGAGTAAGAATTTGTCTAAACTCCCTGGTAATTCAAAAGACTGGGAAGTGCAAGAAATTGCTTTATTTGAAACAGCCCACATTTTGCGTAAAGTATTGTAGAGGCACTGATAGTCACCAGATCTGCTCCTTAGGTAGCTGGTTGCAACCTGGAGTAGATTTTATATTCAGCCGACTCATAACATCTTTAGTCGTGATGTAATGGAATAATAATAATAATAATAATAATAATAATAATAATAATAATAAATAAAAAATAAAATTGAAAACCTTGGTAGCTGAGACTACTATTGCCCAGCAAAGTCTGTATCTAGAAGGGCCCATTCACTCAAGATATGTGAGTTTTTCATAACCTGTGTTCAATAGCTGCTGACAGTGACTCTCCTGTCCCCTTGGCCCATTCATTGCTCGCCTTTATTTGGATGAGGGTTGTTTTTGTCTGAACAAGGACATATCAGCTCTGCAGAGGTCTCTTATCTGCTCTACTTGGAACAGGGTTACAAGCCCAGACCTTTAATTCAAATTTTGAAGAGGGAAAAGAAAAAAGAAGAAGAAAAAAGAAAGAGAGAGAGAGAAGAAAAGAAGAAAAAAGGAGAGAGAAAAAAGAGAGGGGCAGGCAGGTTTTGTTTTGTTTGCTACATTCCAACAGGTTTTAACCAAATGCTCAAGTCTGACCAGAAAAAATTAGGCAAAATTGTCAAATATTCTGAATGAGCATGACCCTCTTAAACAATCATGCTTGTAATTTAATTAACAAAAAATTGCCAGATCTTGTCAGAAATACAAGCTTACATTGAAACTCATGCAAGCAGTATTAGAATTAGTACCTAAAAAATAGTAATTTATGGTTCATGTCTATAGTAAAAATTTTATTCATGACTGAAAAATTTAGAATCTGAAGCAAGGATAAGAGACAAGGGGGCAAATTTTCATGAATAAATAAAATATTTTTACTCATGAGTGTCTTACATTATTTTATCCATTAATTCTACATAAACACAACAAACTCTAGAGGAAAGTTCTGAAAATTGCATTTACATTCAAACAGAACAGGTATAAATTGTTGTTCAAAAGATGTAAACAAATTAACTCATTTTGCCATGAGGAAATGGTATTACTAGTAAGCTAAAATTCTCAGCAGTAAATTGAATTTTGTTAATTAGGAGGTAAAGATGTTGTTTATACTGCTAATATTATTAATGGTTATTAAAGGATAAAGTTTATAAAGTACAAAATATATCAAATGATCTTACATTATATTCAGATAAGCGAGCTTTCATTTTCAGCAGAGCAGCTTGACGAGTATCTCCCCACACAACCAACTTCGCAATCATTGGATCATAGTGCACAGACACTTCATCTCCTTGACGCACACCTTAACAAAATAATACTTCATGAAGATTTACTTATTATTAAATTCATAAGAACTTCTAATATGAACTGTTAATTTAATAACCTACCTAAAAACTTCACCATTTTTTTCCCCAAGATTTATATCTGTGGCTATTAGGTAAAACTCATTAACTCCACTTTTACGTTATTCGAGAAAATTAGGTTTTAAATTTGATAATACTGACTGCTGCTATCTTTCAATATATATATATATATATATATATATATATATATATATATATATATATATATATATTGAATTATATATATATATATATATATATACACACACATTAAACTTATTTCAATATATTTCGATATATAATAAATTTTTTTTCCATATAAATGTACACATAAGACATACAGTATTTTGATATATTAGGCATAAGAAAATTAATTTAGATTTGAGTAGATGTCGACATATATCAATGAGTTTGACATATTTAAAGTTAACCATTTGTTAATTTTAATAATTTGACTTATGCAAAGTTCACAATTTGTTCCACATGAAACTCATAAATAGTATTAATGAGCATTTAATACGTAATGTCAATTACTTATTATATTACTGAAATATGTCAATTACTGTTAGTTTGCTGTATTTCAGTTGCATTAGATCAATTTTTAACATATTTGATTTGTTAATTCATTTTTATAACAAATTCGATGGAGTTAATGAGTTTTTCCTGATAGTGTTGGAGTTAATGAGTTTTACCTGAAATTACTGTTATTTTAGAGATTTTTATTAATTATCACGTTGATTAGGTGAAGTTTTTCACCAATATTACTGTATATAATGAAAGAAAATGAAAAACTATTGCAAAATATGGTGAAAACTAATTTTTTTTCAAAAATGGAGTTAATGAGTTTTACCTATTAGCCACAAATATAAACAATTATTAGTATTAAAGATTAATCTCTCTGCACATTGGCAACATGAAAGAAATTAAAATACAAGGGAATTGGAATTGTTGGCAATAAGGAAATCAAATTGAATATAGTAGCAAAGTACAAGCAAGCTGACAACCTTAAGCCTTTTCTAATAAGTCATTTGTTTAGGTGTAACACATGCTCAATTAACTTCTTGCAATTATGATCTATACTATTAGGAGACCCCATAGGGCCCCTCAAGATATTAGCTCTTTGTGTTCCTATGATGTATGGGCAAAATTGATTTTCTCTACCTCCGATTTCAAGCCCCACTTGACAAATAGGGTTCTTTCTTTTCTGAACTCAAAATTCATTTGAATTTCAACAGGAGGCCCACAACTGTGAAGTAAACAATTGTCAGATGTCGATCATGCTCATTGTTGCATAATTTCATATTGTTAGCTATTTAGGTTACTAATGTGTTAAACTTATGATGATATAAACTAAACAGATATTGTACGTATCTCATTTTGATATCTCAATAGCTACAGTGTGACTCGTCAAGCACGAAACATGAGTTCAATTTCCCGTTCATTTTTAAGAAATTTTCTCGAGAACAAAAGACACCATCCAACTGAGAACACTGAGTGTGAACAATGCAAAGGTTTCTAATGACATTTCAATTTGTAAGACAGTTTATTAAGCTATTATCTGTGATGATGTAAACCAAACTTGTTTCCAATATTTCTCAATCAAAATGTCTTTTCTTTTGTGATCCAAAATCTAGAAATCACCAATGATTCCGTAAACACCCTCTTAGTCTGTCAATGAGATTTAAATGAAGAGCTGACGAGGAAACAGTACCTGAAGAACTGTGAGCACAAATTTGCTCCTGAGCAACTCACCCGTTTCAACACGCACATCCTGTGCAGTACTAGGAGTGCTTAAATAATGAAGAGGTCCAGCCCCTGGAAGGAAACCTCTGACTGGGTTTTCAGCATAGATCCGAGCCTCAAAGGCATGGCCATTGAGAGAGATGTCGGACTGAGACACTGGCAAAGGCTCTCCAGCAGCAACCTGCAAAATTAGCAACCATGCATTCATTTACTTCTTTAGTTACAGCAAACATATTTAGAATGGGTTTGTTCACATTACGTTTCTTGCATTTGTGTTTGTAAAGTAAGCCATTTTATTCTTAAAGTAATTCTGTACTGTGAATAACTGGAAATAAAACAGGTGAACAATTTGGTAGGGAACCATGGGATAGTTGCAAAGAAAAAGAGAAATGTTAACCCCTGTGGAAAATAAATTTTTCTACTTTTAGTTTACAATGATCCTAAATCTTGTAGATTCAGCAGTTTCATTAGCTCCATATGGAGACTCTGTTGCTTTGCGCTATCTGTTGGCCTAGAATATTTAACCACTTGCAGTCACATTCATTCTCTTTTCACAAAAGTTCACTTGCCGAGTGCTTGCGGACTAAAGGTGTGAAAACAAAACCTTAGCAATCACTAATGCTACACAATTTAAAAACTAAATCATGTCAGATATTGGATTTTGCAATAACATGTCCTTTATAGTTATTGGAGTTTGCAAAAACTTGTTTCCCAAAACCTTTGAGTGCCTGTTTTTTTTGTGTATGGATTAATCGGAATATGCTTTTGAGGTATCCAATGTAAGCAAAAACGTAAAAATCTCATCTTCACTACTAGCAGCAGATATTAGCTGTGGGGGAAAAAGATTATGAACTCAATTCATTAATTTATCCACACTTTAACACTCAATTTGGAACATAAGATTAAAAGGCAATAACAAATGAAGAAAAATATTTAAAATTCTCCATTAGAAAAATTTTATATGGGAGCTTCTCTTTGGAAGTGAAGATTCTTCCAGTAGCCAAAATTGTAATGCTGTTACAAAGCGTTTTCCTTTATTGATCTTGTAATTGGGTATCCAAATCTTTGTGAATTTCAAGTTCTAGAAATCTTGATTTTGCTCACCAAATTGGTTATTTTTGACCCTGTGGAGAATACTGGTACCTAACCATAACCATTACACGAGACACTAATTGAAGAAAATTATTTGCATATAAATAACATGTTTAGTTTTTCATTACCTCAAATCATCTCGAAACCCACTTAAATTCAATAACAATGATTTTGCTCTTAACCAGATACATCTGCACTGATGCAAACCTTGCAATCTACAGATACTGGTCACTTTCATTTAGACATGTACGGGTCATGATCTGAGTTACGCCTAAAAGGTTTCTCCTGAACCAAATATTCTTCTAAATCAATAAGGCCCTTAATTACAGTATGTGTACTTTTATAAGAAACATGCAAGGTTATAAATACATGAAATTGATTTAAAACTTGAGTTGTTTTTTAATAAGAATTTTATATGTACCTGTAGTTGCCACTGCACAAGATCTGTTCCAGTTACCATCTCTGTAATTGGGTGTTCCACTTGCAGACGGGTATTCATTTCCATAAAGTGGAAAGCATGAGTTCTCCGATCCAAAATGAATTCCACAGTGCCGGCACCTACATACCCAACGGCTTGTGCTGCCCTGACAGCTGCCTGCCCTAGCTCTTCCCGCAAAGCAGCTGACAATCCAGGCTGCAACCAACAACTTACCCTCACAAATTGTAACAAAATTGCACATGTTACAACTAAATATTCAAATACTGATGTGCCTACAACAAGGATTATTTGGCCCATACCTAAGGGAGACTACTCCACAAAAGAACATTCTTTTAACTTTCTTGTATACACATGTACATACAGAAGGGTGACTAACGATCTGGCTTTTTGGAATTCAAGGTTTTTTCCTGGTTTTCCAGGTCTGAGAATATACATTTTCCAGGTTATTTTTTGCACATTACAACACATTTTTACTTTCTCTCGCTACCACTTATGCAGTAGAAAGAAAGTTGTGTAATGCACGGGAAAAAGTTGCGAATTTTCAGCAGAAAATCTCTTATTGCCGGGCCCTGGTAACAAAAAAGTGGATAAATCCTATTGCTTAATTTAGAAAAAAATCTCTACAATAAGAATTCATATTTTGTGGATCCTTGATACCGAAAAATTGATTGACAGCAAAATGTCAGTACGTCTGAATAATGCTAGTGGCTAAACAATTTCTCCAAAACTGATATTCCCCAATTGACCTGGCTGATGTTGCAGCCCCTAGAATTTGGAATCCATATTTTAATTCTTAGGGGTACTTTACATGAAGCCCCTGAGACATTTTCAAAGTTTTCAAAAAAATGGCTGCAGGTCCCATTTTTGTTAAAAACCCTGACTTTTTGAAAATTGCAAAAGTCCAAAAGGTTTTTTGGTGACTTCCTACAACTACAATTATGAAGATAAACATTTTTCCCTAATGAAATTTTTTTCATAAAGATAATTTTTGAAATAAGGTCATGTACATTTTTTACTTTCCCGTATATGTACGTATACACGGCGTGATATACGTAGTATAGGGAAAGTTATGTAATGCTGCACGAAAAATGGCCAATTTTCGGCAGAAAGAAATTAATTGCCGGGCCATGAAAAGGAAAAAGTGGATAAAACCAGTTGCTAATTAAGAAAAAAAAATCCCCTAACACGTGGTGTAGCCAGAAACCCTCTTTTCTAGGTCCTTGATACCGAAAACCCAATTGAAAGGAAAACGTGTCTGTCTGTCCGTCGTCCGTCCGTCTGTGAACACTGCAAGCGCCTAAACCATACGTACGATTTCTTCCAAACTGAATATTCCCCGGTCGATCTGATTCTAGTCTTTGAGATTTTGAAAAAGATTCTTGAAAATTTGGCGGTACTTTATATGAAGCCCCCTGGGGATTTTCAAAACTTTCTCAAAAATGGCTCCAAATTTTTTTTTCTTGTATAAATAGAGTAAAATACACTTATTAACATGACAGAGGTCCTACTTTCACGTACAGCTCTGAATTTTCGAAAATTGTGAAAGTTTGACTTTTTTCGGCATCTTTCTCCAACTACAAAATTGAAGATAGAGATTTTTTTCTTCAAATAAAATTTGTTCTGCATATTGAGTTCTTTAATAAAGGTCATGTAAATGTTTTTCAAAATTTTAGTAGTTTTTGTGCAATATTGCGTGCAATATGTGCAATTTTAAAAAATTACAAAAACAAGATTTTCTCAAAAGCGGCTCCAAATTTTTTCTTTTAACTTTTGGTAGGGATAGTGGTAAATGTACTCTATCAATGACATGAAAGCCATTTTGGTCTATCAGTTGGTTTTTTCAAAAATTACAAAAATGTAAATATTTTTACTTGTCTCTCATGTCGTTAATATTTCCATTATCGGCGATTTTTTCACATTATTATATTTACGAGTATATATGCTTTAAATAATGTCAAGTAAAGTTTCTCGAAAACACTACCGTTTTCTGTGAAAAGTAGCTCAAATTTCGGCATTTTCAGAAATGCTCAAACGCTATTTTCTCGTATATGGCTGCGATTTTTTTTCTTGAAACTTTTGTAACGGATAGTGCTAATTACACTTTTAGTATAGCGTAAAGTTTATTTGAGTTATTTTTTTGTTTTTAATTTTTTTGAAAGATCTCTCACATCATTAATATGCACATTACCAGCAATTTGTAAACATTATTATATTTGTGAGTGTAAGTGCTTCAAATAACTTCAAATAAAGTATTTTGAAAACTCAAAACTTTTCTGTGAAAATGAGCTTCAAATTTTGCACTTTTAGTAGTGCTAAAACGCCATTTTCTCTTGAACGGCACATAATTTTTAAAAGAAAATTGCCATTTGTGACTAGGTTTTTGTGTTCTTTAATATTCTAAAATTAATATTTCCGTTCTACCAATAGGAAACCGAAATATTAAGAAAATGACAATAGCATATTATGCAATTAGTTTAAAATGTTGTCCTTTTTTTACACGAATAAGAAGATATTACCGAACGAACGATGTTAAAAGTGAGTTCTGTAATATCTTCTTATGAGTGCAAAAAATTAACATTATAAACGTATTGCACACACCATTTTTTTGTATAACAGTATTATAAGGATTTAAGGAAGCGAAATTAATTGTGTTAAGTTGTAATTTGTAGTTGTAGTAGATCTCAAATTCATGTATTGTCATGAGTGTTACCTAACCAACAAATTTGTTTACAAATGGCAATTAGTTTGAAAGTAGTGATTCAAACATAATGGATTTGCCTAGAGAAATTGTGGTAGAATCTGCAAAAGCAGAAAATGCTATGATAGCGAAAAAGCCTTGCAAACTTTATGAGAAAGAGTACTTAAAGTTAAGGAAATTTATGGATAAAAAATATGCAAATTTATTATGCAAAGCTGCTTTTCTTTCGTATATATCGGAGCAGTTTGGTTAAGTAAGTATAATGCACATGCTAGAATAAAGACGTTTGTTAATTTAATGCATGCTTCTTTAAACATTAGGTCGACAGCATGTAAAGCGTCGACACTATGGTGCACTTATTCCAAATTAAAGGAAATGCTAAAGATCAAAGAGAATATTGATATTGGAACTTTTCACAATGTACGTTTACTTATGAAACACGTAAATGTGGGATATCAACCTATAAAGGCAATGGTACTGTCCCAACAAGATATAAACACACTTCTTACAAAAGCTGATGATGAAACTTTTCTTTAATGAAGGTATAATAATGACAGTGGCAATAATAGTTAAGTTTTATTTATTAACTGGTGTATTGTATTAATAACTGGAATGATTTTCAGGTTGTTGCTATTTTTGGCATATTTGGTGCTTGTAGACGTGTCGAATTGTACAATTTGTGCATCAACGATGTGAAAGAAGAAGGTTCTGTTTTGATAGTGAACAAAAAATGACAAGCCCGGAATATTTACTATCGTATCCAGTGAAGAATTTAATTATGTTGAGGTCTGTAAAAAATACATTTCCTTAAGACTCTTACATGTTAAACACAAAAAACTTTTTTTGTTTTACAATCATGGCAAATGCAGCTGCAATCCAATTTTTTAAAAGTAAGTTTTTTCATAACGTATTTGATTTTACTGCGTACACTGCAATCTATTTATATGGTACCACTGCCTTCTTTAAACTCCATAACTGAAAATATATAGGGGCTGTGACTATTACGTCAGTGATGGCTCATATTTAATGCAGAAATAGGGATGACTTAATGATTCGTGCAATAATATGCCATACTATGAATGATTTTGTAAATGTTAAAGGGTTGTTTATAATACTGGTATACAAAAAAAATGTACTTTGGCGGTGATAGATGGCAGCTGGCAAGAACGAGTATGTGGCAATTCAATATAGCAAGCGAAAACTCAAGGAAATAGAAAACTAATACGGGAAGGTCTGTGCCATTCTGTAGCACCACTAGTTAAATTTGAGTCCTTTTCACATAATTTTGCATGAATTATAGGCAATTTTAATTTTGTTTAAAATTTTTTCTCAAAAATGGCATCAACAATTTTGATTCAATTTTGATCTTGGATAGGGTATAGAATGCTTAAGAGAATGATGCAAGTCTCATATTCATTGAAAATTGCAAAAATTCAATTTTTTTTCAGTGTCTTCCTACTAACCACAATTATGAAGATAATTTTTTCTCTTAATGAAATGTCTTCATCAAAAACATTTTCAAATAATGTCATGTTCAATTCTTTGAAAACGTGAGTATCTTTTGCAAAATTTTTTGTCAAACATTGCCAATATATATTTTCTTTAAGCCATTTTTTCTTAAAAATTGCACACAATTTTTTGATAAAAATTTGGACCATAGATAGCGTAAAGAACTCTTAAGAGAATGGTGCAGGTCTTGTGTTCATTGATAAGCCTGATTTTTCAAAAATTAAAATGAAATGTGTAAATCAAAAACAGATCTTCAAATGAGGTCAAGTTGAATTTTTTGAAAATATGAGTATTTTTTGTGTATTTTGGCATCAAACATATATTGCAATTTATTCACAGCTGCCTCTGGCAGGCCATGAGCTGTTATGGTGCCGTCCAATCAAGACCATACACGTCACTACAGTGAGATAATTTTGGTGGCATTCAACTTTCTGATTGGATGACACTGTAACAGCTGATTTACATCAGAGGCAGCTCTAAATAAATCCAAGTCTAGTTGCGTGTTTCGAATTTCCTGCGCTTTGTGAATATAAGTTGAGAGGTGTGTGGAAGCTACTGTTATTCAATCACTTCTATTTTAAGATTTATTGTGTTCAATAGGAACTTGTTACATTTTTGTATAAAAATGCAAAATATTTAGTGAAAGAAATAATAATAATAAAAAAAAACTCACAGCAGGAGCCTCTTCAATGATCTTCTGGTGTCGACGTTGCACACTACAGTCTCGTTCAAATAAGTGTACATAATTGCCATGAAGGTCTCCGAACACTTGAACCTCCACATGCCTAGGTTCCTGCACGTAAGTCTCCAGCAGCATGGCCTGATCCCCAAAGGCCTTAAGAGCTTCTCGGCGAGCACTCTCCAATTGTGTCTCAAACTCAGATGCTGTCATAGCAATTCTCATACCCTGTAATAAATGTTAATTATTAGAATTGTACTCAAAATGGTATGAAACTGAATTCAACAATGGAAAAATAAGACCATACAGAACTTCAGTGAAACACAAGGGAAAGCCAAAAGTAAAAAAAATCACATTTAGAAGAGTTACTTTGGCGAAGTGTCAATGGAAGTCTGAAAGGTCCAATCCACAAAATGGTACAATAATGTTAAAGAATGGTAAAATATTAAACACATGTTCTTGCTTCAGGCCATCATTTGGATACAATTTTTTAGATCTCACTCTCCACAGTTCATCGGACTCTTGTAAGCTAAAAAATCAAGTTCATAACAGTTAAAAAGAAATTTCTTGCAGGACGTTAAAAATACATCCCTAACTTTGATGAAAAGGAGGAAAAAATGAGAAGGAAATAAGCTTCTCAAGCATGTAGCAGAATATACATAAAGCACTTTTCATAGATATTAACAAATTAGAGAAACTATTATATATAGGAGCCTCCAAAAAAGCAAAGAGAACTGATTTCATTGGCTTTGGTGTGTTCAGTAATGTTTAGAGTAGGAGTATAAGTATAAGAGCAGGAGTTAAAGGCCAGAGTCTCATTGGTTAATCCATTTATAGCCAGAACTATACTGTTTTTCTAAATCAAATCATTTTACAGATGTTGGTTTGACGTAGCACCTATGTCATAATTTTCATGAAAGTAGTCCTTTATTTCATAGAAATGATGTGTTGTGAAAATGCAACCCTGAGTGTACAGGAATACAAGAGAAGTTCATCAGTAATGCACAAGTAGCTGAGAACTAGCACCAGATGTGATATTCACAGCAGGTGCAATAACTTTGCAATTTGTCTGTAATCTTTGTCATTGTATGCATAAGACAATTGCATTTCTTTCATGTCAGGAAATGTCTTTCAGAGATCAGTCTTGAATTCAATAGCTTCTTACTGTTTTAATCCCCTCTATTCCTCTTTCAGTAAATTCATCCTCTGTTACATAAATAATTGGCATTCAACTAATGAGGGAGAAATTATCTACAAATGGTTTGTAGTAGTCCATCTGAACATTTTGGAACACCCCTGCTGAATTAAAACTTCAGTCTGTACACTTGTGTAAAATGTTCAGGTGGTGCAAGAAATAGATCTGTACATGTAACACATCTAATATTTGTGAATCTTGCTTCAACAGTCCTGAAATTAAATGACTGGTGGCATCATAATAATATCCTTTTGAATGCTACATGCTCTATTATGATGAATTCATTGGGGAGATCTGATGTCCAATTTGATTAATTGATAGATGGTGTGATTCTTGACAAGATTCATCATGACACTGACTTGGGGGATCACTTTTGATTCTAAGGTGTCTTTTATATCCTCTCGACAACCTTCTAACAAGGCTATAAGATGGGGCTTCATTTTGAGAAACACAAGATCTTTTTGAAACCCTGCTACTATCTCGCTTCTTTATAAGTTGTATAATCAGACCCATTCTGGAATGTAATAGAATAGTTTGGAATCTCAGCTATGATAACCAGCACACAATACACATAGATTCTTGAGAACTGTGGCTCATAGACTTGGCACCCCATTGATCATCTAAGATTATGACTATGAAGACATTCTTATGAGGATGAACATGTCTTCTTTAGGTTATAAGATGGTGATGTTTGATTGCTCATTCTTGTACAAACTCATTAATGATGAGATTGATTGCCCTGACCAGCTGTTCTGCATCTCTTACAGAAAATCAAGACTTCACTCGAGGGACCATTCTTTGTTTGCTGTCATGTGCTATGAAATTAGGGCAGGAGAGAATGATACCTTCAACCACACAAAAGAGTGCAAATATTCATCTCTCAGATGTTGACATTTTTCTGATTACTGGGAATCAATGGAGAAATTGACATGAAGTAGGCTGTGAAACAGTATTTATGAGATAATGTTTAAATCTTATTTGAGATTATTATTTTTGATTATTTTTATTTACTTGCTTATAACATTGTACTTCACAATTTCTTTTGTATATTTTACATGATATACCAATGTTCAAGGGTATCCTCTTAATAAATATTATAAATTTCTTCCATAGATGAAGATTTGCAAGGCAAGTTAACTCATTACAAGAAAGCCTATATACTTGGTGTGGCAAAATGCACCAGCTGTGTGAATTTGATGTAAATCTGCTAGCAAAGCAGCAAACAAGCAATTTGGAGATAAATTTTCACCACTGTTTTAAAAGAAAACTTTTATATAGCTAACTGATGTTCAATAACTAATATATTATAGGAAATAGCATACAGACATACAATTATTGATAATAGATAATAACATTAATATACATTCAATAATTAATATATATATATCCAATAACTAACGTGACTATACTAAGGTCTTAAGGGTCCAATACTAATTGCACATGAAAAACAAGACTTTCACAGACTAATATATTCAGAAGCTCTCCCTTCTACAATTTATTCAGAAACTCAAAGGAGTAAAATTAACAATTGCACATGATAGATAAATTCAAAGAAAAGCAAGAACCACTTGGATACAAGGAATTTAATTTCTACAGCACTCAAGACAACTCAAGGACAAATATTCAGAAACTGTCGCAAAACTGCAACATTAATGGGCATAAATAGGGACAGAAAAGTGTCTTACTCTGAAAAGTTTTTTATACATTACATCATTCAGCATGAAGTTCCAATCCCCTTCCCTCTAATTTCCCAGATAAAGACTCCATTATTAAGTCACATTCATGATGTGACAAATTTACATCTTCGTCTTGATAGATTTTTATCAATAATAGAATAAGCTGAGTGCCCGTTTCAAAACAATATATTAATGTTGTTGAGAAAGAAAAGCTGATCTTGCATCCAAGGGGGCTAGTTAATACAACAATTTGCTACAGATATTTATATTCCAGTGAACTGGAAAATTTAATTACCTGTTTTTTCATAAGAAGATATAATAAGAGATTTCATTGCTTGTATTACTTTCAAATATGTCTTCTTATACTCCTTGCAGCAATAATCCAAACATGATAAACATTATCAATATAAATAGGTATATTACTTTTACACACACTTTTGCCATAATGATTAATAATCAATCACATCATTTATGTCACAGGAACAAAGATTCTTATAAGGTTCCACTCACCTTGCCACCACCTCCGCGAACAGCTTTTATCATTAGAGGAAACCCTATGCGTTCAGCTTCTTGTTTCAGACGATCAAAAGATTGATCTTCTCCATGATATCCCTGAATGACTGGTACACCAGCAGCGGCCATTATGTGTTTTGAAGTACTGCACCATTAATGAAGACATTCAAAATAAAACAGAATCACATTTTTCCTCTCTCGTAGCAGATGAAAAAAAGAATTAATATAAGTAAAGTAAAATAAATATCTTCATTAACAAATTCTGCACACAGATAATTCTCAATAAACTGAAGTTCACAATTTATCAATGATGAATAATTGTATTTCTTAATACCTTTTGATTCCCCATATCTCGAATGGCACTGGCAGGTGGTCCGAACAAAGATAATTCCCTCTTTCTGACACAGTTCTGCAAATTCTGTGTTTTCAGATAAAAATCCATAGCCAGGATGGATGGCTTGACAACCAGCTTCCTTTGCCACACTGATTATTTTGTCCTGCCTCAGATAACTTTCTTGTGAAGCTGCAGGACCTATTCTATAAGCTTCATCTGCCTAAAATTTCATTCAATATATAATAGGGTCTACACACACAATAATAAACTATTTCTGGAAGTAAGATTTGCATTCTGTAACATACCATTGCAACGTGCATAGAATTTTTGTCAGCATCACTATATACTGAAACTGTTTGCACTCCCATTTTCTTTGCTGTTCTCATAATTCTGCATGCTATCTCTCCCCGGTTTGCGACAAGAACTTTATGAATGGAAGCATTTTGTGCATAGTGTCTCTGATATACAAGTTGGGCAGATCTTCAAGGAAAAGAAATCTTGTAAGACAAATCATTCAAGCATTCTAAGACAATGTAGCTGAGAATTTGAAACAATCATAAAATACGAAGAAATCGAAAAGCGCAATTAAGGATGACTGAATGTGTCTTTCCTTTGCGGTAAAATTACATACCGGTATGAAAGCACCTTTCCATTAAAGAGCCTTGTAACTGTCATTCTTAGAAATTTGATGTTTAAGTGGCCCAAAATCCGACAGAAATCTATCTAAAACTTACGAATTTCGAAATGAATTACATAATAAGCTAATATCTCTTCCGTCATATCATGCCATTACGTTGATTTCACTTGGATTCAATTGCATATTCCTGTGTCATTGAGAAACCTTGTTATCACAGGGTAGGGGTGTTAAGGCCCGTTTCCACGAGGTGGCATAAGCCATCGCACTTGGGGTGTTGGACGGTCAGCCCGCTTGGCGCGCCATGATCGCGCGCGAAAGTCGTGCGCGTTGACACGGTAACATCAGGTTCCACGACTTTTGGTCACGTGACACCGAAACTGAAAACAAACCCGATTCCCTCACAAATACATAGAATCGGTTTCCGATCGGTTCTTTAAATTCATTTTGAAGAACCGCTGGTGAGCATGAAAAATTTTGGAAGGGATAAAAGCGCATTCCCTATTGGAGGATTTCTGAGAAAAAATACATGATTAGGGAAGGGGATTTCTGTACGGAAGTTTGTAACTTTTGAATAGGCACAAAAAAGCACATCATGGCAGTGGCAACTTGTCCGCAGCTGATTGGTGGAACTACAAGTGAAGATGCCAACCCTGCCAATACTTGAAGTTTCCGTGTTACTTCGTCAGCCGTGTGATAACTTGTGTTTTGAATATGTTTTGTTGATGACATACGGCTGATTTCATGCTGATCTTTTGTCAGAAATTACGTCTATAATAATGCAACCGATTGAATGTTTATTACGACAGAGTTTCAAAAAAAATAATCAATAATTCATGAATGAAAGACAACATTCAAACATTTCAACCGGCGTGAATATTCGTTTTAGTGCGAAAAATCTTTCAAATCAAAGAGACTGAAGTGTCATAAAGAAATGGATATGTAAATAAATAGCGTTGTGACTTAAGTGTTCAATTGTGATCTCTTACGCAAGTTTGCGAAGTTGTTATATGGTGCATCACTGAAGTTATGAAGTTTGAATAATATTGTTTTAATTTTGAAATAGGGTGTTTGATTGCCTACAATGAAGGCGAATTTTGTGATATTATTGTGTGTTCTACTTAACATATATCATTCTAATTCTGCAAGTAAACAAAAGTCCAAATCAGTCACAACTTTCATAGATGCGAAATGGGAAGTTACCCCATTAGTTCTTGAGGTAGCTGAATTTCTTGCTGATGAAAATGGGAACTATCTGTGGGAATTCATTGATGCCATTAGTGCACTTCAACCACCTTTGATTGATTTAAGTAAGTTTTAAAAATTTATTGGAAATGCAAAATATAAAAAATTTCAACTTATTTGGTCTCTATATGCTTATTTATACACTGAATGAATGCTGTAAATGTTAGTGAAAACTGTAAAAATATTGAAGCAACTAAATGTTTTGTTTCCAATTTTTTATCTCGGTTTAAGTTAAACCTGAAAATATAAGTTAATGTGTTTGAGCTAGTGTTAAACAGGCAGGATAGCTTGTGTTCTGAGAATTTAATACATTTTTTATGGTTTTAGGTACCGAAAAGGCCAGTTATGATAAAGTGTTGGAAGTTGCAGGGGAGCTTATCCCTCCCTCCCAGTTGTCAGTGCTCAAACTTGCTCTATCTCTACATACTTATTCACCAAAAGTGGAAATGTTTGCACAGATGGCATCAGAAAGAGGCTTGCGATCTCTTGGGTGCCCTGCAGCTGCTGACGTTGGTGGAAAACTGACATGCGACGCTCAGAATTTAGAGAAAATTATAAATGACGTGAAGGTAACAAAAAAAAAAATATTTTTTTTCTAAGATTGATTGTATTTCTGAAAATCTTGGGATATAGAGCCATTCAGGAACCAATTCACTTATCAACAATGAACTGATTCTTATTTAGGTAAAAAAATCTATAAATGAAGCATTTTTATACTGTATTTCTTGACACACTTATACATCTGATGAACTATATGTGTACAAATGTATCATCATTTATATGGTACATTCAAACTCTTTTTACAAAAAATTGTCTATATACTTATTACTGCTGCTTTTACAGTATTACAACTATTATATTACTGTTTTAATAGTTCACTGTTGGGGCTGCTGCCCTTGAACCCCTGCCACAATTTTCCCACACAGATCTCATGCTTCTAGAAAGAAAGAAAAAACATTTCATTTTAAACTAACCTTGCATCATCTTAATTAAACATTTTTTTAATTGACTTGAGAAAGTTCTTATCAATTGTTGGTCGCTTTTGTTGTTTTTCCTTTTCTGCTTAGTATATTCATATAAATAATATGGCATTTGCTTATGAAATTTCCTTTACCCAAAAATGCTTTCATCAATCTCAACAACAATATCATTTCCTCCCAGTTGTTCACTTTCATCGGTAATAACATCCATATGTACTTCCCTTCAGTGATGCAACAGAAACTGAACCAATCAGCCACAGGTTTTAAAACATACATTCATGACCTATACACACAGTTCTTTAAAACCCCAAAAATAAGAAATAATCACTTCACACATCTTCAAACGATTCTCTAAAAAACAAGAATTCAATGTCGTGAACCTTTTTATTGCACCTGAGAATTGATCTGCACTCAAATGATCCATTGCAAAATCACACGAACTTTACCAAACAACATAATTGTTCACACATAACAAAATAACAACATATTGTGCAAAATAAAAAAATATTTCCTTACTAATAGACACCAAGCAGAGCAGCAGAGAATATGATAATAAATAGTTTCAGTAATCATTAGTTACAGTAATTCATTCATTTATCATCAATTTATAGTTTCTCTTAGGGTGAAAGAAGTCTACATTATTTTCTGTGCATTACTGGTGTCATCAATGTCTCTTAATCATGAAATCAATTGTAGCATTGCGAGGTGATTTTGTTCAGAATAAATGTTGTGAAGGCAATGTTATTTTGTGTGCAGTTACAAAATTTTTATGTGTAAAATTAGTAGTAATTTTAATAAGCCAATTCGAAGTGTTAAATAGTTTCAAAATAAATACTATTCTTGTTTGGAAAAAGATAATAATCTGGCACACCACTTTGTAGTGAATCACATCTAGCCAGGTGAAAAATATCAGTGAGTGGGACCATAAACCCTAGATCAACCGAATTTAACTTCCTTGTGCATGTTTAATAAAAGAGAGAATATGCTGACATTTTTTCTTCCAGAGTCTCATTTATATACGTTTTTATTGATTAAAAGTACGTTTAAGTAAATTAAAAGTACTTAAGTAATTAAAAGTACGTTAAACCTTCTCGAATGGCCACATCGGTTAAGTGGTTGCCTCCAGTAATGGCTATTTTCTCATGGAACTGATTGATTTTCCATAAGTCATGTGTAAATATTTCTTCTTTTCAGCAGCCATTGAATAAGGCACAGCTAGTCAGTATTGTTGTTTGATCTTTATTAAGTGGTCACCTCAAGTGATTTTGAACTGAATTATAACAAGGAGCAGAAGCGTTGTTGAAATTACTGTTAATCTTCCTACATTGAATCACGTTAGCAGATTACTTTGAATAATGATATACCAAGATATCATTCAGCGAGATTATTTTCCAATTTAGTAAACAAGAGATGATTTGAATAAATATCTCTTAATGAAACAAGAACGCTTTCCTTTTTGCCATTTCAAGCATTCCTAAAGCTTGCTAATTCATGCTTCCCTTTCGGTGGGAATCTGTTAATGTTACATGGAGCATGCCACGTGTGCAAATCCCATCCAAAGGTCATTCTTTAGGGGCCGTTCATAAATTACGTAATGCAAAATTCAAGTATTTTCAATACCCCCTCTCCCCCTTGTAACGCACTTACCTATCTCTATGGAATGCTGCCTCAGACCCCCTCCCACCTCCTTAGCGTTACATAATTTATGGATGACCCTTGCTGTAAAGTTCCTGCTGGATGTGAAGTGTATTTTCACGTCTGGCTTCCTTGTGTGATTTGGCGAGGAATGAAAGAATTTCGTGACCAAAAGAATGTTACAAGTCAAGGGTGTTTTTTGATATTGACCAAGAGGAGGCAGATGGTCCTAAATATCTTGGTTAAATTATATTGTGTTATTTGTAGTAATTAACAATGTTAAGGAGAACATATTTTGTTTCATAGCAATTAGCACAGATTTGATTTACACTTCTAGTAATCGCTTAACCTTGATTAAGTGGCTAGCTCAATTAACATCCAATTTTTGCGAGAACTATTGGAGACTGTCAGTCAAGCATGGTTATATGTAATGAAATTCCCTGTTTTAGTGTTGTGTGTAATTTATTTGACTGGGGATGTTGTAAGGGAAGGCTAATTGTTTATGCCAACGTGTTATATTATAAAAGCAAAAAGTGCACTTATGGATCTTTAATGCGGGAATAAAGATTGGATCGTGTTTGGTTCTGAAAAATGAACAGTGTTTCTCTCATAGAGATTCAGTTTTGTTAACATCTTTTTAATGTGAGATATTAAGACTAAAGATCATTTCTCAATAGGATAAAATTAATTAAAATTAGCAAATAATAATTTAATTTTAGTGTGTTATTTTATTTCTCATGTTTTGAGAAATAAAACACTTTTTATACACAAATCTTGAATTTTATTGTTTATTAAAATAGGAATGAATTCATTTTTTCAACCAACATTGTAATGTGTGGATGTCTTATATTTGTACAGAGTTTGCAAGGTCCACAACTTGTTGAAAGCTTTGGTATTGATCATCATTATCCTGGCTCTCAAAATGACAGCCTTGTTGTGGTGCTGTATGGAGAATTGGGAACTCCTGAATTTACTGCATTTCATCTTGTTTTAAAACCCAAGGCATCTTTAGGAGAACTGGACTATGTAGTACGACATTATGTGAAGGTAAAGTTTTTCTGCTAATGCTTGTGCATTTTGTGTTGTAGTAAGTGTACATATGTGCAGAGGCGTATCTAGCTATTCTAGCGCCCATGGCAAGCATCGAATTTGCGCCCCTGTCAGGATACTTCAAATTAGGGTGTTGTTCTTTGTTTTAACGGGTATACTCTAAACAGCGCCCCCTGAGTGTGGCGCCCATGGCACGTGCCATGTCTGCCGCACCGTAGATACGCCACTGCATATGTGAGAGGTTAAGTGTAATCGGTTGTTAGCTTAATTTAATTTTGTATTACGTTCATATTAGGTGTGAATGGTGTACATTTTTTATTTATGAACAGATGGTTAAGAAGTAGGTGGTATTGGAGTTCATGAAGGAGGAGTGATCACTTTCTCTTTATAGTTCCCACTTTACCATTTTAAGAAGTGAAAAATCTAACAATAAAGGAAAATTTTGAAATATCACTCAGAGTACTCCTGTAAAATTATTTATATGCTGTTTGTAAGATTTTCTACTTGCTGCCACCAGGTGCAATGAACTTTTAAAACCTGACAGACTTTCGCACATTCCCAGGGAGGTGCATCACATATGAAATGGGTGACTTCGTTTTAATTAACCATTGGAAGAAGGGGATACAGAGAGAGAAATTTTACTACAAGTACATCCAACTATTATTTAATCATTATGTGCCTATGTAGAGAGAACATTCAGAGAGAAGGGAGACAGAGAAGAAGGGATGAAGGAAGTTCAGCTATTGTGATCGGTATCTTACCATCTCCACCGTGTTGCCATTACTACAACTGCTGATGTCATTGCTGTTAGTTCAACGCCATCCTTGCCTTGAGTAATCTTGCATTTACGACTGACAGAAGTACAGAGAGCCCAGTAGGTCTTTGGCTTCCATTTACATAATTTTTGGAGATTAAAGGTGGGATGTAAAGCACCATTGGGTGACAATTGGAGGAAAATTGTTCAAAGGCCATCTATAGGTGAGGAAGTGTCTAAAGGGAATTATTAAGGAGATGGTGTCATCTTTGTTGTTATCTCAGAATTTTGAATGAAGTTTCATTAAACTCAAGTTTCCTATGAAAACTGGATTAAAATTGCTCATTTTCAGAAATGTTCAAACAAAATTTTCTCAGAAATGGCTCCAAATTTTTCAATGAAAATTTGCATATGGAACCAGATTTTTCTTCTATTATATTTTTTAGTCATTTTTAATTTTCTCTCTTAGGGCACCATAAAAAAAAGAAAATATGAAAAAAATATTTTAGACTGCAATAGTAGCTGGGAAGAGGATGAGGGCAAAATCAGAGAACTAGCCCAATCTAAAGAGATTAAGAAACTAACTAGTATGAGAAAGTCTGTGCTATTCTGTAGCACAACTATTTGGATCTTTTAAATAAATCATGACAATTTTTAATCCAGAGATCTGTTTCAATTAATCCGAATTATTGATGTTCTACTGTATATACGGTTTTTGTAAGAAGGAATTCAGTTCCAAATACTCCTGACTTCAGATATTCTCTTATATATACTTTTTGTGCTTGAGATTGAATTTTTGTAAAGAGCTTGGACACATTTTATCATGACTACTAATTTCTAGGAGAGGCCCAACAAACGTGTGAGGCTGTCTGGCTATGGAGTAGAGTTGCAGATTAAATCTACAGAGTACAAAGTGCAGGATGACACTCAAGTACAATCAGATGGAACCTCTGATGGAGGTGAACAACAAGATGAGAATGAGGAGATAGAAGGCTTTCATTTCAATCGTCTCAAGTGAGTTAAATAGATATTTCATTGGCAAAACAGAATGAAAATTGTACATTTGTTATTTGTTTATGAAATGAATTGCTCATTTCAATGTAAAGTCTTCATAGTTTATTCCATTGCAATTCTTTGAAACTTTCTATAATTCCATTTCATGTCTATGGGTGTATGAACAAAGGAAATAAAACGATGGGTCCATATTATATAGTTCAAAGAGTTTGGATATTGGTTTGTTGGATTGTAGGTTTAAGAAATTGTTTTACTTTAGAATTTTTAGTAAAAATGCAAATTTATTTTTGGATTAAATAATTTTATGAAAGAACTAATTGATTTCTATATCACTCACTGATTCCAACCTGATATTAAAAGAAAATAAATACAATAAACTATTATTATTCTCCTTTATTCAATAAACATATTATTATTCTCCTTTATTTTTGTACAGGTTTGGTGTGTAAGGCTTTGTTTGAAAGAGAAATCCAATGAGACTTAAAGGTTAAGGAAAGAAAAGTTGATGTTTGTACCATTGTCAGAATTTAGTGTGCTATTAAGGAGGTTCTAAATGTCTGTTTACTGGTGTTAATTTTTAATAATTTTTTCTGTGTTAGGACTCTATATCCAGACATGAAGGAAAATCTTGACAAATTTCGGCAGCATCTATTGGAATCAAGTAGTGAATTGGCCCCTCTGAAAGTCTGGGAAGTGCAGGAACTAAGTTTGCAGGCTGCGGCTCGAATTGTATCTGCGCCCCGAGAAGAAGCTTTAAAAGTGCTTACAACCATTGCTCAAAACTTCCCATTACAAGCACGCTCTTTAGTACGGACTCAAGTGAGCAGTGAACTGAAACAAGAAGTAAAGGAGAATCAAGAATCATTTTCGGCATCACTCAACCTTCAGCCTTCAGACACTGCATTATTCCTCAATGGCATGTTCTTTGATCTTGATGTAGTGGATATGATCTCTCTCTTGGAAGTTGTGAGGCAAGAGTTGCGTGTCATGGAAGGCTTACACAAAATTGGTGAGTATTTCTGTTTAATATTTGGGATTTCCAAAAAAAGTGTTCTATCTAAGAACTCCGAATTTAACTGTTCTGCTTGTTCAACATAGTGTGTAAAAGAGAAAGCATGATTGCTCTACGACACTTCTATGCATTTGTATCAGCTAAAAATGAAAGTGACGCAAACAACAATGGGGCTTTGAGGATTTTGAGATAATAGTTTCAATGTGTTTTAGTGTTGTGGTGGCAATTTCAAACAGTCTAGACTGTTTTTTATATGTATTTATTTTCCTGACTTTGAATTGTTTATTACTTACTCGTATACATACATGTATGCAAAGTAATATACATAGTGTAGAGAAAGTTATGTAATGCTGCAGAAAATCGATTTCGAGAATTCAACGGCAATTCATGTTTTCGGGTACCCTGATACTGAAAAATTGTTGGGTTTTTTTTTCCAAAATATCCATCCATCCTTCTGTCTGTTAACACCACTACCATACATGGTTTTTTTTTCCAAAATGGATATTCTAGCCAGTCAATCTGGCTTAACTCAAAGTGCTGCGATTTTGAAAAACATTCTTTAAAATTTGGACCACTTATATGAAGCCCTTGATTATATTGAAGCCCCACATTTTCCAAATTTTCTCCAAAATGGCTCAACATTTTTTCTTTAATTTTTTTTTGTAAGAATAGAGTAAAATACATGTATAAAGGTGGCATACATTTATATTTTCGCTGGTAACTCTGTATTTTTGAAAATTGCAGAAATTTGAATTTTCTTTGGACCCTTTCTACAACTACAAAATTGAAGATAGGGATTTTTCCTTCAAATGAATTTGTTTTCCATATTTAGTTCTTTCAATAAGGTGATGTATGTTTTTTTGAAAATGTTAGTAGTTTTCTTTCAATATATGCAATTTTAAAAAATAACAAAAACAAGAGTTTCTCGGTGGCTCCAAATTTGGTATGCGCCCAGTTCTCAAAGTAAAGTAAAGTAGAGTATCAATAGTAGACTGATTGTGAATTCTTTTACCCCTTTCTGCATGCATTGGTTTGGAAGTACGAGAGATTATAGCATATTTTATTTCTTAATTGTTATTATGATGGTTGAATGGGTTCTCTTGTATAAAATGTCTGAGGTTTTGTGACATCTGATAAAATAGAATGACTGTATTTATTTGCACAGGCATATTTGTGAAGAACAGGACTCTGTTCATAATTATACGATTCATTCTACCCTACCATTTACATCTTTCAGCATACAAGAAGTTAAGAAAAATCCATTATGAACATGAGAAACAAGAGAACTTAATTTCATGGAATTTATGGAAATATGTAAATTATTATCAAGGACATTTATGTGAGAAACTCAAAATTTGAAAATTCAGTTTAATTAGTATTTGTTTTATGGATCTGTGCATTGTTGTAGCGGGATGGAATTAAAGTCAATGTTTTCTCTATAATTATCTTTACTCTATGGCAATATGTTCACTTTAGCACAATTTATTTCTTTGTATTTGGTAGAGCTTGATCAGATGGATGTAATCGGTACAGACTTCTCCAAGACCATTGATACTCTAAGCCATAATCTTATTATGCAAAACTGTCAGCATTTACTTAACATATCATTAAATTATTACAGTTTAATTGAATCTTATTTAGAATCATGCGTTAATTATGTTCAATTCACTGGGCACTGGTCCTACTCTTTCTCGCGTGGTTCTGGAGTACCCCAATGATCTAATTTGGGCCCCCTACTCTTTGCTATTTCCATTAATGATGTTGCAGCTGAACTTACTTGTCAGGTGTTAATCTATGCAGATGACATTAAGATTTTTTTGCCTATCAAAACAGTACAAGATTTTGATAATTTGCACTGTAATCTTCATGTTTTAATCTTGTGATGCATGCATAATTAATTGATTGATACTAAACACTAATAAATGTAGAGTAATATCATTTTAGATGTCAGCATTTGTTAATTATAATTGCTCTATTTCTGGTACAGTTCTTGCGAGAGTTAGCTGTACAAAAGATCTTGGTATTATCTTTGATCACCAACTAACTTTTAAATCTCATTTTGAAAGTGTTATTAATTCTGCTAACAAATCACATGGATACCTAATGAGAACTTGTAGGAAATTTGAGAATATTCAAACTTTACGTGCATTATATTTTGTATTGGTATGATCCAGGCTTGAATATGCTTCTGCGTTATGGTCACCAGATAGAATTGGACTCATAAATGTTCTTGGAAGATGTCAGCAAAGATTTGCAAAATATTTAAAGTTCAAGTCTAGTGGTAACTATCCTCCACATGGAATAGATAATAAATTTCTTTACACCAAATTTAATCTTGATTCCCTCAGAAATAGAAGACAAATGTCACAAATTAGGTTTTTGATCAAAAGTATTAGACACACAATTTATGCCCCATATTTGTTATCTCAAATTCTGTTTTCTATTTCATGTTTGAATGCTTGCTCTTCTAGATTGTTTTTATAATCCTGTTACTACTGACAGACTTTGTTTTTGGGTGAAGCTGTTAAATATTTTGGAACTCGCAATATTAAGTATGTAAATGTTAAATATTTTGGATCTGCGCCTCTAACTCTATTGATTTGTTTGTTGATTCCATTTCTTCTCTTGTTGTGAATATAATAGATTATTGGAACACATCTGGATAAATGTATATGCTTGTACAGATAGTCCTTTTTATTTGGGTAACCCACTGGACTTTTGTTAATAAAATAAATAAATAAATTTGTTGGCTGTAGTGAAACAGCCATTTTTACTGCCATCATTTTAGTATGTCCTGTAAAATTGGATGTGGGATGATTATCTGTTGTAGGAATTTCCCAGTCCCAGATGAGTTCTCTTTTGGCTTTGGATTTTGGTGGAAATAGTAATGGAGAATATGCTATTGATATAAGAGATTCAGCTGTCATTTGGATTAACGATATTGAGACAGACAAGCAATACAGACGGTGGTCAGAATCACTAATGGAGTTGTTAAGACCTACATTCCCTGGAATGTTGCGAAGCATCCGTCGGAATTTGTACCATTTGGTTTGTATTTTTTTATATTACTTCTATTAAACTACAGATTTATATGTAGACTGCAAAAGAATAAATTATATGCAGAAGAAAGTCCTTTTGGTTATCTAATGTATTAATGTTTTCATCGAGTCTTCCACAACTCTTAACAGAAGGTAAAAATATTGAAATATTTCATGTAAAGATAGTATATATTCATTATAATTAAAATTATTATAAGTCACTTGTTTGATGTGTTGTGATGTCCAACAAATACTATGTAGCTGAAAGTGTTAACAGAAGAAAAACACGCAGCCTCTAGTTTTATTCTTTTTTGTGTGTGGTGCATTCTCTAAAAACTGTCATAAACCAAAAAAAGTTTTTAGGTAAGTACACCATCAGCTTCATTATTTAATGCTTTATAATTCTAAAAACAACTTAACTGTAATGTGAAAAATGTTGCTAGAAGGAGTGCATAACAGTTCCTACTAAAATAGCATCAGTAAGTGCAAGAAAATCTTCAAACACATTTTTCTTGGACCTGCTTTTTCTGTGTTGCGACAGTTTTTAGACAGTGTGTGATATATCTGCAAATGAATATTACATTTTCAGTAGTATGGGCCATTTTCAGCAATAAAATAAAACTGATGCAAAATTGGAAATTTTTTGTGTAGGTAATTGTAGCTGATCCTGCCAAGCACCAAGTGAAGCCAATTCTGAAATTTGCAGAGTCATTTTACGTTCATTTGGCTCCTTTACGAATTGGCCTTGTTTTTGCTGTGAATCCAGACCCTGATGCCAGTGGTTTTAATGATGCAGGTGTTGCCCTGCTGAATGCTTTTAACTATGTTTCTGAACTGAAAGATGCATATCATGGACTCAGCTTCCTTACTGATGTAAGTTTGTGAAATTGTAATTTTTGTGCTAGTATGTTACCGACTTTTGAAGAAATATTTTATTTCAGATCAAAGATTTTGTATAGTTGTCTTATAATGTGCTAAACATTGATCAGTTGCTGAAAAATGAGGAAGAGTTGCTTGGCAAGTCGAGATCATGTAGCAAAATGGTGACTTAAGATGATTCACTGAGATGCAGGCCACTTCTGCTGCTCCGATCTTAACTAGAGGAGATACTGAAAGTGGTGTCCAGTGGTTCCAAAGCTTTCTCATCATGTCCGGAACATATTTTGATTTATTCTTTCAAGCAAATCACTTGGAACTGCATGCTTTTCTTCAAAAGAGTGCTGGATCTCTTCCTCTGAATTAGTTTCTAATGTACACCTGAACTTTCGAGTTTCCTTAAAGAAAATGTCTCCAGGGAGAGAGATGAGGTGTTACAGAATGCTATAATCAATCAATCAATACTTACCATATTTATCCGAATATCAGACGAGTTTTTTTTCCTAAATATCTCAGTTGAGAAATGTGGGGTCAACTTATATTCGCAGATTAGGGTTTAAGTTTTTACATTGCCATTCCGAAACTTGTAAATGTTGATGTAACAATAATCTGCGAAGATGGTAAAAATATTATGCATATCTACAATATATAATATTATATTCGCAATTATATTATCAGCATCCATTGCGATTTTGTTGGGTAATTCAGATGGACATATGTTTTAATGGGCAGTTAAAGAGAGAATCTCAAAGAAATGGCATTGTATCAAATCAAACATTACATGAAAATGAATGCCAAGATTTTGTTATGAGGCGCATTTGACGAGGTTGTGGGGAATCTTGATTCAATGCCTGGGGAGTGCAAATCACAGAATTAAAGAAACAGAGGCCATCAACAAGTGCAGGAGAGTTATAAAATCTGGTGACAGAAGGGAATCTTCTTGGGTGGCTTCTGATGAAAGTCTTAGAATGACCTAAATTCATTGCACAAAACTTCCAGAGGAACCTAAAACGTCAGAAGTCACAACATGGAAGGACCAAAAAAGAAAGAAACATTGATGCATGTGAAGATGAGAGGGTTGTGACAAAAATCATGATTATGATAATTTTAAGAAAGAAGAAAATGATAATTGCACAATGAGTCTGAACATTCTCATCAAGAAGACAATTTTCTAGTCAATAAAACAATTTAATATTTTATTTTAACTAGTAAGAATCAGTTCAAAACTTAAAAAACTTCTGAGGAGGTTTGTTCAAAATTAGAGGGTTGTTTTATATTTAGAGTCGACTTATATTCTGGTAAATACAGTAATTATTTGATCATGACTTTTATACAGTGCTTGAAAGTTCATGAATTGTACTGGCAGTGTGAGCTGTTGTCGAATCCTGGGATTATAATCACAGAGTCATCATTCTGGTGTCAATTAATTTGTCAAATAATTTTGGAAGTGTCATTATGAAAGGAAGACTCTGCTGTAAAGAAAATGTCATCATTGCTCAAACATTCTCAGGACACAGGGTTATTGAGATCATTCCTTTTTGAACGAAATGCTAGCTGCAAAAATTTGGTTGCCAGGTTGGAAAGACCCCACCTGGCATTGGCTCACCTTGCTGAGATGAGGCTTTGTAATCATTGGCAAAAAATAGTGTCCAAGCTACAAATTAATTTTCTGTGTGATACATCTTGCCTTATTGACTATTATGTTAATGAGTATTATTTTGTTATATAATTATTGGATTGGTGAAATTTGAGTCATTGTGAGTTAATTTAAAATAATGTTCCTTGCTATATAGCATGTCTATCAGATATATTTATATAAAAATGTTATATACTATTAATATATTTTCAGTTGTGGTTGTAGGAATCATGCTTTTAACATCGTTGAGATATAAAAATAGTGTTAACATTATTTTATATTATTTTAAATTTAATTTTCAGATTTATGCTCAAATCAAGGAGGAAAGGGATGTCACTGTAAAAGATGTCATTAATTTAATGCGCACTAGATATCCATCAGCTTCCGTTGATGAAATATTTGGTGAAGATTCTGAATATGATACAGGTCGGAAACTGGCCAAAGATTTCATAGAGAGAACAGGATTGCGGAATCTTCCACAAGTAAGAAGCGTTTGAAGTTTTTGTGTTTGCTATGTTTTTATTGAATACAATTCCTTCCTAGAAATAATTTATGAAGTTATGAGTTTCTAATGTATTTGGATAAAACACCATGAATATCATGTGAATTATATATAAAAATACTGAATCAGTAATTTGTTGACAGGTACTGCTGAATGGCATTCCCTTGCCTGAAAATGTACTTAATGCAGATGATTTTGAGGAAGGTGTGCTGAGTGAGATTATGGCTCAAACTACGATATTCCAGAAAGCGGTGTACAAAGCTGAACTTTCAGATTCAGATAACACTTTGGACTTCATTATGAATCAGCCCAATGTTATGCCTCGGTAAGTTGTATCATTGAATTGTCTTACGTGAAATACTCCACAGTTGTGAGTTAAGCAATATACAGTATTTACCGGAATATAAGACTTTTTTTTTAAATGTCTCTGTCAATCATTGTGGGATCATCTCATACTCACAGATTAAGCCTGTTCGGTAAGATTTTAAGTTTTAACATTGCCATTATATGTCATGAAACTTGTAAGTGTTAGCGTAACAATAAACTGCGGAGACTGTAAAACTATTGTGTGTATCTACAATACATAATTATACCCTTGGTTGTATTGTTGGCATCCACCGCAAAATTGCTGGGCAGTTAAGACCGATATTTTTTAATGGGTCAGTAAAGAGAGAAACTCAAACAAATGACATTTTATCAAATGAAATGTAATGTGAAAATGAATGCGAAAATTTTGTTACATGATGCGAGTTCGAAGAGGCTGTGTGGAATCACAGTTCGAGGCCCTGTAAGTGCGAATTATGGAACAAGAAAATGGATAACTTAGCTACAAGTCTTTAACATTCTCATCAATGAGGGAATTTTCTAGTCAATAAGGCTATTTGCAATTTATTTTGAGTAAATAATAAGAATTAATTAAAAATATTAAATATTCTTAGGAGACCTCTTCAAAATTAGGCAGTGGTCTTATTTTTGAATCGACTTATATTCAGGTAAACGTGGTAAATATTTGTGTGTATTTCCAATGTATAAAATACAGAAAATTGTCTGTTGTACCACTATTCATTCATATTAGATGAGTTTGCCCACAGAGTTCGTTTGACTAGATACTCGTTTTAAAAAATATTTTGAAATAAAAACAGTACATCAATTATTGTTTTGATATAATGTGGAATATGTTAAGACACAAAAGGGAAAATGTGTTTTTCACAGCTTATATGTTCATAATGAGATATGTAAATAAATTCCCTTCAAGACAGTATAACATTCAAATGATAATGACAAAAGTGACCAGTAAGTAAGAACGATTATGTTATCGTGGAGGAGCTAAAGAAATTTTTGTGTTGGATTCTGTATTCAGGTGTGTGTACTTTCATCACTACAGGGTGTTTCAACTGGTTTCAATTCTACATATGGAATTTTGGACAAAACTAGAGGATTAAAAAATAGAGGTGCTAGTATTGTGCGGTGAGGCTTTGCATAATGTTCACCAACATTGAAGGATAAAAATTTGCCAAATTTAAAGGAAATATTCAAAGATTGAGGGAATCAAAGATTTTTAATGACATTAAGGCCTGTGTTACATGAGCATTGTGTTGATGCATGTCACCTAAAGCTAACGACAACAGCTGCATCGACATGCATTGAATCCCGCTCACACAATTCACTTAACGAATGCCATATAACACTGTACCTAATGCGAAACAGCACACAAGCGCTTTTGATGAAGTCATGCCAGCAGATGTCGTGTTTGGAAATCTAGAAAACGCATGTTGCCTTGACTTGCTTTGTAACTTGAGTGTCTAGCTTGAGCAGTGGGCACAATGCACCTTGCCCAGAGTGCTTCATTGGTGTGTAGCATGTAGGAATCATCTGGGCTAACCACGAACCGACATCATCGTTGCCCAGAGTGCTCAAATGCTATTTTGCATAAGATATTATGGTAATCTACAATGCATGTTAAGTGACTTGTGTGCACAGGCATCGACACAGTGGACATCATCAGCGTTAGGTGACACCTGTGAACGCAACACTGGTGTGACATAGGCCTAAAGGACTGGTTGCATAAAGTGAGAATATCAGTGTTATCTTATCTACCAGGAGTGCCAGCTTGGCCCACTTGGCTTCTGACAAGTAACAAATAATATACTTCATCTTCTGGTGTCAATCAAATTTTTGTCTAGTTTCCCTGGTCCATTGAGCAAATGCTGAAATGGTCCCTGTTTTGCTTTTCTGATATAAATGTAGTTTCACTACGCACAGGTTTCTTTGAGCTCACCTTTTGCTAGTAGTGGTAGGAGTAGATCTAGTGTGTTACTTATTTGTTAGGCGGAAAAAAAAACACTGGTAGTTTGTTTACCAATGGGAATATGTTTTCTATAACTCAGGAGCAAAAATGTCTAGTTTTCAAAAGTTGCTAGCTTTTTAACTTTTCTTCATCATTCAACTATTTATAGTTAAAATGTTGGGAAGAGATTCTGGTGTTAAAGGAAACATGTGCAGATGGTACTTTTCATCCATACGTCACATGCATGGTTACTTTTCTTTGTCAAAATAAATGAAAAGTAACGATGATAGCAGTTCCTGTGAGCAGGTCCAAGAGTGAAGCATGCCAATGTAAAAATATTGAGTTTTTGTTTTGTTCGTAATATTCAATTTCAATTATGCATTTTTCTTAGTTATACATTTTTTCTCTTCAGTTCCCTGAAAAACAAATAAGTGAAGTTTTACTGTGTATCTTTATTTTTGTATTTACACCTGACTTGAATTTTCAGATTGAACAACAGGGTACTTAACAATGATCGAGTATATCTGGATGTAACTGGTTCCATCAAAGGAAGTGGTTCAGTAGATTTGGAGGCCTTCAAGCTATTGTCTCCTAGAGATAAGACTGCAGTTCTTCTTGGGCGTTGGATGCGCTATTTCCATGGTCCTCGATCTCATCCTCCTCACATCCTGACTCATTGGGTAGCTGCAGACTTGCAGGAGCCTTCAGGCCGCTCATTGCTCCTTTGTGCTCTTCAAAATATGGTGAGCTTCTGAATCTGTATCAAGTAACAAAAGGATATTTCTTCATACAAATGTCTTCTTTGTTTCTGTGGAGAAAATTTTATTATGTTGACTTGAGATTTAATTTTGGTGAATGCTGGTAAACTTGCAGTTTTTTCTTTCTTGTCTACTACTATGTAATATACAGAAAGTATGGTAATGCTGCAGGGAAAATGCTGACTGTTTTGACAGTAAAATGCATTTTGTGGGTCCTGATGTCAAAAAAGTGGTTCATAGAAACTCTTTTGTAAGTCCTCAATACCAAAAAAGTGGTTATCGACAAAATATCTGTGGCAACACAAATGCCCAAAACATTTCTCAGGATTTTCTCCAAAATAGATAATTACTCCCTGATCAATCTAGTCACAGTCACTCCAGGCACTGTGAATTTGAAACAAATAATTTAATTTTTAGGAATACTGTGCATAAAGTTTCAAGATAACATTTGAAATTTTTTCTTCATATTGTTTGCTTTTTGAGAGTAAAATACACATATAAAAATGGCAGCTGTCCAGTTTTCACTGAAACCTCTTATATCCAAAAATTGTTAATTTTAATTTTTTTCAGCCCCCTCCACCAAATACTTTATTGAAGACATTTTTTGGTAGATCTTGTAGTACTATCATGAGTGATTAATTTCTCCTAATAAACTCTAAAAATTAGGTTTTGTGTATTTTTTAATTTTCATTGCAAATAAAATAATGTAAACAAGATTTTTTCAAGTAGTGCAACATTTCTTCCCTTACATATTTTGCTCAAATGTTTTTGTGGTACATATAAACATACATACTTTCAAATTTATATAATAGATGTTTATATTATTAATGAGGGATCTACTACTCCTCTAGTTAATTATTTTTGGTTTTCAGAAGGGGAGTGGTAATTCACGTGTGGGCTTGCTGCTTAATCCCCTGGCGAGTCCTGAGCAAAAGGCACAGCCTTTGAACTTACTAGCTCTAGCAGCTTTGCGCTCACTGAATCCTCAAGCAGCTTCCAATCTGCTTATTCACATCTTGGAAGATGAAAATCTGGCCAGTGGATTGGCTGATGGCTCAAAGACCCTGAATGATGTCTCTGAGATGGTGAGTACATCATAATTTTATTACACTCTTCTGTTTTCTCTTGTGTCCTTAATATAATATGAGAATAAAACTTCAAGGTAGTGTGGTGCAAAAAAAAAGTTGAACTTCTAACATTAATTATGATAGATAGATTCCTTTTAAATATTTATAAACTATGTAATAGGAAACATACTACATGACTCCATTTATTATTTCATTTCATTTTCTAATTTCTCTTAGTACTTAAAATTTAGAGAATTCCAAACTTCCTTCCCTTCTGCATTCATAGTATTTCTATTATCATGAGGGGAGGTAAGGTTAGTACAGTCGACTCCTATTATAGTGAACTTGGATATAGTGAACTTAAGTCACTGGTTCCCGTTTCACTTACATTACAAATAAGCATACGAAGATTCGTTTATAGTGAACCTGAACCTTGGCTATAGTAGGAAATCCTGGAAATTAATTCCATCCTGGACAAAAATATATCACCTCAGTGCCACATATTCAAACACTAGGCAGCTTGGAAACTCGATCATCAGCCAAAGGTCATAATCTAAGAAGTCTCCTCTTAGATTATTATACTGGAATGGGGCCAATACCTTCTGATAAGGACCGATAACTCCTGAAAATACCTTCTGGTACTGATGACCTTATACCATTCAGTTTCACTGTGGAAAGAAAGGCCGTGTCCTGCGTGGGCTACAACTGGTGGTGGCGACTGTGCAATTGCTTGCTTCAGTTTTATCCCTTTAGTGGATATTGTTATGGCATTTCTGATAGATGAGTCGACATTCATTATCACTTTGTGTAACCTGTCAGTGTAGTCTTGGCTTCCCATGTGTGAAGTTTCGTTGTCCTCACTCAATCCTGGGTTGTATTATTGGTGGATCAGTCTTCGACAGACCAGCTGTCTCATAACTGTGCGGCACCGCGCGTAGAGTTATGTAGAGCCTCAAATTATCCTTGTTATGAACTTTGATCTCTCCATGTTGACAGGAAAAAATCCTTTTATACTCACTGTACGCAAACTAGTAAATTCAAATCGTATTCTTTTGAGAAATGTAACTTTTTGTTCCAGGGGTGATTTTGAGAGAGAAACATCTCGCATTACAAAACTTTTGCTCGAATATGAAGAGGAGGAAGCAGTGTGTTGTAATCAATTGACTGTTCCTTTAATAATTGACTGTGATGATATGGGCCATATATTGAAACACAAATGTCACAATTTAGTTGCAGAAAAAACAGAAAACTGCTTGGTGCACTACGTGCGCTCACTTATGTTCTGAAATTTGACGCTCGTGGTTAGGGGTTAAGCTAGGTTTTACTTGATATTCTGCAGGACAAAACACATTGAGTTCTACATACGCGACAGGATGCACGCGACTGCTACAGCCTGGCGATATTCGCTGGGCCATGCTGACAAGTGATCAGTTTCATTAGCCGTTTGAGCCATCCCACTACTGAAAGCATCTCAAATGTTATTAGGTGAGTGGGATGGTGTTCCAACAATGCACGAGGCATTGAAGGGTGTCAAGACTGCATTATGATACTTAGACACTGGTGATAATGCTGACTCAAGTATGGAGAGAACACGAACTCTGGAGAAGGATCTAGAAAAATTAGTAATGAAAAATGTACAAAGCAAACAATTAAAAATAATTGATTTTTTAAGGACAAATAATGATATTGAAGTTTTCAATTCATACCGTTAAAATATTTTGCTGTATCTCTACATTAATAAAATCAATCATTGTGGAGAAATTCTATTTAATTTTGACATCATATAGTGAACCAAAAATGTTAGTCCCCAGAAGTTGCCTATAACTGGAGTCAACTGTATATATTGTAGTAGACCTTTTTGGGATTGCAGAAATTTTTGAAATAATATTGTTCTTTCCATGTGTCTAGGGAGTGGACTTAAGTGAACTCTCTGAAGCTCTGAAAGCAGATGGAGATGCTTCAAAGACAGATTTAGAACTTCTACGTGCATTTAGATTCTACTGTCAGTCAGTGCTAAGTGTACCTCCTGGAAGTCGAGCGGTTGTGACCAATGGACGAGTGCTAGGACCATTGGATATGACTGAGGCTTTCACTCTAGATGATTTCTCTCTGTTGGAACGGTACAGTCTTCGAGTATATGGTGATAAGATTCTCCAGGCATTGAAGGCGAAAGCAAATGATGATGATGATGGTAAATTTTCAATGGGTTACTTTTCCATTTGAGAAGAGATACTATGTATCATTACTTATCTTCCACATGAGACTATGGTTTCATGAATTGTAGAATCAGTTATGATTTTTTGATGCTGTGGCTTTTGTCTTTCTTATATCTTTCATTTCAGTATCATTAATTTAGGAAACCATTCCACTCCGTATGATTATCTCAGTTTGGGAATGGGAATAAGCATTTCAAATAAATAAGATAAATTTAATTTTAATCAGGAGATATGTGGAACTGAAATGTGATATTCATATGCAAAAATATAAAACTTGCTTTATATAATGTGATATTATTATCAAGCCTTTTAGGAGCTGCATCTAGTTATATTAATAAATTATATACCAATGAGTTGTGCATCAAAAGAAGTTACTTTTACTACAGTTTAACGTAATAGATTCCTAGATCTGTTGTTTACTCGCTTTCAAATTCTCTTCACCATCTTCTTGAGAAATAATAGATATTTTATCATTTGTTTTGTTTTTATATAACTTTTCTATTGCAGATATTGATGACAGTGATATTTTAATGCAAGCTGTTGCTATCCTTGTATCTCGGCCACAAACAAGAAGTCGCTTTGACATTCCTGCTCGGGGAGAGCAACACAGGTAATTTATTTTTTATGCATTTCTTTATATCAGTGGTAACTCGTGCTTAGGTTTATGGTAGCACAAGCCCCTCGTGTAATCATGAAATACTCTTCATTGTTAGCAATATACTTTTTCAATTTAATTTCATTCAATAATCGAGATATTGCTGCAACATTAATGTATGTATTAATTTTGAATTCAAAGAGTGCCGGTGAAGTGTTGTCTCTGATGTATCATTACAAGTCAGGCAATGCGCTAATGCATGGTATTAACATGTGGGATTAACATTGCAAAACACGAGCCTTCCGCCTTTTTGCGTGTCCCCTATGAAAGCAGTCGATCCCTGTGCATTATAGTACTACTTCAATTACTACAAAGCACCACAACCTGTCACCATGGAATGCAGGAAACTCATCAATGGCTGCCCTGAGGGGGCTCACGGAATACTAGTTTTTGGTCTTTGATTTATATAATTATATGAACACATTTTGTTTTATTAATTTGCACATCATTAAAAGTACTGAAAAGTACTTTTAAAATCATGAAAAGTACTGACTTCAGTCAATTTTTGATAATAGGGAGTGGATTAATCATGTTGGGCAAATTTATTTTAATTTTATATTAGGTTTGTTAATTTAAAATGTACATTACTTTTGTGAAAAGTTTTGTTGATTGGCTGATAATAGTCCTGTGTGATTGCATGCAGTTCTTTTCTGTGCAGTCATTTTGCTTTGTTACACATGAGTGTATGGGAGAAATGGGACCAGAAAACCCCACACAAATCTTATGGAAATGAAGTTTTGGTCAAATTTTCTGAAAATTTAGTATGTTGTTTCTTAGATCACACTGATCAAAAGTCATTACGGTGGTTAAGCAAAAAAAAAGTTGTTCTTTTTGATCTTAATGTACATTTGAACATACATAAACGGAAATCATGTCGTTTTGTCGGATGGTAGAAAGGCACATATGTGCTCTCAAAGCATATGCAAATGAAACAACCAAACTTTTTTAGATTTGTGAATTATGACATTTCATTTTCCGAGAAGTTACTGACTTTAAATTGTTATTGCATTGTGAAAGTTAATATTTAAGATAATATTTTAGATAACTTAATATTAAGTTAATATTGAGATAAAATGATAATCAAGCACTCTAGGTTTAAAAGATAATGAATAGAATAGTCAATCTTTCCTATTCTTTATGTGTAAAGATTTTAAACCACATTGTAGAAAGCTTGAAAAAGTAGTAGACATTTCTGGCAACCACATGAAAGCAATCGGCACCTGCCATTATTTTCCATTTCCAGAATGGGGGCTAATTAGATACTAATGGATATATCTTGATAAAATTTCCATCTTTTGATTGAGCTGCAACCTCCGTTTTGGGGGATACCACCCACCACTACTAGATATTGAGAAGATTTCAAGTAACCATGATATACTTGAGTAATATTGGATGCAATATAACTTAGAACAAGTTCTTGAGTAAAATGGAAGAAGTTTTTAGAAATGTATTGAGTGATTAATTGTTGGCAGACCCAAAATAATCTGTGCAGATTGTTTAAAATCTCTAAACACAAAATAAAGATCTTAAACTGAAGCTACAACATTAATCGTCATAAGTGAAAACTAAATGTAAAAGAAAATTAGAAGTACTTATTTTTCATTTTATTTTTATAGAACTGTGATATTTTTTCATCCACATTGTCTAGTAAGTGTGTCTAACATTGACTAACAAAAACCACAAAAAAAGCATTTTCATTGATCTGTTTAAAACCCAGCTGTTTATTGCCATGTATGGAATAAGGTTCATCTCATATTTATTATTATATTTATTGTGTGTTTTTTCATCTAGTACCATTATCTGAAAAAGTTCTTTAAAAAGTCATTCCTATTTAATTCTTCCAATATTAATGTGCATAGAAAGACTGCTGATCACCCATCTGTCAACTGTTATGCTAATGTTTGGTTTTGGATGGTTGCAGTGTTGTAAGACTTCCTGCTCGTTCATCTGGACAGCCAGCTTTAGATATTGTGGTAATTGTAGACCCTGTGTCAAGAGGAGCCCAGAAAGTGGGACCCATTGCATCCGTTTTGCATGAAACCCTTAATTGCAACATCAAACTTTTCCTCAATTGTGTGGAAAAGAGCAGTGATATGCCTCTCAAAAGGTAAGATCTATTTGCCTCTTTTGGGAGGGGATTTATGAGCATAATTTTATGTAAACACTAAATCTTTGTGGTGTTAAATTCTTATATTTGGATATTGTGAATAGTAGATTTTCTTTGAAGTGGAATAGAAGTTGACATGTTTGTACACTTAGAAAGCATAGTTTACTCTCAGTTCTCAAATTGCTGAGATAAAATGATTATTATTCTATAATTTCATTTTCAAGTTAAATGAAGCCTGATGTTAAAGTGAATATTGAAAGACAATTTGGTGTTTGATGACTTCATCATTGATAACATTTAATTTTTACTCTTTTCAAAATTGCTTCCACAATCATGTAACATTGAACAGATTTGTATATTATTGGCATTTGTTTATATGTGTAATATTTTTGGAAACAGTATTGTAGATAATTTTTAATTGTTTCTGATTGCAGTTTCTATCGATTTGTATTGGAACCCGAAATACAGTTCACACCAGAGGGTCGACAATCTGCAGGACCTTTGGCTCGTTTTACTAACATGCCCACCTCGGTGCTGCTTACACAAAATATGCAAGTGCCTGAAAATTGGCTGGTAGAATCTGTACGTTCACCGTACGATCTTGACAACATCAGATTGGAAGATGTGGACAGTGGAGTACACAGGTACTATATATCTTAGGACTTTTCCTACCAGGGAAATATGTCCTAGACAAAATCCTGTGGTCATGGGGTAAAGGTTCTTAAGTCAGTTTATGGTGAAATTGTTTTAAGTACTGAAACTACAAGTTAAGTATCTATATTTTATTGTAGTAAAACAGCTGAATTCATATTGAAATGGTGTTGTTTCTAATTGATTATTAAAAAACTATTGAAACGTTTATCAAATGCAAAATATATCTCTCTATTGACACGTGCTTCTGTCATGGGTTCGAATATGCAAGGGGCACAATTCCGCTTACCTCATTGTTCAACCACAATCTATCCCCTGTCAACTCGCTTCCATACGGAAAACGACAAAACCTGAAAGTGTGTTTTAATGATGTGCCAAATTGTACAGTAATAACCAAGTTTTTTGTTTGTACTTTCTTTAGCACTAATTTAGCAACAATTTGAATTTATTATTATTATCAACCTATTATTAACCAAAGATTTCATTTGATTCGAAATAACACTCTTTAAAAATTATTGACTTTGGTCATGACCATGAAAAATAAAATAATTGTTCGTATGAATGTTAACCTGAGCTCTCTTCCCGTTGTATCGTTTGATGCTTTCCTTGGATGCCGCCTATCTCCACACCATCACCTCCGACCGACCAGTTACCAGCTCTAGTCTTGATGCCTTCTATCTTGAATCTTCCGACACGCCACGAAAGTCACTCCCATTCACATAATGCACTAGTCATATGCGTCCATGCAGATGCCTGCCCGCATATTACTAATTGAATCAGTTATTCATGTGCCCGAAGCAGCTTGCACTAGCCTGCCATATCACCATCAGCCCTGGTGAAAATAATTAAAGTTCAAATAAACAGTTTTACAATTATTTACACGTCCCGATCTATTTGTAAAATAATTAAAGTCCTTGCCTTGTTTGGAAAAATATTTACAAATTCATAGTTTGGTGCTTCATCTTCATCACTAGTGAAAACTAATTAAAGTTGACAAGTTTCTTAAAAGTTCCTCCCTATCGGTATGAAAATAATCCAAGTCAGTGCAAGGTTTCACCAAAATGTTTCTATGTTCTACTTTCACTCGTGGAAGAAAAAAGTTAAAGTCCCGAACTGTATCTCCGAAATTTTTTACAAGTCTCTACTTTCGATCACAAAAATATACCAAGTCTGAACTCGAGCAAGCACCCCCTAATTCAGGAATGATCCTCACGCTATGAAATCTGAGCTCCAACCATTTTTTTCGTTCTTCGATCCAGGAAAACTCGTATTCATTGCTGTACAAAATTCTGTTTTATATTCCCAACCAACGGATTCTTATTATGTATTTACTTTTCTAACCAAGGTGCACTCTTGGGTGAAATTTCTACTCTTACACACGCATTTTTCAACTCATTCTACACTATATCCACGGGCTGATGAAATTGTTCATCTCCGTTACTAAGGTGCCTGTTTACCAAATATCGTGACATGTCAAAACATTGATGTTCTCCCTAGCAACATCCTGGTCACCTGTTACTAAGGTGCCTAATTCTAATTTAAATTAGTATTAAAGCATTAAATTATTCGATATCGAATGCCCTCACGCATTTGGTATATCACTATATTGCTTCCTCAACGACAGAAAAAGCATTGGGAAATTTAGCTTGATCGGCTTAATATAGCTTGAGGCTCAATAATCTAACCCTTGTTTTCTCCTAAAATTTTTGACTTGAGGACTTTCACCCCATGACCACAGAATTAATCTGCTTATAATTTGTATGCTTTGAGATGCACAAATTGAAGAATATGAAAATATATGATTTCTGTTGTTGCTGAAACACGTTTATTTTATATTTCTTTTTGTAGGCACTATTATATTCCTGATGAATGTTTAATACACTTATTTCAGTGAATTTGAGTTGGAATACCTATTGCTAGAAGGACACTGCTTTGAAGCAAACTCAGGTAATCCTCCGCGAGGATTGCAGATAACTCTTGGCACAGAGTCTGAGCCAGTGCGTGTTGATACCATTGTAATGGCAAATCTAGGGTACTTTCAACTAAAAGCCAATCCTGGAGCGTGGATTTTGCGATTACGACAAGGTCGATCAGCTGATATATTTGATATTGTGAGGTATGTATATTAGAAAAATGTTGCTTTTAAAATTACAGTCAAGTTAAAATTATGCAAATAATATTACTTTCAACCTATTCATTTTTAAGAATTAAGAAGAAATTCAACAGTATGATGTCTGATAACAGCCGGCATTGCTTAACACGTTGACTGCCGCATGGCGCCATATGGTACCACACATCATGTGTGGTACTTCCTAAACGAAACATATTAGCAAGATTTTTCATTCACAATGCCAGATGTTGGTTTAGCCGTGATCGCTGGCCAGGGTATACACATGACATAGGTTGGTTCGAATCTTCATCTAAAACCTGTGCTTAGCTGCTATGAGCCTGTGGTTAAATCGGAGGGAGAGGCCGATGTAAAACAAACGGTGGTTGGTCTGCATCGAAGTTGACGGGGTTTATGTAGCTAAGTTTCAATGGTTTTGCTTCTTCTTATAGAAAAAAAATACTCAATAACCACCGTTTGGCGCTTTAGGAGTGCTCTAGTAGTATAATTTAGCAACATAACAAATGAATAGCACTAAAAGTGGCATAAACATGCTACCAGAGGTCTGCAATGGCTCCTGTGCGGGCACGAACACGCAACAATGGGCGAGCACTTATGCGAACAGAATCATTCTGGGTAGTAATGGGTAATGGGCAGTGGGTATTTTTTCAAAATATTGACATGCATTAGTGAACCATCTACCTATATAGCCTTGGCAGTCAGCGTGTTAAATTTTATATTCTAAGTATTCTGTAAATGTTTCTTTCTTCTATTTCCTTCAATTTTAGATGTGTAATGAATCTGTTATTTAATGTTAATAGCCATGATGGATCTGACACTCCTGCAAACTCATCTGACATTAAAGTGGTAATTAGCTCATTCAGAAGCCACGTCTTGAAGTTGCGTGTGGGCAAGAAACCAGATAAACAGCACCTTTCTCTTCTTTCTGATGATGATGCTGCTCCTGGCCTGTGGAATTCAATCACCAGGTAGAACTTCTTCCCGAATTATACATTTGCTTCTGCGTTAGCTGTTTGCTGCTTGTGAGAAATAGTGTTAAAAATATTTGATGCATATTAATCGCAGAAAGCAGGGTAATATTGTGGTAATGTCTATGTCTTACAGAAAACTGTATTTAAATTATTGTATTAGGTTGGAGTTTCAGTGATTGAAGACAAAAGATGTCTTACAGGTAATTTATTAATGTTGATTTATTCTCTTTAACTTTACTGCTTATGTAAACAAATTTGCAATGTAAACTCTCCACCTGTAAATTGAAGCAGGAGCTACCATAATATATTTTCATCTGTATTGGCCAAATTATGCAGCTAATTTGCTTTATATTCAGGGTTAATATAATTATGATGTGTTCATGTCTGGCAGAAGAGATGGTTTTTCCAAAACACTGTTAGAGCAGAAAGAATGACCGTTGCAAACACCCCGTTTTATTGAAAGTGTTTGACACCAATCAGATTTGTAAGTAATCCACCCTAACAACAATAATTAAACCAAAAAAGAAAACAAACAATAAACACACAATTTCCCTCATACATTATATTGTGATGTCACCCCTCTAGGAATCCATGGTGTCTCAAATTGCATGGAGTGCAGTTAAGTAATTGGGCTAATGATGCTGGTTCAAAGACGATCATGAATGGTGAGGAAATAACCAAAGCTTTGTTCCATAAACAGTGTGAAAATCATAAAAAATCATCATCCAGGACGTGGGTAAATGGGGTAAGGCCAATCCCCATATCCCCAGAACTTACCACACACATCCTTTTGTCCATTAGCGTCGCATGGGAACGATTGGTGGGGAAATAAATTCTAAGCTTCAAATGAAAAGGGCCCAAAATCATAGTTTTATGTAACCTTTGTTTACAGGAGCATCAGGCAAGTTTACAATTCTTTCGTACTGGTAAATTTATTTATTTATTTATTAATCAAATTGACAACAGGCATTATGCCCTATACATAAATTGATAAAATTTCCTCCAAAATTGTAACAATATCCAAATTCTCCATTTCACGAAACAAGGGAACGTTTAGGTATACCTTGCACCCCATTTTCTAGTATTTGTTTTATAAAATAATGTATTGTTGTTTTACATAATTGTAAATTGTCACTTTGTCCAAAGCTAAAAATATATTTCAATCAGATATCCAAGAATAATGGGAAGTCATCAAAGATTCATTCATTTCAGTCCATAGTATCTCTTTTTTAATTGTCAGAAAGAGCTTGATATACATTTGTGGCTGACCCCAGAAAAAAAAAATAAAACATAGAGTTACATGAATCATCACAAAGAGAGGAACTGGAACTATTGAATTCAATTTCAACAAAATGTTGGTGTTTCATTTCCAGTTGTATCTGAATGAAAGAAGTATTGGCAGGCCCTGTGTGCACCTACTTACACGCGACACTCACCGTGCTGGTTACTCGGATTGACATGAAATTTCACCAGCTGATAGAACACCATGCAAAACCTACATACGCAAATTTTGAAGTGCTATGGAATATTATAAATAGTGTTTTATAGGCATTTTGTATCAGGACCTTTCGTAACCTTCGCGCTTCCCGCAGTGGGCGAGCCGTTGCTTCGGCAGTGCTAGGAACGTTAAGCGGCGTCTATCAGCCGGTATCAGATTTCCAAGCGCGTTCGTTCCATCTGAATCTGCAAAGTAAACACCTGTTTTTGTCACCCCTCCTGCCCTTCAAGTAACTGAGATCTTGCCGATAGGCCGATAGTGCAGGCGCGATGTATGAGTAACGTCCGCAGAACCAGCAGCGAGCAGCGATTTCCGCCCTTCAACGGTCGGTAAGGTCAAGAAAGGTCCCATTACTAATTATCGCAAAAACATTACTTGCAATGCTTCATAGCACGTAAAAATTTGTATGTAGGGGTTTTGAAAGGTGCTGAACAAGCTGGTAAAATCTCAAGTCAATCCGAGTATCCAGCACAGGTGAGTGTTGCGTGTTAGAGAAAAGATAATTTATTTCCTGGAAATTCCATTGACAGCTGGTATTGCCTTCAGGGTTATTGCAAGTGGCTGCTGTTGTTTTATGGCTCCAAAAGCATGTTTCATCTCTATATGAGAAATTATATGAAAATGAAATACATTCTTTCTGAAAGAGACCCCCAATGTCCATCATTCTTGATCTCAAAAGGAATGTACTGTCTGATAGCAAATGAGAATGAGCAATGATCAACTATTTGTTTACATGTGGAGTAAAGTTAGTGTCCAAATTTTAATTCCTGATTCCCTAATTATTGTATAGATATTGAAAATGACCTTATGCTTTTGAGAGGAGATGCACATAATATACTCACTATTTGTTAATGGTAATCCTCAACTCATTTATTTTGAAGAGACTAAATATTGTATTTTATCTGTGTCTGTATGCTGTTCCATGGGCAGTGCCAAATCTTTGCTTAAATCTTGTTTGAGATGTTCCCATACTAACTTTTCAGTGTTTGAACACTAATATAATATTAAGCACTATCAGTCTCATGTTCTTTACTTTCATGGCATGCAGCACAACTTTCCTTCTCTTACAAAGGTAGGAACACAAACATTAATTATTTTAAGTGGAATTTAACAATCAACATAAGAAAAGTTTGGTAGATACAGAAGTGAAAATAAATTAGCAATGTTTTATGCTAATTGTGAAATAAGAATAGTGCGTGAATATGGTGCTGAGAAAAAAAGTTTCCTGAACATGTTGTGTTACACTTCAGCGAACCCCCGTTGTCTGGTGTTGGCAGCACCTTCGGTGGAGCCAAAAAGGACGAGGAAGAAGAGGAGCGAATCAACATATTCTCGCTGGCTTCAGGACATTTGTACGAGCGTTTTCTCCGCATTATGATGCTTAGTGTTTTAAAACACACAACTTCACCTGTCAAGTTTTGGTTCCTCAAAAATTATTTATCTCCTACCTTTAAGGTAACTATAAAGTTAAACTATTTATTCATTCATTTATCTTAAATTCGTTAAAATGCTAATGCTTAAAAATGTTTAGTGTACGTATTTGGTGGCCACCTGCATTTTTCCTTCTTCCGCAGATCTCTAAACAATATTCTTGTTAATCATATGTCAAAGAATGTAAATTCAGGATCTTTGTTGTGTTAGGACATGAAAATGCAATCCATTATTTGTTAGTTTTGTACAGATTAAAATCTTGAACATAGCCATCCACAGCCTGAGAAGAGGTGTGTGGAACTACATTTCTAAACCCTGTTTCCATTAAACATTTATATTTACAAGAGACATTTTATGTATAAAGAAATAAAATACACATGGAGAAAAAAGATGTAACTTACATGATACCATCAATACATACAATTGATTTTATATTGAACTAGTTACAGGATTGCCAGATGGCTTGGAAAGCCTCTTAACCAAATATATGAGAATTTCCCCAAATTTCTAGTTTTTTTTTTATTCCAATATTGCAATAATTCCAAAATTCTTATAAGAATATTACATTTTGTATACCTGTCATTCAGTATATATGTCACCAAAAATTACAATAGCAGGCATGACAGGCAATACAGGCCTTTGTGCAGTTTGCATTGAAGACACAGGAGAGTGCAATTATATTCTAATTAATTGAATTAATGGAGTGAAACGTTAAAAAAACACTAATATTAAGAGTACAATTTGGCAAGATTTCAGCAGTATTTTCAAAAGGTTTTTCAGCTTTTTGCCCCTAATTTGTCCATTAGGTATACAGTGTTCTATCTGAATTTTGCATGGCTTTTGGAAAATTAAACATTTTTCACATATTTCCATCATCATCATCATCAACACTCTCAGTTTAGGAATGATTTTCATGTCCTCTTATTGAGCAAAGATGCAGTTTATCTTCTTGTGTTGAAGAGTTCCTGCTGCTACCATCTTCTCAGTCTTCCTCTGCCCCATTTGCATTTGGGTCGATAATTTAAAGCCCTCAGTATACAGTTTGTCCTTTCTCTTCACATTTTTTCTGTATTTCTCCTGTTATTCTTTTATTTCTTCTTCTAAGTTTTCTGCATTTTCTTCTCTTCTAATTTTTTCATTTTGAATTTTTCTCTTCTTGTTATTTCTTAAACTACCCTTAAAAATTTAATTTTTCTCTTCCACTTTCCTGATTTGCTTTGCTTCCATTATCCATACTTCTGCACCATACTTTAACATTGATTTTGATGTAATATTATGAATTCTCATAATAGTTACTTTTCACGAATGTTCAAAAGTCTCCTTATTATTCCATTGTTTCTATTATATTTTTTCTTGTGTCCTTCTCATGTAATCCAATTCAATATCCCAGGTATTTCATATTACATATTTCATTACGTTTTTTGTACAATGGTACATTTAAGGTGATTTCATAAATTTTAAAATTGACATGTTGCGAAAAATGTATCTAACATAAAAATAAATGTTGATTTTAATGTTATTTAATTCAGTGTTTTTGTTCCTCAGGATTTCCTACCTCACATGGCAAAAGAATATGGCTTTGAATATGAACTAGTTCAATACAAGTGGCCACGTTGGCTTCACCAGCAGACAGAGAAGCAGCGAATTATATGGGGTTACAAAATTCTCTTCTTGGATGTATTGTTTCCCCTAAGTGTTCGCAAGATAATCTTTGTGGATGCAGATCAGGTATGTCAGCTGTCTTAGAAGCATTCCTCCTAATGATAGAAATTTAATTTCAACAAAATCATGACGAATGCATGAATATGGGAAGCAAAAATTAAAACAATATACATTAAATTAAAATGTATGATCTTTAATGCCCTATGTATGTACAGTGAAACTGTTTATATGTTTTTTGTGTTTATTTGTTGTTGGTTTTTTTGGTAAGTTATGGATAAATTGCTGTAATTCCCATGCTAAATTATTTCAGTTATGAATTTTACGTTTAAATGTTTTCCATAATTATACTCGTATGTTCGTAATAAAAGTCTCTTTGAGACTATAACGTTCAAATGATCCCAATGAGGCACAGGCAACATTTTGTCCTCTGAGGTGACTTCCCGTTAATGAAACTTGTAATACTTTAATACTCGTCCTAACTGAGAGGTTAAGACCACTCGCTCGCCACCAAGCTCGCAGGGTAGTAACGTAAATTTGGCTTCTGGACCACCTCCAGCTTGAAAAATTTCAGAGTCGATTGCGTACAGGAGCTCTCTGACGATCTGAGGAGGCAATGGCTAGCTCCAAGTGTGGTAGTTTGTAGACCTACCTCGCCTAATTATCTTTATTACTCTATTTACATTTATATTGTTTACCTTTCCCTAGGCTAATGGCGGTTCACTCTCCCCTCATTTGAATTTATATTATTTATCATGAATTCGGGGATCCGCTTCCATATGGAATATCAGTTAATGACATTATCAAATACATTGGAAAAACTTTTTTTACTAGCTCTTATATTCTGCCCGTGAATTTTATTTACTTTTACAGGAATATAGTATTAAAGAAAAACAACAATTTCAATTTGCAAAGCCGAAACAAAAAAATGTTGGCTATTATTTATTTTTTTTCAAATGTTAACTTTGCTGAATTATTTATTCGGCGTTTGATTTTTCCCAAACATTAACAAAAACAAAAATTTCATATCACGTCAACAAATAACACTAATTTCCTTTCCTTTTTCATAAAACAACATCACCCTTTCCTTCCAACACAAAACAGTTATGAACAAATAAAAAAAAACACAGTAAACATTCACACTTACAAAATTAATATATATAAAAAAATGGACAAACATTCACATTGTGCGCATCAATATTACTATGGCCATTTTCTTTGTTTTACTCTTTAAAATTTTAATATGGTGAACATATCTTGGCCGTCCTATAATTTGTTATTAAATTTAAGAAAATCATTCACTTCCCTTTTCGTCATACTGCTCGAATTTGACCATGTTCCATTTTTACCGTTGCTGCAGTCTGATATACCTTTTTTTATATCCATTGGCATCCATTCGAACCATTAATTATCCATTTCCTGCATATCGAAACCACACTCCTGAATGAAATAAACTCACATATTTTTCTACCTTTCACAAAAACAAACACAATATCGCAAACAAAAAAATTAATTTTACTCCACAGAAAAACATGTCTACCTCCCGTGAAAACTCAACAGCCTCTCTGTCATTTTCCGTTGTTGAAGTCCCTTCTTGTGTTACCAATAACAAAAAAGACTCGTCCCATTCACAATGTTTCCACCTTACATTTATACTTGTTTTTGTCGTGTTTCGTATTCTCTTTTAATTTTTGCTGTTCTAATAATTCGAAATAAAATTCCTGACAAATACTACGCCCCTTTTTGTTAATTTTCTTGTTTAGTTTTAGCCACAACTATTAATTTATTGCGGCTCGCCACGCCGTGATGCTGTCGCCTCTCTTTTACCAAATATGGGCAGTGTTCTTTTAATTTAATTTATTTAGCCATTAAGTAATTTTGATTTTGGGAAAATACGATCACAATTATTCTTCCAATTGCCTCGCACTGTTTATTTATTTAATTTTGCTGTAAACACCTTACCACTGTGAATCTTAGAGTTCTTTCTCCCACATTGCATGCCATTGATTGTTTTTCTGCTTGTATACACTGGCCCCTATTAAAATATACCAATAAAAATTGGTCTTTCCTTGCGTCTTGTGACACGTCTGCCTGGATCTTCACACAAGGGAAGGTCAAAGATGTCCCCGGGAGAAGTAACGTAGACGATCATTAAGTGAGAAAGTTTGGCCACTGACTGTCCCACTCTCCAAAGGCCCTTTTGCTTGCTGTAACATACGAGATCCTTTTGGTAGCGACATGACACAAGCAGCTAATGAAACTGTGAAATTTTCCACATGGCACGGTGGGTGTTGCCAGGCTGGACTGGGGCAATCATGCACATCCTGTTGCCCATGTAGAACATTGTGCTTTGACCCGCGGAATCCCAAATAACATAAAGCTTGAAACATAAGCAACCCGCCATGGGTTGCCACTGCCAGTTGTAGTACATGCAGGACATGATCTTTGTTTCTGCAGTGTAAGCTGCCCAATGTCCCTATTGCATTTCTGTTGTAATGAAAAAGAGTGATAGGGAAAGGCAACCCTTTTCAATATCAGATAAAATAAAAATTTTCAAAGCTGTTACAGAGAGGCAATAAAAAAAGAGTAGATGTTGCTAAAGAACTGGGAAAACTGGTAAAACAATACAGCAAAAATATTGAGTTTTTATTTTGCTCATAATAATCAATTTCAGTTATGCGTTTTTCTCACTTATACATTTTTTCCCTTCGGTCCCCTGAAAAACGTATAAGTGAAATTTTGCTGTACCCTCCCATATTTTAAACGAAGTATAGTGATATTTGATTTGAATAGTAGAGGAAATGTGGACAAATTCTGAGTTAGAAATGTGTGTACAGAGAAATTGCTTTTTAGCGTTTCTTAAATATGTTCAATTTTATTTTGCTTTAAGAATAGTTAACAAATATAATGTGATACATTTATTATATCCATATTTACCTGAATATAAGACAAAGTTTTTGTCTAAATATCTCGTTTGAAAATTTGAGGTTAGTCTTATATTTGCAAATTAAGCCTAGTTGGATAGCATTTGTTTTATACACTGCCTTTCCATGTCAAGAAACTAATGCTCATGTAACAATATGCTGCAAAAGCAATAAATATCACACATATCTATAATACCTAATTGCATTCAAGGACGTTTTATTATTTTATTTTATTTTTTTGGCATCATCTGAAGATTGGCTGGGCAATGCAGGCCAATATTTTTTAATAATCTGGTAAAGAGAGAATTATAAATGAAAGGCATTGTAATAAATGAAATACTACTTGAAAATGAAGCATTGCTATTTTGTTACATCATTACAAGTCCATGCAAACTTTCATTTTGGGACATTGACCTCAACAGAGGGATAAAAAAAACTTCTTAACAAAAAATTTCCAAACGATTGGTATTTCACGTCTTGAGAAGCCCAGAGGTGTAAGCTCACAGTTCATAATTGCATCGTGCAAATTTAAAGTAAATGATTATTAAAGAATCAGATATCATGAATACACATGTCGTGAAGAAAATCTGGCAACACAGAAAGGAATGTTCTTACATGGCATCAGTTAAAAGACTAAGAATTCAAATTCACAAATTCAAAACACCGCTTCCAGAGAGGTAGCTAAAAAATAAGAGAGTGACGTAGTAAGTGTGGAGGACCAGAAAGAAAGAAACAATCATACACGTGAAGCTGGAGATGGTATTGACAAAAACAACAATGATTTTAAGGAACAAGAAAACTGTGATAGTTCAGGCAAAATGTTTTAATGTTTTAAAAAAATCTCTCAATTAGAAATTTGCAATTTTATTTTGACTTAATGGTATAATGAGCTGAAAATTTGAAATATTATCTGGAGGCCTCTGCAAAATCCAGGTGGGGGGAGGGGGGGTCATCTGATATTCAGTCATCTTATATTTGGGTCAAAATGGTTTTTACCCTCAAATATTTTCAGTTTGAGAAATGTAAGTAACTTATCATTGAGAAAGGAAAACAAGAATTCTCTTTATGAATTTGGAGAAATGAGAATGTCGCAAAAAAAAACTAAACCTCCTAAAAATGTTTTAGGTGGTACGAGCTGACATGCATGAGCTGGTAGAACTGGATCTGGGAGGTGCTCCTTATGGCTATACACCATTTTGTGACAGCCGCACTGAAATGGATGGTTTCCGTTTCTGGAAGCAAGGCTACTGGCGAAACCATTTACAGGGCCGCCGCTACCACATCAGTGCCCTGTATGTAGTGGATTTACGTCGTTTTAGAAGAATAGCTGCTGGAGATCGATTGAGAGGCCAATATCAGGCCCTCAGTCAAGATCCAAATTCTCTGTCCAACTTGGATCAGGTAAATTATGTTGGTTGAAGGTACAAATGAGTCTTTTTCCATAATTGAATTTTTCACGTACTGAATTTGTACAGTTAGTTTTGGATTTGCTCAGAGATGAATTGATTTCTCTCTTTCATTGGTAATACGCAGTTACACAACTTTTGAAGAGTTTGAGTAAAAATTGTGTAAACTTTTGCTTACATAATAATATACAGAATATTAATTATCCAAGTTTATTAATAATATTAACCTTTTAACCAGGTTTAACTCTTTTATAAAAGTTCTTAAAGTCACATTTTATTTTTACTATTAGGCATCTGAAACATTGAGAAAAATGTGAAAAAAATGTTTTCTAGGCACTGACAGGTAACTGCTGGAGAGCGGATGGGGCAATACCGAATAGCTAGCCTATATGAGAGAGAAATAAAAACTAACTAGTATGTGTCAGTTCTGTAGCAGCTGTAATTTTATCTAGGATTTTAGAATGTACTAATTGACTGCTATCCATTCAGTCAGAAATGAACTGCTTGTTATCAAAGTTGGGCATTCTAATTCCTATATCATTATGTTATCTTGTTCTGAATCATATCAATTTTACTTTTGTGAACAACTTCTGGGGAGGTGAACCAAGTTATGAACTAGTATTAGGCCCGCAACAGACTACATGAAGGAATGCAATGCGAGAAATGTGGAAAGAGGCCAGTGAGGCTGTATCCACACACTAGAAATAGGTTATTCGATGTCTCGAAATGCCTTTATGTGCCACATGCCGAGACTGGTGGCAGCAGTTAACTACGAGATCAGCTGCGAGTTACATTCAGGTTACATTTCTTGTTTTATTAAATACTCTTGTGTAATTTTAACCCGTGAAATCCTTGTTTTGTTACCATAGTCATAAATGGACATCGGATGTTTAGGAAAATGCCTATTTTTTTGTAGCGAACATATTTAAAGGCTGGTAATATATGTGCATGAATCATGACAAATAATGACATGTGATGAAGTTTTATAATACTTATTTTTGCTTATTTTAGCATAAATGCTTTTTTTTGCATAAATGCCTTTTCTTTAGAATTATTGCATGTTTTTTCCTTTTATAAATAATTTTTATATACAGTGCTAAGATATCATAAAATCGGATGATCCAACCTGACCATTCATTACGAAGACCTCTATTCACGTATTTGTATTTTGAAATACAAGGGAATTCCTGAAAGTATAACAACATATTTTTCTCCATTTCCCTCTTTCATAAATACTAGCAATGTTCTGAGAAAATGGTCGATTGGCAATACACTGAGGGCACCTATTGACTGGAATAAATGTAAATTCCGAGAAGGTTTCAGTGTTGCTAATTTTGGACTTCTAAAATATATGCCAGACACATCAGTAGATACAGTAGATGTTCAGAAATGCTTCTCTGTATTCAAACTGATTTTGTCTCTCAATCGTTGCAGATTTGAAATTGCAATCCTTGAAAAGTTACTGGTAATATATTGCAATGGAAACTATTAAGAATAAAATGTAGAAGAGTTGTAAATATGTATGGAGTTTTACAAATAATTTTTAATTTTATTGTGAATGTAATTTATGACAGTGCCTTTTTTCTCTTTATTCTTGACATTTTCAGTGCCTTTTTAGGCGTCAAAAAGGCGATTTTTTAGTGCCTAAACATCGGATGTCTAGTCATAAACCATTCGTTTAACGAGTTTGAATTGCCTAGAGAGAAATACACTACTGCATTGCATACAAATCATTATTTAATGTAAAAAAAAACAAACAAAAAAAAAACAGGAAATTGTGACGTATAAGGGAGAAGTACATCAACAAATTTTCTTGCGCTATGTAATCTCTACCCTGCTCGTGTTTACTATATTCGTTGGTTGAATTATGAATAAATGGTGAATGATCAAATAATTCATAATAAAATTTACAATTAATAAATTCTTTCATAAATACCTAATAAATACGAATTAAAAAAGTAATGAATTAATTCAATTCTTTCAAAGTACCCCTTCAAGTTTCTTGCTTCAAATTTTTATTTATATATTGCTTATTATGAGTGGGTTTCATACAAATAAGAATATCTTCCATATAAGTTTTTTCTTGTTCATTTTAGTTTTAAGAGAAAATTCAAGAAAACAATTAAAAAAACAGGTAGTTCATCGCATCTTTTACTGCTAAATATTATAACCTCACTCAGTTCTACACACTGTTTGGTGTTTTCCTGTAGCAGCTAATGCCTAAATGTCATATAACAAGTGAAGGAGTAGAAATGTGTCCGAGAAAACTCACTCGCCGATCGACTCGAGTGAGAAACTCTTTTGCTTCCACTGAGGCGAACAAGAAAACACTTTCAAGTGTGTGGGGGTCCATAGGAGTCCCTTGTTTCGATTTTCCACATTTCTCATCGCACATTTCTGGAAACACATATCTTGATGTAGTCTGTTGCAGGTCTTAGACTTGGTGAAAACAGAGTTATCCAAGTTTTTTCTTACAATCCTCTTGTTATAGGATCTTCCAAACAACATGATTCACCAGGTGGCTATCAAATCATTGCCGCAGGAGTGGCTGTGGTGTGAAACTTGGTGTGATGATGCTTCCAAGAAGTATGCAAAGACAATTGATTTAGTAAGTTATTCTCTCATAAGTTTTGCAAGTTAAAAAAAAACTGATGTAAAATCAGTTAATTTTTAGATTTATTCTAGTTCCATATTTACTCCAACATCATTCAAAATTTTTTGCCCTAAATATTTCATTGGAAAAATATGGGGTCATCTTATATTTGCAGATTAATCCTAGTTGGTTGGGATCTGCATTATTATTCTACCATTTCTTGTACACTGCCGAAACAATGAGTGGTGAAGGTGATAAATACCACCTGCATCTGTAATTCCAAATTGTATTTGTGCAAGTATTCATAACATCCACCTGTGGATATGGAAGGTGATTTAGATCAATATTGTGGGCAAGTAAAGGGAGTGTAGAAAGTGAATCGCAACTTGAAAATGAATATTTGCCAGGCGAAAGCCAGAGCAGTACCCAAACAAACATGGGCAACGGATCACTTGCAATCTTTCCTTCTCTTATCCTTCCCTCAAGGAACACTTACCTATACTATCACACATGCTGGGAGACCGGTCAGGGCCATAGAGCTTGTCCCGGCTGGTAGGAGATATCTGGTTGGGGAAACCCTACTAGTCAGTCAATGGTAGGTTGGCACCGGATCTGACCATCCAGCGGGGGAAAATCACTGCCACTTCTTAGTTGAAAACATGCGCTACACTTAAAGACTTTGATATGGGGATGACTTTGTTATGGGGATGTCCATAAATTATGTAACGCAAATTTTGAGTATTTTCAATACCCCCTCTCTCCCCTTGTAACACACTTCCCTATCTCTATGTAACGCAGTATAACGCTGCCTCAGACCCCTTTCCTCCCCCTTACATAATACATAATTTATGGATGACCTTTTATTTAACATGTCCAGAATCACTAACAATCACTCAATGAAGTGATCAAAATGAAAAATTTTGCTAAAGATCACATTGTACATCCAACTAAAAAGATGGAATTATGAAAATTAAAGAAAAATTTTGGGTGAAATATTCCCAACATTGCTAAATTATGTGCTGCCAGAGGCGTATCTACGGTATGGCAGACATGGCACGTGCCATGGGCGCCACTCACAAAGGGCGCTATTTAGAGTATACCCACTAAAACAAATAACAATAACCCTAATTTGAACTATCCTAACAGGGGCGCAAATTTTATGCTTGCCATGGGCGCCTGAATACCTAGATACGCCTCTGTGTGCTGCTCACAGAACAGGAGTGCAAGTTTGTTTTGCAGATATATACAAATTCACTGTTCACAACTTGATCTTATAAATTTAAAGTAAATGGTTGTTAATGTACTAGAAGCCAAGAACAAGTGCGTGATAGGGTGAAAATGTGCTAACCCAGAAGAGAATGTTCTTAGGTGGCATCACATGAAACACTAAGTACGCAAATTCAACCTGCAAAACTTTCAAGGAGTGTAAAAAGTCAAAGCAGGGCCAGAAAGAGAGAAACTATGTGTATACTTACAGGTATGGTGGTAAGAAACATATCAATGATAATGATTTCAAGGAACAAGAAAATAGTGACAGCTTAGGCAAAGAGAATTAACATTTTCATCAACACAATTTTCTAGTCACTTAACCCAATTTCCAATTTTCATTTAATTGAATAGTAAGAATTTGATAAAAGTGAGGGTGAAAAAAAAAAGTTTTGGGAGACATTCTCGAAACAAGGGAGTTTTTCCCGTGTTTGGGCAAATATGGTATTAATGAAAGAAGTTTTATATGAACATCATAATAAAATGAGTATTGTTTTTGTATTGAAGGACATTAGCCAAGTAGTTCAGAAGCAATACATGTTTCTGAATGTTGTTACAGCAAAAGTGTATCATTAAAACTTGTACCCAAGATGATTGCAAAGCCATTTTTTTAATTAAATAATTTGTATTACTGAGGTCGCTGTCGTCAGATATTATCTGTGTTGATTAAGATATGATGCATTGTGGACATGTGCCATTGTTTATTCAGTTACTATATTTACCCAAATATGAGGCAAGATTTATTATCTAAATACCTCCTTCAGAGGGATTATCATACATTTGCAGGTTTAGCCTAGTTGGTTGGAATTTGTATTTTATGTGAACAACTTGGTCAAGATATTTGTCCTTCATTCCAAAGAATACTTTTTGTTCATTTTTGAGAAAGTGTGTGAATTTACATCTTACTTATTTTTGTGCATTCATTTACATGTGTTTTCACAGTTCTTTGTGATGTTTTTATAAATCATTATGGTTAAAACAAGTGTACTAAAAAGTGCCTTTCTTTTAATTTAACTGATTGACTGTTTAATATTTCTGTAACAAAATACCTTGTTACCATTCCTGATACAGAATAGTTACTAATATAGTAATCTCACATTTTTTGAAATATCATTCTGCACCTGTTTGAGTATAGTTACAAAAAGTTGGTAATTTATACGTTCTTTTCTTCTATAGTGCAATAATCCATTGACTAAAGAGGCAAAGCTGACTGCAGCCATGCGAATTTTACCAGAATGGAAGGATTACGATGCTGAAATTAAAAAGTTACAACAACGGGTTGACCATACACATACAGAAGAAGGTATGGAAGGTCAAGTCCCTGTGCCATTGCAGCCAAGTCAAGCAGATGGTGAGTAAAATGTCACAATGTAGTCTTTGCCGAATGTGGGTGGTTTTGATCATAAGTAGTTGAACAGTCCTCCCTATTTTCTTGTATTTCGCATGTTAAATTACTTCAAATGTACATTTTATTTTCATTTATTTTTCACAAGCGCAATTTGACCTCCATGTATCAAATCTGACGGTTCCTTCAACAATATTTAATATAAAGAAGTAATTATGAAATTATGAATTATGATATTATGAATTATGATTTTTGAAAATGCTTTTAAACAATTTTGGAAAAATGAAAAATTGTAAAATGTAAAATTCAACAATAAATAATTAACAAATTGGTTAATAACTCATACTGCATACTAATGAATAGTAACATGAAATTAGTATTGCCTACATAGCTGACCAAATATTGAATTGAAATTAAAAAAATAAAAAAAATAAAAAAATCTACTGTTTTGTTGCAGTTGTGATGCACTCTTTTCAAAGTACTGTTCACACTTGTTAACCCTCTCAAACACTTCATCTGGAACATTTTGTCTCAATTCAAAAACCTTGGCAAATTGTTGAGCATAATTTATGTATTGTACATTGAGTACGTATTGTACATTTTTCTTTCATAGAAAAAAATTGTCAATTCAGAAATGGAGTTCAGAATATAGAAATAATTTTCAATATATAGAAATGTTTTTAAATGTAATTTTCAAGGGACAGAAAAATAATTTGAATTGTAGAGAATTTCAATATATAGAGATTTGATAAATAGAAGTTTGTTATTGGAGGTCTGACTGTCTGTGTCCATAATGAAAGTCCCATCTTTATAATCACCGTATAATAACCCGACAACAACATAATGGCCCAAGGAATCGATATTAGGTTCGGAGATCAGGTTGTTTAGTTTTGTTGGGCTTCCATTGGAATCTGGTGGGAACTGTGAAGAAAACCACAGGGAGCGATGATATGGATGGTAGGATCAACCAGTATGTTTTTTTTTTTTGTACGCCAACATTGCATGATAAATATCTGACCTCTTTGTAGGAAATATGAAATATTGATATAATTGCTCGATTACTTGATTTTTCAAGTAACAAATGGAAATTAATTCTATTAAATGTTTGTGAAATGTTTAAAATTATTAAACATTTATAAAATACTATACATATATATGCAATATGCAATATATATATTATTTACAATTATATTTATTTATTATATGCAATATATATATTATGCAATATATATATATATTGCATAAATTAGTATTGTCTTTAATATTATTAACATTTTTTCTTTTGATTTAATTTGCAGTGCACACACATGCTGCATCCCATTCAGAGTTATGACACTGCCTCACTGTGGTTAGTTCCTTGTGAGACTGATGTAAGTGTGATCCCCTGTGAATAGCACCCAACCCTGGCGCCTGCTGTGTCATGATCTTTTAATTTAAGTGTGTTGCTACCAAATAAATGAGTTATTACAAGAAAAAATGCCTTTTCTTAATTCTCCATCAACATCTTTTGAATTCCTGGGCTACCTCACATATGCAACAATTGGCATCACATTTATGATATTACTTGCTAACTATGGATTTTAAATAATAACTTTAGATTTTATTGTAATTGAGACAAGACGTTGAACAAAGCACGGCATTGTCTTTGTCAGTACAGTCAAATTATTTCAGCATTGGCCGCTGAAGGTCGAGGGCTCAGAGCTGCTGGAAGAGTCCATTTCTCAATCACATTAGTTTAGGCTTCTCCAAATTTTTGGGTTGAAGTTGTTGTGTGTGTGTGTGTGTGTTGTTGTTTTCCTCTCAGGTAGAGCAAAATATGCTTTTACAAATGTCACTGGCCCATTTTCAATAAACTCCTTGATTACTCGAGAACTGCCAAAGCTAAAAATTGCGTTTTCCTACTACTAAAATATTGAAAATTAGGGGATTTTTCTTCTTCTGGTCTTCAAAATTAGATCTTTTTTAATGATTTTCTCATAGATTCCCAAACCTCTATATGTGTGTGTGAAATCCAGAATGGGCAAACATTTTGGAGGTTCAAGTAGTATTATATCATGTATGCAAATCATGATATAATCAAATATTAATAATCAATAATTATATATAGATAATAATCAAATATTATATCAAATATGCAAAAAAGTTAGTGTTGTTGTAGCCCTGCTAATCCATTCTTTCACTGTCCACCGATGACTCAAAGTTGCCAACATAACGATTTTTATACGAGGACGCCGGCGGCCTCAAAATCAAAAATTGAAAAAAAGTATGCTTTTACAAGAATAACTTTCTAAATCTGCATCAATGAACTTCATGTAACATATTCTTCACGGAAGGGCATTTCACAGATTGTCCTCTAGGGGAAACCAATTTGCCACATATGGAGGGGACTCAATGTGCTCAGCGGGAAATTTTGGAGGTTTCGAAAATGTAACCAATTTTTTTACGTAATATTTATTGTCATATTTCCGTATTTTTTAGGTCATAAATATTTGCGTATTTCTAATATTTTTAGGTCATAAACATCCGGGCCCCACTGATTATATTGTTTAATCTGTTTTCCTATTTATTCTTGTGTATTCCTAAGCACGAAAATTACTCACGTGTCCCAATACAAAACTTGTACACTTTATTCTTCACTGGTTCTAATGCCGATCGCTTCCTATTCTAGCTTCTTTTAATTATTATTTTGTTTCTCGCGTCCATATCGTAGTTCGTTCGTTTCTTTTCAGTAATCCTGTTTACGTTTGTGATGGGGCCAACAAAGGCCATAATAAATAGGGAGATTTTGCGCGGCATAGCGCACAGCATTCCACTGCACTTTTGAGCACCTGCACAGGCACCAACTCGTTTGATTGTACTAGTTGTTAAACGTACTAGTTGAGGTTGCCAGCAACTGGCAAGTGGAGACTGGCAACGTGTAAACGCCTTCTTGCAAGTGACTGGCAAGACCTTCGCGCCAGTCACTGGCGATGCCAGCTGTACAAGAAAAGGCTGATTAACACGCTGCCAGTGCTGGTGTGCCAGTTACGAGTTTGCCACCACCTGGACAGCGCTAGCGCTCTGTGCAACTGGCAATAGTTCTTTAAACAGTGCTAGTAATGGCATGCAAGATTAGATGTTTTTCTCGCTGCTGTTAGCTTGTGTATACTCTTTGCGACGTGCTGCTGATAAGTTTTCGGCGCTCAAACAACAGTGTGCAAAGCAAATGTTCCGTAAACATTTTATCCTATTTTCTTAAGGCTAAATGTACCGACACTACATTTGTCGCCACCACGTGGCAGCACCAAATTTAGTGAAATTTACTTTACCGATAACGTCTGAACAAATGGTCCGATTTTTGATCTGTAAACGGCATTTGACTCCTGTTTGTAATAGAATATACGCTACGAAGCCCTTTTTCAAAATTAAAAAAAACCTACCAGAAACTCGATTTTTAAAATTTTTCTCGTACTTCCGGGAACAATTTCAAAAATGTGGACTTACAGCGCGATGGCGACACGCTTCCAGAATCCAACGCCGTGTCAAACATGCAAATCGGATAAATAGCGTCGGAAAGTCAAATTTCGAAAAACACCTCACCCCACTCCCCCTTACCCTTCCATGCCGCTGGGGCATCCGCCCCTTGTGTGCCGTGCGGCGCGGCCAAGCCGGGACGAGCAACGAGCCGGTGCGGCGACGGCGGAGAAGGCCGAACTTTCGAGGGTAGCAAGCCAGGCACCCCGTCACTTCGTTAATGCTTCCGTCACTTCGCATCGCAATATATTTTTTCCCCACAAATGAAACTAGTGATGCTGTAATAGGGGCAAACGATCTCGTATCATCTTTAATAGTAGTATAAAACTATTATCTTATTCACATATTCCGTCTTCCTTCGAATATCATCATAAGAATGTCTGAGGTATCACTCAAAACACCGATTCCGCTGTGGTACTGATTTTAAAAAAATTGAACTAATTGCGTAAATATCAGCCATATTCCATCTCCTCACATCGTATTTGAGATATATTTTACTTCTAAGATCTTCCATTACCATTTCACTACAGGAAAGAACAAGCAGAGATAACGCAAGAGCTCTTTTATCCTACGACTCGATTTATCATTTCAAAACTGCGTTTGTCACCTTGATAGAATTCACCTGGTTAATCCTTTTCCCAGTAAAATAGCCGAATCGAATTTTTAAAATGTTTTTGTACTTTCGGACAAATTTGAAAAAGTGGTAAAATAGCGCGCTGGCGAGATGCACCCTGAATCTAACGCCATATCATACACTGAAATCGGATAAATCGACTTCTCTAGTCATGTAAAAAAACTGATCTTCAGTAACGTCAAAATTCTCTTTTGCGGTACTGCTTGACGATCTCATGGCTAAAGTCCGGGTCTAATGTAATTACATTTATTTTGTCTAGTGTTCTCATATTGTGATCTCGGCGAACTGTTGCAATCCTAACAAAATATCTAAATTTTTCGTTACAAATTTTGTACTGTATTACGTATTTTACATATTTTGCTGATCATTTAATATCTGCTTAACATTATATTTATTATTTGCTAATTATTAAGATATTTTCACAAATCTACCAAATTTTCTTGAAATTATTTCCGAAAATATATTTAATTAATTTAAAAAAATAGTTTTTATTTAAATATTTGTTTATATTTTAGCAATGAGCATATTTTGTCTTATACTAATTCAGAATTGCTGACATCCCTATGTGCTGCACGTAAAGATTTCGAACAGAGTGCTTCAAAGATTCTCTGTTCGTCTCTGAGTTTTCTACGTGCATCTGTTTTCATTGCTGATGGAGAAAAATAAAAAAAAACAGTAGGCAGAAAAAGTAGTTACTTTTAAATTCGATATAATTAATATTTTATTAATGGAATTTCAAATTGTGGACATTTATTTTACTTTATCTCTCTTCTCAATCTTCATATGAAGAGAAAAGTTATATCGTGCGTAGGAAAACTCTCAAAGCCGAGTCCTGGTAAAGAAAATGTGGACAAATCCTGTTGTTGTATAGTAAATTACTTCCTGTAACTCGTGGTGTAGCCAGAATCCATGTTTTGTGGGTCCTTAATACCGAAATATTGATTGACGGAAAAACGTTCGTTCGTGTCTCTGGTGTATGTGAACAACACTAGCGTTTACACTGCGTACAAATTTTTCCAAACTGAAAAAAATAACAACAAAAAAAACAGCTGTCGATCTACTGTCAGTCGAAGCTCTGCAATTTTCAAAAACGTGCATTACTTTTTGGAGATACATTACCCGAATTCCCCCAGTTATTTTAAAAATTTGCTCAAATATGGCTCCAAATTGTTTCTTTATATTTCTCGTAAAAATGGAATAAAATACACATCACTTAGGTCCGATTTCACTGCTAACTGTGAATTTTCGAAAATTGCAAAAGATTGAATTTTTTCCGCGTTTCCTACAACTACAATATTGATAGAGATTTTTTCTTTCTAAGAAATTTGTTGTACATAATTAGTTCTTTCATTAAGGTCAGGAAATTTTTTAAAACAAATTTGTAGTTTTGGCGCAATCTTGTGTGCAATATATGCAACTTTAAACGATAACAAAGCAAGATTTTTTCAAAATCGGCTCCATTTTTTCTTTAAACTTTTGGTAGAGATAGTGCGAAATGTACTTTAAGAGACGACATAAACGCTATTTTGCTCTATTCTTTTGTTTTTGCGAAAATAACACAAATTAAACTTTTGAATAGCCTGTCACGTCGTTTATATTTACATTATCGGCGATTTGTTCACTTTATTAGATTTATGAGCACATGTGCCTTAAATTATATCATTTAAAGTTTTTCGAAAACTCAAAAGTTTTCTTTGGAAATGAACTCGAAATTTCGCATTTTCAGAAACGCTCAAACGCCTATTTTTCTGAAAAACGGTTCCAAATTTTTTGTTCAATTAAGTTTTTGTTACGTATAGTGCGAAATGCACTGTCTAAGGAAACAAAAAATTTTGTTGTATTATTTGTTGTTGTTTTTCTTCAAAATTTACACAAATGTATTTTTTAAATATTTCGCATGCCTTGTATGCACATTTGCAGCGATTTGTAAACATTATTGCATTTGTGAATGGAAGAGCTTAAAATATCTTAAAATAATTTTTTTAAAAACTCTCAAGATTCCATGTGAAAAAGGGCTTCATATTTCGCATTGACACAGACGCTTCAACACCCTTTTCTTAAAAACGGTTTCAAGTTTATGAATGAAAATTGCCTGTAAAGGACAAGGTTTCAGTCTTCTTTAATATTCTAAAAGCAATATTTTGAATCTACCATTAGGAAACCGAAAAATTGAGGAAAACCTAAAAATATGTTGGGTGCGTTAAATGGCAGGTGGCAAGATGGGGCAAGACCATAAAGCTAGCCCATGCCAACAAAATAGTAAATTTTACTACGACAAAGTCCGAATAGCTGGCCGAGATAGGAAATTGAAAACTAATACGGAAAAATCTGTGCCATTCTGTAGCACCACTAGTTACTTTCTCGTGTACGTAGTTACACAAAGTTATGTTATGCTGCGGAAAATCTATTTCGAGATTCCAACGGAAGTACACGTTTTGGGGTCCCCTGATACCGAAAAGTGTGTGTGGTGTGTTTTGTGTTTTTAACGTCCGTTCGTCCGTCCATCTGTCTGTGTCTGCCTGTCTGGGCGTATGTGAACACCACTAGCGCCTAATACATATAGTTTATGTATAATTTTTGCTCAACTGAATAAACCCGTGTCGATCTGGTCTGAGTCGAAGTTCTGCGATTTTCAAAAACTTACATTAATTTTTGGAGATACTTTATATTAAGCCTGTTAGCACATTTTCTCGGCGCGGATAAAGTTGCAGTGACTTTCGCCCAGCTGGTCACTCTTTGTGGTCTTCCCGCCAAATTATGGGAGTTGCATGCTGCACCAGTGTGTTATGGGGGCGCGAACACAAAATTCGCGCGTCCCACTTAAAAAATTACTTAATTAATTAAAGAATTAATTAATTAATTATTGTTCCCCTGCGCCTCTACGCATGGAGCACCCTCATCCATCACGCGGTTTCAGCCACGCCGCCACCGCCACCGCCGCCGCCACCAGCGCCGGCGCCGCTGCCGCCGCCACCACCACCGTCGCCGCCCCTCTCTCCCCACCGCCCGCCCGTCCGGCTGGCCCCCCTTCCACTCGCCCGGTGACATCTCGGGGCGCAGTGCAGAGAGAGGCGGGGCCGGCGGAGAGAGGTTGGGCCTGAAGCCGGTGAAGTGAGGATGCGGCAGAGAGTGTGACAGACAGCCTATCGCTCAACACGGGAATGCTAAAAAAGCCCGTGAACGTTTGCCGTCAGCGAAGGGCATTTTTGTGTGTGCATTGGGACACCCTACTAGACAGATTGTAAAAAGGAGGAGCAGTTGTAATAGGAGCGTAGTCTGGTTTGAAAAATCTAGACATGTGTGCCTCGTAGGCTTCAATACATTCTGCAATGTTTGTACTAATTACATTTTTTTACTGTATCAGTCACGCAGCCTCGCCTAGTTGGTGTGATTTTCATTTTGTATTATCGCAGCATTGCATGAGTTTTGAAAAATTGTTAGTTTTTTTCTATTCTTTGACAAAGCCCCAGGGACATTTTCAACATTTTCTCAAAAAATCAACCAGGATAGGTGGCTCAGTGCATCAACTGATGTCACTGCAATGCCTCTGACCCAGAGGTCCTAGGTTCGAGTCCCGACGGTGGCGGGATTTTCAACACTAGCTAGTCAGCTAGGTGCAGAATTCAACCGATGTCTGGAGGAAAATTCTTGCGACTGACTGCTCTGATTGGAAGTTTCCGTGGTTTCTCCGATCAACATCAAACGAAGCCGGAGCAATACCCTAACAAACGGACCGCGCGCGATATTTCCTTCCTCTTCCTTGTCTTATCTTCACACACACCACACACACACACACTAACTTGCACAACACTACCATATATGCTGGGAGACAGTGGGAGGATTGTAACTTGTCTCGGCTGTGGGCGGTGCACTGCTGGTGGGAGATACCTTGTTAAGAAAGAACCCAGCAAGGCGACAGGTAAATCGGTCGGTGATTTAGAGCTTGTCCCGGCTGGGGTGGTGCCCCGCTGGTGAACTTTCTTGTTCAGCTTGCATCGCCAGTGACTGGCGCGAAGGTCTTGCCAGTCACTTGCAGCAAGGCGTTTACACGTTGCCAGTCTCGACTTGCCAGTTGCTGGCAATCTCTACTGGCAACGTGTAAATCAGCCTAAAATTTGTTTTACTGGCATGCTCACGCTCTCCGCCACCACCACGGTGTCCGCCACGGCGATCCCCCAGGTCCCAACACGTGTTTACACTGCTTTATACTCACGGTGATTATTATTATTATTCCATTACATCACGACTAAAGATCTTATGAGTCGGCTGAATATAAAATCTACTCCAGGTTGCAACCAGCTACCTAAGGAGCAGATTCGGTGACTATCAGTGCCTCTACAATACTTTACGCAAAATGTGGGCTGTTCCAAATAAAGCAATTTCTTGCACTTCCCAGTCTTTTGAATTACCTGGGAGTTTTAGACAAGTTCTTACTCAAATTTTGCGGAACAAATCCCAGAGCTCCGATAACTATCGGGACGACCTGTGCTTTTACGCCCCACATTCGGCTGATCTCGATTTCCAAACTCTTGTATTTAAGACGTTTCTCTGCCTCCTTGGTAACGACGTTTTGATCGCAAGGTACAGCAACATCGATAAGTAAACACGATTTTTTCGCCAAATCCCGGATAACTATATCCGGTTTGTTTGCCGCTATCGTGCGATCAGTTTGAATTTGTTGGTCGTACAATATCGTACACAATCCAACAGACGTCACCGGTTTCGGTGAGTGTTCGTACCACTTGGGGCATGTGTTTGGAACTTCGAGGGCGGTACAGATCTGCCAGTGGAGGTAGCTACACACCCTGTCATGTCTTTTAAGGTATTCGGTCTTTGCTAGGATTGGACAAGCTGAGACAATATGATCAATGGTCTCTACTTGCTCCAGGCAAATGCGGCATTTGTCATCTTGGGAAATTTTGAGAACCGCTTTATCATAATGTCGTGTTCTCAAGGCCTGATCTTGGGCAGCTATTACAAGTGCTTCCGATTCTGGCTTCATCCTTCCCCTTTTAAGCCACATAAATGATTGATCTTTATTGATCTGCACCTTGTCCATTCTTTTTAGGTATTGACCGTGGAGTGGTTTGTCTCTCCACGATTTCTTTAACATTTTTTGTGTCTCACACTTCATGTTAGCAGCATCAGAAGTTCAGTGTCTGTGTTATTCGACGTGTCTTGCCTAGTTTTCTTCGCAATGTTTCTTGCTACACTAACAATGCCTCTGTTTCCCATTCTTCGGTCAGATTTCATGACCTGCCTCATTAGAGGGTCGTCTTGATGGCTGACTACATGCTTACCCAACCGACTATTGCGTTGTGCCAGGAGGCCTCAATTTGTCTGAGGCCTCTTCCTCCTTCCTTACGTGCCACATAAAGTCTATGTATATCAGCTCGAGGGTGGGAAACATGATGCATTGTCAGCAGTTTTCTGGTTTTTCGATCCATGGTGCGAATTTCTTGCTCAGTCCAGTCCACTAGTCCAAACTGTATTCGGCTACAGGTACCGCCAACTACCTATTGCAGATATTTTATTCCTGAATTCAGAGCGGACTGCAGGACCAGTCTCACTCTTCTATAATACTCCCTACGAATTCTCTCTTTCATTCTGTCATTCGAGATGGTTTCACATTCTTCAATGCCCAGATATTTGTAAGTTTTACCTGGCTCAAGATCTTGAATCACAGTGTGCGTATCAATTTCAATGTTCTCAGACGTTGTGAGTTCCCTCGTTTTTAAATTGATTTTTGCACACTTGTCAAGACCAAACTTCATGCAGATGTCATTGCTAAAGTCATTCACGACAGACAGCATTTGGGAGAGAATCGCTTCATTCTTGGCAAACACTTTCAGATCATCCATATAAAACAAATGTGATACTGGCCTTTCATCACCATGGAGCTTAAAACCAAAGTCAGCTTGCGACAACTGTCCTCGATAGTGGGATCAAACTAATGCAAAACAGCAGAGGGGATAGTGAATCTCCTTGAAAAATACCCCTGTTAATCTGAATACTTCTTGTTTCTACTGCTTCCTTTCCGCTGTGGATTAGTAACCTGGTACTCCACGACTTCATACTAGCCTTGCAAAATTCAACAAGTCTAGGATGAAATCGATAGATCTCCAGGGTCTTCAAAATCCAATCGTGTGGTACACTATCAAAGGCCTTTTGGTAGTCAATCCAAGCCATGCTCAAATTACGTTTGCGTTTCTTTACATCATTCAAGATGACTTTATTCAGTAGCAAGATTTCCTTACACCCATAAGAGCCTTTACGACATCCTTTTGTTCAGCTGGCATTAGATGATTCTTATCTAGATGTCTATACATTTTGTCAGCTATAGCTGAAGTTATAACTTTGTACAGTACTGGCAGACAAGTAATTGGCCTGTAGTTCTTCGCCAAAGAGCTGTCTCCCGCTTTGGGTAGCAAATACGTGATGCCGCGTGTGAGCCATTCCGGGATTTCCTTTGGGTTTTCAAAAATTTTATTAACAGCCTTTGCTAGATGAGAATGTATGCTGTTAATTTCTTAATCCAATAAATCTGGATCTTATCAATCCCGGGGACTTCCAGTTTCCCATGTTCTTAATTGCTTGGAAGAGGTCCTCTTCCGAGAATTGGTGAACATCTTCCACTGTTTCTACAAGTTCATCGGCAAGCATCAACTTCAGATTGAAGCAAGATGCGTCTTTGTTGTAGGATCTGCTCTCTTCCCAGATTCCTGCCCAAAATGCTTCGACGTCATCTTTTGAAGGAGTAACAGCTTTGCCATTCGGTTTTTGAGTCAGATTGCGATAGAATCTCTTCGCGTCTGTTTCAAACAACCGGTTCTGTACACGGAAATCTATTCTACGTTTGTACCTTCTTATTCGTTGAGCCCATGCTTGAATTTTCTCTTTAGCTTCTCACTACCATTAGCCTGCTGGTGTCATTTTCAATTTGGTATTTTTGTTCAACATTGAATATTTTTCGTTGACTTTAGAGGTGTGCGTTGATTTAGAAGATGCCTCAGCTAAGAATGATATTTCACGCCGGGTGTCGGCTATCCGTTTCATAATTCTGTTCATCCATGGGGGTACAGAGCTGTTTACTCTGTTTTGCTGTCGGCCGTCGGTGTTCTTGGCTGGCCCCAAAATTATCTGAGATACTAGATATCCAGTTGCATATATGATGTGATTGATTTCAGTAATATCTAGATCTCTGCCTGGGGTCTCCACCACCTCATTTAAGACAGAATTAACTGTTTCTATCACTCTTTTAGCTTTGGCATTTTCGTATATTCTCCTCAACGGTTCGCGAGATTCAAACGGAAGTTGACTAACTCTTTCTATTTCGCGCCGAAGGAGATTTCGCATCATGTCCTTATCGTGTAATTCATTTGCCAGATGAGTTTTCACCACTGACGTGTGTTTCACTGGAAAGCGATGAACTTCCACGGGATCATCATTTTCAAGTTCTACATGTTCGTCATGTGGATTGTTCGAGCGAAGTACATATTCCGCATTTCTCTCAATGTCAGCAAGTTGATCTGCTGTGAATTTCCACTGCTGAGTATGTATCGTCGTTGACTGGCAAGCTTCTTTGAGTCTAGGGTAGGTCTCATATCTGGGTTTCCGCTCTCTCCATACCTTGAAAACTTCTATTTCAGAGCCCCCATTTTTCGCTTTTGCGTAGTAACAGCACCACATCACCTCCTTTAATTCATCCCGGGTCCATCTCTGACGATGGCTTCGAGCTACTGCCGGCTCTGGGTCCCTGGGACTAGCATCCGTGGGATGGCCAGACGTCGACAAGGTGACATTAGCTCGGTTTCTGAGCAGGTATGGACATTGGTAGAACGAGGCACGTTAAGATTCATTACATTGCTTGTCTATCCATTTTGCTCATTGGTTTGAATTGAAGATTCGCAGGACGCAAGTTCGAGTTCACAGATCACACTTAAACCCTCGGGTTGTTTCCTGCCATCCGTACTGCGACCCACAGTGGCCTCGGGGCATCCCCCCGCAGGGCCAGCAAGGGGTCCCTCCGATCGCCAGTCGGCATACTAAACCCTACGGGATTTTCACTGACTGCTGAAGGCAGCCTCCTTCGCTGGCTAATGCAAGGTTCGGGCCTCCACTCTAATCAGTGGCCTGGGTTGCCAAACCAGTTTCTCTCCTGTACCCTCTATGGGCCGACAACAGGAAGTCCAAAGGTTCATGACCCTTCCCTCTCTACTTACTTCCCACTCTCCCTCAAATGGAGTACTTCTTCGTCTGACCCCTCACCTTCAACCCATTCAGCAAGGGAGGCCCCACCGGTAGCTAGGCTACCACTGACATAGCTTTAAGGCTCATGGGGGTACTCAAGCTCCACCACCAACTGCAAGGTCGTGTACTCCCTAGGTGGAGTTATTATTATTATTATTATTATTATTATTATTATTATTATTATTATTATTATTATTATTATTATTATTTATAAAAGTGATTGGGGAACTGAAGTCCTCTTGAATAACGGAAGAACAAACTGACAAGATTGACTGGTTATATACAGTATCTGAACATTTGTGGGATATTTTTTACCAGAACCAAGAGGCCAGAAATGCCGCATTTCTGGCAGTTGCAAATAAAATGGCGATAGGTAACTTCTCCAAGGCAGATTAAGTAAATAGGATAAAATGTTCACGAACATTGCTTTGCACACTATTGTTTGAGCGCCGAAAACTTATCAGCAGCACGTCGCAAAGAGTATACATTAAG
>JAHLJT010002406.1:164714422-165027078 GCA_031308135.1 Acheta domesticus | reverse complement strand
GAATATCATCATAAGAATGTCTGAGGTATCACTCAAAACACCGATTCCGCTGTGGTACTGATTTTAAAAAATTGAACAATGGCGTAAATATCAGCCATATTCCATCCTTCCTCACATCGTATTTGAGATTTATTTTACTTCTAAAGATCTTTCCATTACCATTTCACGTACTATGAAAAAGAAACAAGCAGACTAAACGCAGAGCTCTTTTATCCTACGACTCGTTTATCATTTCAAAACTGCGTTTGTCACCTGGATAGAATTCACCTGGTTAATCCTTTTTTCCCAGTAAATAGCCGATCGAATTTTTACAATTTTTTGTACTTTTCGGACAAATTTGAAAAGTGGTACAATAGCGCGCTGGCGAGATGCACCACTAATCTAACGCCATATCATACACTGAATCGGATCAATCGACTTCTCTAGTCTTAAAAAACTGTCTTCAGTAACGTCAAAATTCCTCTTTTGCGGTACTGCTTGACGATCTCAATGGCTAAATTCCGGGTCTAATGTAATTACCTTTTATTTTGTCTAGTGTTCTCATTTGTGATCTCGGCGAACTGTTGCAATCCTAGCAAAATATCTAAATTTTCGTTACAAATTTTGTCACTGTATTACGTCTTTTACATATTTTGCTGATCATTTAATATCTGCTTAACATTATTTTAGTATTTGCTAATTATTAAGTAATATATTTCACAAATCTACCAAATTTCCTTGCATTCTTTCCGAAAATTATATTTCATATTAATTTAAAAAAAATAGTTTTTATTTAAATATTTGTTTATATTTTAGCAATGAGCAATTTTTTGTCTTATACGACAATTCAGAAATTGCTGACATCCCTATGTGCTGCACGGTAAGATTTCGAACAAGTGCTTCAAAAGATTCTCTTTTCGTCTCTGAGTTTTCTACGTGCATCTGTTTTTCATTGCTGATGGAGAAAAATAAAAAAAAAGGAGGCAGGAAAAAGTATTACTTTTAAATTCGTATAATTAATATTTTATATGGAATTTAAAATTGTGGACTTTATTGTACTTTATCTCTCTTCTCAATCTTCATATGAGCGAAAATTTATTCGTGCTAGGAAAACTCTCAAAAGCCCGCGTCCTGGTAAAGACATGTGGACAAATCCCGTGTTTTGTTGTTAGTAAATTACTTCCTGTAACTCGTGGTTGTCGCCGACTCCATGTTTTGTGGGTCCTTAATACCGAAATATTGATTGCGGAAAACGTTCGTCCGTGTCTCTGGTGTAATGTGAACACACTATAGCGTTTTTACACTGCTTACAAATTTTGCCAAACTAAAAAAAAAAAAAAAAAAAAAAAAAAAAAAAAAAAAAAAAAAAAAAAAAGAAAGCTGTCGATCTACTGTCGGTCCGAAGCTCTGCAATTTTCAAAAACTGTGCATTACTTTTTGGAGATACATTTAACGAATTCCCCAATTATTTTAAAAAATTTGCTCAAATAATGGCTTCAAATTGTTTCTTTATATTTCTCTGTAAAAATAGAATAAAATACACATCACTTAGGTCCGATTTCACAGCTAACTGTGGAATTTTCGAAAATTGCAAAAGATTGAATGTTTTCGGCGTTTCCTATCAACCTAGAATATTGACGATGAGTTTTTTCCTTTCTAAGAAATTTTGTTGTACATAATTAGTTCTTTCATTAAGGTCAGGAAATTTGTTAAAACAAAATTTGTAAGTTTTTGTGGGCGCATCTTGTGGGCAATATATTCACCGTTTAAACGATAACAAAGGCAGATTTTTCAAAATCGGCTCCATTGTTTCTTTAAAACCTTTTGTAGGGTAAATGCGAAATTACTTTTAGGAGACGACATAACGCTATGTTTGCTCTATTCTTTTGTTTTTTTTTTTGCGAAATAAACCAAATGAACTTTTTGAATAGCGTGTCACGTCCGTTTATATTACAGTATGGGCGATTTGTTCCCACATTATTAGATTTATGAGGGCACATGTGCCTAAATTATATCATTTAAAGTTTCTCGAAAACTCAAAAGGTTTTCTTTGGAAAATAACCATCGAAATTTCCATTTTATTCCAGAAACGCCTCAAACGCCAATTTTTTCTGAAACACTGTTCCAAATTTTTTTGTTCAAAGTTTTTTGTTCGGTATAAGTGCTAAATGCACTGTCTAAGGAACAAAAATTTTTGTTGTTGTAATTATTTTGTTGTTGTTTTTCTTCAAAATTTCACACAAATGTTATTGTTAAAATATTTCGCATCCTTGTATGCACATTTGCACGATTTTGTAAACATTATTGCATTGTGAATGGAAGAGCTTTAAAATATCTTAAATAATTTTTTTAGAAAACTCTCAAAGATTCCAGTGAAAAAGTGCTTCATATTTCGCATTGACACAGACCGCTTCGAACAACCCTTTTCTTAGAAACGGTTTCAAGTTATGAATGAAAATTTGCTGTAAAGGACAGGTTTCAGTCTTCTTTTAATATTCTAAAAGCATATGTTTTGAATCTGACCATTAGGAAACCGAAAAATTGAATAACAACCTAAAATAATGTTGGGTGAGTTAAATGGCAGTGCAAGATGGGGCAAGACCATAAAGCTAGGCCATGCCAGCACAATAGTAAAATTTATTTTACTACGACAAAGGCCGAATAGCTGCCGAGATCGGAATTGAAACTATACGAAAAATCTGTGCCATTCTGTAGCACCACTAGTTACTTTCCCTCGTGTACGTAGTTACACAAAGTTATGTTATGCTGCGGAACTCTATTTCGAATTCCAACTGAAAGTACACGTTTTGGGGTCCCCTACCGAAGTGTGTGTGTGTGTGTTTTGTGTTTTTTAACGTACGTCCGTTCGCCGTCCATCCTGTCTGTGTCTGCCTGTCTGGGCGTATGTGAACACCACTAGCGCCTAAGACTATGTTTATGTATAATTTTTTTTTCTCAACTGAATAAACCCGTTGTCGCTCTGGTCTGAGTCGACGTTCTGCTGCAATTTTTCAAAACTTACATTAATTTTTTGGAGATACTTTATTTAAGCCTGTTAGTCACATTTTCTCCGGCGCATAAAGTTGCAGTGACTTTCTCGCCCAGCTGTCACGTCTTTGGGGTCCTTCCCGCCAAATTATGGGGAGGTTGCAATGCTGGCAGCCAGTGTGTTATGGGGGCGCGAACACAAAATTCGCGACGTCCCACTTAAAAATTACTAAATTATTAAAAATTAATTAAGTTAATTATTGTTCCCCTGCGCCCTCTCTGACGCATGGAGCACCCTCAATCCATCACGCGGTTTCAGCCACGCCGCCACCGCCACCGCCGCCGCCACCCAGCGGCAGGGGCGCCGCATGGCGGGCCGCCGCCAACCACCACCGGTAGCCGCCCCTCTCTCCCACCGCCCAGCCCCGTCCGGCCTGGCCCCCCTTCCACTCGCCCTGTGACATCTGCGGGGCGCAGTGCTGAGAGAGGCGGTCCGGCGCAGAGAGAGGTTGGGCCTGAAGCCGGTGAAGTGAGGATGCGGCAGAGGTGTGACAGGCAGCCTATCGCTCCACACGGGGAATGCTAAAAAACGCCCGTGAACGCTTGCGTCCAGCGAAGGGCATTTTTGTGTGTGCATTGGGACGACCCGTACTAGACAGATTGTAAAAAGGAGGAGTCAGTTGTACTATGGCGGTAGTCTGGTTGAAAAATCTAGACATGTGTGCCTCGTAGGCTTCAATAAATACATTCTGCAATGTTTTGTACTAATTACATTTTTTTACTGTTCAGTCACGCAGCCTCGCCTAGTTGTGTGATTTTTCATTTTGTATTATCGCAGCATTGCATGAGTTTTGAAAATTGTTAGTTTTTTTTCTATTCGTTGACACAGTCCCCAGGGACATTTTCAACATTTTCTCAAAAAATCAACCAGGATAGGTGGCTCGGTTGCATCAACTGATGTCACCTGCAATGCCATCTGACCCCAGGTCCTAGGTTCGAGTCCCCGACGTTGGCGGGATTTTTCACACTAGCTAGTCAGCTAGGTCAGATTCAACCGATGTCTGGAGGAAATTCTTGCGACTGACTGCTCTGATTGGAAGTTTTCCGGGTGTTTTCTCGATCAACAATCAAACGAAGCCGGAGCAGTACCCTACAAACGGACCGCGCGCGCGATCTTTCCTTCCTCTTCCTTGTCTTATCTTCACACAACACCCAGCCACACACACTACCTTGCACTACACTACCATATTGCTGTAGACGTGGGAGATTGTCAACTTGTCCTCGGCTGGGGCGGTGCGCTGTTGGTGTATTATACCTTTGTTAAGAAAGAACCCAGCAAGGCGACAGGTAAATCGGTCGGTTGGGGGTGGGGATTTAGAGCTTGTCCCGCTCAGGTGGTGCCCCCGCTGGGACTTTCTTGTTCAGGCTTGCATCGCCAGTGACCTGTCACGACAAGGTCAATTGCTCAGTCAAAGGGTTTTTCAGCAAGGCGTTTACCAGTTGCCATGTCTCGCTTGCCATTGCTGGCATTACTCTACTGACGTTAAAAATCAGCCTAAAAATTTTTTTAAAATTAGTAATTGTTCCGCTTTCCGCACTAAATGGTTTCCGCCACGGGCGATCCCCCAGGTCCCAACACGTGATTTTTACAACTGCTTAACTTATTGTAATTATTATTATTATTCCATTACATCACGACTAAAGATCTTATGAGTCGGCTGAATTAAAACTACTCTCAGGTTGGCAACCAGCTACCCTAAGGAGCAGATTCGGTGACTATCAGTGCCTCTACAATACTTTACGCAAAATGTGGGCTGTTCCAAATAAAGCAATTTCTTGCACTTCCCCAGTCTTTTGAATTACCTGGGAGTTTAGACAAGTTCTTACTCAAATTTTGCGGAACAAATCCCAGAGCTCCGAACTATCGGGACGACCTGTGCTTTTACGCCCCACATTCGGCTGATCTCGATTTCCAAACTCTTGTATTTAAGACGTTTCTCTGCCTCCTTGGTAACGACGTTTTGATCGCAAGGTACAGCAACATCGATAAGTAAACACGATTTTTTCGCCAAATCCCGGATAACTATATCCGGTTTGTTTGCCGCTATCGTGCGATCAGTTTGAATTTGTTGGTCGTACAATATCGTACACAATCCAACAGACGTCACCGGTTTCGGTGAGTGTTCGTACCACTTGGGGCATGTGTTTGGAACTTCGAGGGCGGTACAGATCTGCCAGTGGAGGTAGCTACACACCTGTCATGTCTTTTAGGTATTCGGTCTTTGCTAGGATTGGACAAGCTGAGACAATATGATCAATGGTTTCTACTTGCTCCAGGCAAATGCGGCATTTGTCATCTTGGGAATTTTGAGAACCGCTTTATCATAATGTCGTGTTCTCAAGGCCTGATCTTGGGCAGCTATTACAAGTGCTTCCGATTCTGGCTTCATTCTTCCCCTTTTAAGCCACATAAATGATTGATCTTTATTGATCTGCACCTTGTCCATTCTTTTTAGGTATTGTCCGTGGAGTGGTTTGTCTCTCCACGATTTCTTTAACATTTTTTGTGTCTCACACTTCATGTTTAGCAGCATCAGAAGTTCAGTGTCTGTGTTATTCGACGTGTCTTGCCTAGTTTTCTTCGCAATGCTTCTTGCTACACTAACAATGCCTCTGTTTCCCATTCTTCGGTCAGATTTCATGACCTGCCTCATTAGAGGGTCATCTTGATGGCTGACTACATACTTTCCAACCCGACTATTGCGTTGTGCCAGGAGGCCTCAATTTGTCTGAGGCCTCTTCCTCCTTCCTTACGTGACACATAAAGTCTATGTATATCAGCTCGAGGGTGGGAAACATGATGCATTGTTAGCAGTTTTCTGGTTTTTCGATCCATGGTGCGAATTTCTTGCTCAGTCCAGTCCACTAGTCCAAACTGTATTCGGCTACAGGTACCGCCAAACTACCTATTGCAGATATTTTATTCCTGGAATTCAGAGCGGACTGCAGGACCAGTCTCACTCTTCTATAATACTCCCTACGAATTCTCTCTTTCATTCTGTCATTCGAGATGGTTTCACATTCTTCAATGCCCAGATATTTGTAAGTTTTACCTGGCTCAAGATCTTGAATCACAGTGTGCGTATCAATTTCAATGTTCTCAGACGTTGTGAGTTTCCCTCTTTTTAAATTGATTTTTGCACACTTGTCAAGACCAAACTTCATGCAGATGTCATTGCTAAAGTCATTCACGACAGACAGCATTTGGGAGAGAATCGCTTCATTCTTAGCAAACACTTTCAGATCATCCATGTAAAACAAATGTGATACTGGCCTTTCATCACCATGGAGCTTGTAACCAAAGTCAGCTTGCGACAACTGTCTCGATAGTGGGATCAAACTAATGCAAAACAGCAGAGGGGATAGTGAATCTCCTTGAAAAATACCCCTGTTAATCTGAATACTTCTGGTTTCTACTGCTTCCTTTCCGCTGTGTATTAGTAACCTGGTACTCCACGACTTCATACTAGCCTTGCAAAATTCAATAAGTCTAGGATGAAATCGATAGATCTCCAGGGTCTTCAAAATCCAATCGTGTGGTACACTATCAAAGGCCTTTTGGTAGTCAATCCAAGCCATGCTCAAATTACGTTTTCGTTTCTTTACATCATTCAAGATGACTTTATTCAGTAGCAAGATTTCCTTACAGCCATAAGAGCCTTTACGACATCCTTTTTGTTCAGCTGGCATTAGATGATTCTTCTCTAGATGTCTGTACATTTTGTCAGCTATGGCTGCAGTTATAACTTTGTACAGTACTGGCAGACAAGTAATTGGCCTGTAGTTCTTCGCCAAAGAGCTGTCTCCCGCTTTGGGTAGCAAATACGTGATGCCGCGTGTGAGCCATTCCGGGAGTTCCTTTGGGTTTTAAAATTTTATTAACAGCCTTTGCTAGATGAGAATGTATTGCTGTTAATTTCTTAATCCAATAAATCTGGATCTTATCAATCCCGGGGGACTTCCAGTTTCCCATGTTCTTAATTGCTTGGAAGAGGTCCTCTTCCGAGAATTGGTGAACATCTTCCACTGTTTCTACAAGTTCATCGGCAGCATCAACTTCAGATTGAAGCCAAGATGCGTCTTTGTTGTAGGATCTGCTCTCCTCCCAGATTCCTGCCCAAAATGCTTCGACGTCATCTTTTGAAGGAGTAACAGCTTTGCCATTCGGTTTTTGAGTCAGATTGCGATAGAATCTCTTCGCGTCTGTTTCAAACAACCGGTTCTGTACACGGAAATCTATTCTACGTTTGTAACGTCTATTCGTTGAGCCCATGCTTGAATTTTCTCTTTTAGCTTCTCAACTACCATTAGCCTGCTGGTGTCATTTTCAATTTGGTATTTTTGTTCAACATTGAATATTTTTCGTTGAACTTTAGAGGTGTGCGTTGATTTAGAAGATGCCTCAGCTAAGAGTGATATTTCACGCCGGGTGTCGGCTATCCGTTTCATAATTCTGTTCATCCATGGGGGTACAGAGCTGTTTACTCTGTTTTGCTGTCGGCCGTCGGTGTTCTTGGCTGGCCCCAAAATTATCTGAGATACTAGATATCCAGTTGCATATATGATGTGATTGATTTCAGTAATATCTAGATCTCTGCCTGGGGTCTCCACCACCTCATTTAAGACAGAATTAACTGTTTTCTATCACTCTTTTAGCTTGGCATTTTCGTATATTCTCCTCAACGGTTTCGCGAGATTCAAACGGAAGTTGACTAACTCTTTCTATTTCGCGCCGAAGGAGATTTCGCATCATGTCCTTATCGTGTAATTTCATTGCCAGATGAGTTTTCACCACTGACGTGTTGTTTCACTGGAAAGCGATGAACCTTCCACGGGATCATCATTTTCAAGTTCTACATGTTCGTCATGTGGATTGTTCGAGCGAAGTACATATTCCGCATTTCTCTCAATGTCAGCAAGTTGATCTGCTGTGAATTTTCCACTGCTGAGTATGTATCGTCGTTGACTGGCAAGCTTCTTTGAGTCTAGGGTAGGTCTCCATATCTGGGTTCCGCTCTCTCCATACCTTGAAAACTTCTATTTCAGAGCCCCCATTTTTCGCTTTTGCGTAGTAAAAGCACCACATCACCTCCTTTAATTCATCCCGGGTCCATCTCTGACGATGGCTTCGAGCTACTTGCCGGCTCTGGGTCCCTGGGACTAGCATCCGTGGAGATGGCCAGACGTCGACAAGGTGACATTAGCTCGGTTTCTGAGCAGGGTATGGGACCATTGGTAGAACGAGGCACGTTAAGATTCATTACATTGCTTGTTCTATCCATTTTGCTCATTGTTTGAATTGAAGATTCGCAGGAACGCAAGTTCGAGTTCACAGATCACACTTAACCCTCGGGTTGTTTCCTGCCATCCGTTACTAAGGCGACCCACAGTGGCCTCGGGGCATCCCCCCGCAGGGCCCAGCAAGGGGTCCCTCCGATCCGCCAGTCGGCATTACTAAACCCTACGGGATTTTCACTGACTGCTGAAGGCAGCCTCCTTCGCTGGCTAATGCAAGGTTCGGGCCTCCACTCTAATCAGTGGCCTGGTGTGCCAAACCAGTTTCTCTCCTGTACCCTCTATGGGCCGACAACAGGAAGTCCAAAGGTTCATGACCCTTCCCTCTCTACTTACTTCCCACTCTCCTCAAAATGGAGTACTTCTTCGTCTGACCCCTCACCTTCAACCCATTCAGCAAGGGAGGCCCCACCGGTAGCTAGGCTACCACTGACAATAGCTTTAAAGGCTCATGGGGGTACTCAAGCTCCACCACCAACTGCAAGGTCGTGTACTCCCTAGGTGGAGTTATTATTATTATTATTATTATTATTATTATTATTATTATTATTATTATTATTATTGTTATTATTATTATTTATAAAAGTGATTGGGGAACTGAAGTCCTCTTGAATAACGGAAGAACAAACTGACAAGATTGACTGGTTATATACAGTATCTGAACATTTGTGGGATATTTTTTACCAGAACCACGAGGCCAGAAATGCCGCATTTCTGGCAGTTGCAAATAAAATGAGCGATAGGATAACTTCTCCAGAGGCAGATTAAGTAAATAGGATAAAATGTTACGAACATTTGCTTTGCACACTAGTTGTTTGAGCGCCGAAAACTTATCAGCAGCACGTCGCAAAGAGTATACATAAGCTAACAGCAGCGAGAAAAAACATCTAATCTTGCATGCCATTACTAGCACTGTTTAAACAACTATTGCCAGTCGCACAGAGCGCTAGCGCTGTCCAGGTGCTGGCAAACTCGTAACTGCCACACCAGTACTGGCAGCGTGTAAATCAGCCTTTACATCTCATGGTAATCGGATGCTGTATCGAATTTCTTCCTAATTCTAAGGGCAGTACTGCGAACTGTATATCCCCGTGATGCAACATGAGGTTGGTGGCATTAATCTGTATAATTATCTATATTATAAATCTATTATATTTATTTAAGAATATAATAATTGTATAATAATACACATATATACAGATCAGTGGTTAGTGAGCAACTCTACACGAACAAATGCGAATCAATAGATGTGACATTACGGGAATTTGCTCACTCTGTCGCCACAGTATGAAACTTCTTCCATTTCGACCTAAACGTTTGTGCAAAACCTCTTCCTCGACTTCACCTCATCACCCGCTAAGATATCGATATAGAGAGTGATTGCTGCAACGCTTCGCCGTGTAAAAACTCCCTAATTCCGGGCAAAACGGGTCACAGATAGCTTAATTTAAATTTAAACTTTATTATTTAATCCTTACTAAAAATAATTGCAAGTTAATAATTGATTGTTCATCAGGAATAGCAAAATGAAAATTATGAGAGCAAACTCTCATATCAAGATAGACATAAAAATAGAATATGTGGCAATACCAAGAAGGTAATGTTTAACAGCACCTAAATTTGTGACATTTTTCCCGATTATGAAACTGAATAAAAGAGATCAACGACCAAACCTCTGTGACAATATGCTACGAACAATCATAAAATTATCATGGATATTGTTAAATAGAATGCAAAAGGCTTAATATTTTGATACGATGTCGTAAACGACTTTGCACACTTGTCAAAAATTAGTGCAGAAAATAATCAATATTTTTTCAAGATAAATATGTTTTTGGTTTGATAGAACCGTCTTATGCAATTAAATATATTTAATGAAAAAATATTTTATAACTGTCATCATCAAACAAAAACAATTCAGTATCAAAATTTTGTGTTTAGCAAAACACTAAATTTGTGATTATATCGTAGCAAAGCGAATTACATTATCAGCCCTACAAGCAAGTATAATACTTTTTTTTGTATCTTCCCGGTTTTATTTATGAATAGCGGCATATACATTAAGTCTTTTCCGCCCAGGGTGCGCATCGTTCAGTATGGTAACGTGCGAAGAAGGTGCTCCTGTCTTCCCCCATATACTTGGTGTCCAAATCTAATATGTATAATTCGTTGTATCATATTTCGCACTGTCATATATATCGACAACAAACCGAGCTGCTCTCGCGCAGATCCTGACTTCAGTGAAAGTGCAAAATGCTGTGCAGGCCTGATTTAGAGAAAACAATGCCATCTAATGATAACACATTCCAAAGGATATTCCCCATTAAGCCGGGAATATACTTGTCAGCAGGAGTGCATAAAGTGTGATAAGACAATGTCCTCAAAGGAATGTTTGACAGATGTTGATTGAGTCTCTATGTTGATGGCTAAGTCGAAGGCTCTATGAGCTAGCACGTGGTTTCGATTACTTCTACTTCCCAAATTTCCGTTCATACTTCTTCCCAGGTTCGCAATTTGGAGGAGCAGAAGGTTGCCAAACTTTGACAATTCAGGCCGAAGGTCCGGAAGTCATGAAAGCATAGTTTTTCTTTCCTTTGTTTCACAGAAAGACAATTCCAGGAAATTTTATTTGCAAGCTCCTATATGAGATGAGGTCAATATGTTCTTTAAATTCGGTATAATAGTAATATTTGGCACGAATATTGATGATATTCTTATTTTTGTCTCGTTATTGACTTGTTGAAATTACTGATTCTTTCACAAGCTCAGAGAATTTGTGCGTTGCCAAAAGATGACCTTCTTGGCATTACGTATTTAGGGAACATTTGTAAGAACTCAAGTTTCCATAGTTTTGATTCGATAAGCAATGACCTCGAACTTGCATTCTGAAGGTAGTTTCAAATACCATTGTGGTGTCAGGGTCAGGATGGAAAAAGTGTCGGTAAATGCACTTTGCATTTGCAAAACAGCTCGAAGGGTAGATTTTCGTTGGAACTGACGACATGACTGGCACCCAAAGAAAGGGAGTTGTTATGACCTGCTAATTTCTTATAAACAATTACTTATCTCGAAAACAAAAGGCGATAGTGCCGATCGGATTGTGGAATTTTCTATCTAGTTTAAAGACAGTTTAGAAAAGACAATAAAAAATTTGCAAATTTATAAACAATTTCCAATTTTAGCAATTCTGAAGTAGGAAGGGTTCCTTGATGTCCCAGAACCAAAAAATGCGAATTAACAACTTTGCAACAGTTAATAATTTTATAAACAATTCCGAAACGTGCGCTTAGCGGCCCGGGAGGGTCCTCAAATTATCTCTGAGGTGAATATCGCAAAATAAAAATTTTTACACGAGGTGCAAAATTATTACTAAATACCTAGTTGAATTGTTGATAAAATGTTAAATTTCGTAAATACTGATATTTGAACACTATTACTTCGCCAAAATCTCACTCCCAAATATTTTTCTGATCCTGGAGACGCTTTCGCACATTTCATTTCTTCGTCTCGAATATTACTTTCGTAGCAATGCTGCCTCTGAGCGAATGACCACTGCATCTCAGGTGCTGGAGCCGGTGATTCTTTCTGTGCACAGAATTTCAGAAATATTGATATAGAATTCATTTAAAATTGTATTTTATTCTTTTGACCTCCCGTCAAGGAATATTGAACTTTCTGTCTTAACTTCTGGGTAAAATAACTGTAATGAAGGGCTTATTTCCTCAGCAAACTGTACTTCATGAAAAAAATTAAGTGTTTCATGTACAATATAGTAATAAACATTACTTTTACGAAATACAATTCAGTCAATTGCATTTCTCATATTATGTCTCCTGGGGTTAGACAACCATGTTCTCTTCGCTGTCAGAAAGGTTGTCTGCTTTGCACTGATGCCTTATGTACTTCGTTACTCTTAAAACTACCTTCTACTTCCAACCCCTTTGATTCTTGATTTCGAAAAGCTCTTAGTTTTATCCTATTCACATTTATTTTACGTCAAGAGAGATTTTCCACATTCTGTATAATGTTCCGATTTATTATTTCTAATTTCAGTTTCCAACCACAAATTTGGGTCGTCTAGCATGAAAATGCCCTCGCGAATAGCTCATTGGTCAGCGTTCTCGCTTTCCATGACGCAACCGGTTCGGTTCTTGGTCGGGCAAGATTATAGTGTCCATTTTCTTTGCAATGTCCTAGTATATGCTGTATGACGATGAGGAGACTCACTTCTCAGAACCCGAACACGTAGGGATGCCTACGTGCCACACCGTTCCCCGCAACCCATGGCCGCAAGGTCGGGACGCCGCTGGTAGGCCCAGGCTTCGTCAGAGGCTATTGCGCCAAAGTACTTGCATACATTATGAAAAATATCATCGCAAACATTTTCACCGCGGGCGACCTTGCGCTCACTCTAACAAAGGGCAGTTTCGTCGGCACGGACAGTACATTAGCCGCGCCGACGGTGACGTCACAGCAGTTGGTCTCGAGTTCAACGCTCGGGTGCGCTCTCACGCACTCGGTTACGGAGAGTTGGCACGGCGGGTGCCAAGGTCGCGCAGACCCTCCCTCCTTCTCCTCCGCCTTTCGCCTTACATACTCACAATCAGTGGAATGAAAGAAAGAATGGGAAGGGCTTGTCCCAGTAGCCTCCGCTTCAACCTTAACACAAGGCCGTCACTTATTTGTTCAGAAGACTTCAGACACTTCTTACTGTTTAATAATATGTTACTTAAGTACCCCTTTATCCCCTGCGGTTAATAAAATGTTTAAACGATGAGCGTTTTTAGGGGTGGTACAGGAAACGATTTAATCCGAAGTAACCGAAAATAGTATTTGTAAGTGTTTTAATTTTACTGCTGCAAGTGGAATACAATAAAATAAAATTTTACTCACGACGATAAATAAACTTTATCTACTGGAGAAATATACCCCACTCGCTCCTTCACCGCTTGTGGGGTTATGCCTTCTCGCAAAAGTATCTCTGTAGAGCCGTGTATAACCTATTTTTATTTATTTTAGTAGTGTTTTTCTTATCACATTTCACGACTGACTGTTTTGGAGATCTTTTTGCTGCTTCCTCAACAGGAGTATGATGTATTTTCCAGTTACAAGACACAATATAATATATTTTTGTTTAATATATATTGAACTTTATCATACATTGTTTAAACAACAATTTTCAAACAAACATTGACAATACTTACATAGTATTATTCGAAATATGCATTTATATTTTTTCGTCCTCTAAAACCTTTTAGATTACGGTCAATTTTTATAATTTCAAATTGTGTAAATAATTTAATGTTACTTTCAGTTTTAATTAGATTTTTTGAACTAGCAATGTTAACATCCGGCATGAAGTCTGTTACAAATCCTGTAGTTTCTAATGCGTATTGTTAGTCATTAATTGGTGCATATTTGCTTCTGTTTTGATAACAAAATGAAAAGGCTGTTTTAAAGAAAAGATGCACGATGAATGCAAAATCTGTCGGGAAGTAAATTAGGTTAAATATGTAAATATTGAAAGAGATGGCTTGAAATAGAGAGTGGATCCCTAAACTAGTCTACGTTTATTTTCTCTAATCTACTATGTAGTAAGATATAGTTTTGTCATGACTGTAATATCTTTCCTATGTAGTTTTGTAATGGTGAAGGAATAAGTGCCTTTTTTTATAGAAAACATTTTTGGATCTTTGACAGTGAGTGGATTTTTCTGGCTTCTCTTTCACGTAGCAAATGATTTTCTTATTTTCGTGCATATCAAAACCACGATTTGTGGATTCTTGATTCCAAAAAATTGTTATTTTCAGCCGCTCGTCCTGACAGTTTGCCCATATGTGAACACTAGGGTGCTTAAACTGTACATAGGATTTTCTACAAAATAAATATTCCCCGATTGTCCGGCCGCACTTAAGACACAGCAAATTGGACACGGATCTTCCAATTTGGGGAGGGCAGTACTTGGCTCTTGGGGGAACTTGGGGGTACTTGGCGAGGGAGTCCCTACGACATTTTCAAACTTTTCTCAAAAAGTCTCCAATTTTTTCCTGTAAATTGTATGAATAGCTTACATTATGCTTATAAAAATAGTGTATTCCGGAAGTTCAGTAAAACATCGGAATTTTCGAAATTACGGAAGTTAACCTTTTTTGAACTCTCTTTTACAACCGTTTTTTGAATATACATTTTTCTTAATGAAATAATGTTTATAAAAATTAGATCTTTAAAACATGTTATTTACATTTTTTGAAAATACTATTAGTTTGGTGTAATTTTGAGTGAATTAGTGGTCATTTAAAAATATCTAAACCACTTTCTCTTTCTCTAAAACGGTTCCAATTTTTTCTATAAAATTAATAATAATAATAATAATAATAATAATAATAATAATAATATATTTACTTCTTTGAGAAAGATCCCAGTAGCAACTGTGTGTTTGTAAGTATGTGTACTACATCGAATTATTATATCGAAGACTAAACATGTGAACAATTACTGTTTGTAACTAACATGTTTTAATTTAATGTTAAAGTTTCCCACATTCTGAGGTAAAATCTCTAGCAGTACTGCAGGCAACTCGTTCCAATCTTTTATTGTCCGTTTAACTAAAGGAAATAATTTTCTTTAGTTATTGTCCAATATCTATCTATCTATACACAATTATTGCCCAAGATCTGTTTTTTACTTCCTCCCCATAATTTTGCAATTGTGGTCCTGACGGCTGGGCATGATGATATTAAGAGTCGCTTCTGAATACCTTTGCAAAACGGTTCGCCTTTGTGAAACCTAAGTAAAGCACGTTGTCTAGCTTTTTCTCGACGTTTCTGTAAGGATTCACAAATGGGACCATTTGAATTTGTTTTCCCTGGCAATAGATTTTTCCGCGACTTTTTGAATTTTATTTACAGTATTTATTTGTCCTACGCCTACAGTATTTATTGATCGTACGGATCTTAACAAACAGAGCCGTATTCGAGAATACATCGTTTTAACGATGTGTATGCAAGTTTACGGTATTCAGTACTCCCTCATCTTATAATCCACGTCACGAAATGCAAAGCTTTACATAAATTTCTGGCCACGTAGTTGACTTGCTCGGTCCATCCCATATGTTCCTTAATATTAATGTGTAGATCTTAAACATTGCTTACCGTGGGTATCAAGTCGACTTTCAGAGAGTCCTTAAGTATTTACGGCTTTTTTTTCATTTTAGTAATAGCTTTGCATTTATTTTTATTAATTTCCATTTCATTGTCTGTGGCCCAGCCTTCTATTTTGTTTAGATCTGCTTGTAACGTCTGCTTATTCTGCGTATCATTAATTTCTCTGTAGAGTATGCAATCTTCTGCAAAGAGTCGAATTACGAACTTAATGTCGCGTCCTATGTTGTTTACAATACGCAACGGACTTACAACCCTTCTTTGTGGGACCACCGACTTAACTTCGATCCTTTGCGAAAGTTTAACTCCTACTCTTGCTCTTTGAGATCTCCAACTGAGGCATTTTCGGATCCAAGATACTACTATAGTTTCGATTCTTGCCCTAACGAGTTTTCTCTATTAATTAATCGTGAGGAACAACATCGAAGGCTTTTGAAAAATCTACGACTGCGATAATTCTCCGTTTTGTGTCAAGAGATTCTTCAATATCTTGACATACGGAGACTGTTAGGCTTTCGCGCGAGAATCCTGACCTACATCCGTGTTGCCCTTCGAAAAGCCAGCCTGCCTTGAGCCATTCGCGTTTTATGAAGTCTGCATTGCGATTCTCAATTTGTTTGCAGAAAACCGATGTTAAACTAATTGACCTGTAATTTTCTACTTTTGTGAGATTCTCTCATTTAAATATAAGAACAACAATTGCGCTTTTCCATTCATCGGGAATATATGCATTATTTGGAGTTATTTGAAAAATTCGCAATAGATAAGGAATCATGGCTTCACCATCTAATTTTAAGTATCTCCAGAAATGCCATTAGGCCCCACCTATTTATGTTTCGCAAGTTTGTTTAGTCTATTTCAGATATCCTTCGCGTTAATTTATATAGGGGTACCTCCAACGGTGCAGTAGAATTTCTTCTTTTGCGAAGTGGAAATTCAAATGCAAAGTAGTTGTTAAATAACTCTGCTTTCCAAAATTTTGACATTTCCATATTGTTTTGAGCATCTTTTAAAGAAATAACACCATTATTTTGCCCTTGTGTTTTTGGTACTTTTTATTTGACAGAATAGTTCGTAGGTGCACGTCTGCACCGCTATTTTTTCTGTTAAGAGGGTTTTAGATAGTTATCTGAAATATTGTAGATGTCAGCCACTCTTCATTATTTTACTGTGATCCACGCCTCCTGACCTCTTCACTTTTTATTGTAATATTCCGGGTCTGGGTTTATCTTCGATACTTTGTGTGTCACAAAACGCTTTAATCCTTCCATCATTATTTCTTTAAAAATTTGCCCTTTTTTCCCACAGACCTATCGCGACTTCTTCTATTAGAGTAATTATTTCTTAAAAATTATTGAGATCCTAAACTGTCCGTTTTGCTGAAAATGTAGATTTTTGAAATTTGGAGTTTTACTGTCCTCCGATCATCCCCTTGAAGCTTTAGCAATGTACCATTTTGGATACTAATCCCATGTACTACCTCAAGGTCATTGGTGTACTTATCTATAATATTAGAAGAGAGACCATGCACTAGCTAGCAGTCGATAACGGCATCTTGAGGGCGGACTAGGAAAACGTCCAGTAGTGCCCCATCCCTCGCGGGCGATTCTGCTCAAATTCGCTGTCCCAGACGATTTCGTTTACGATACGCTGCGTCTTAGACCCTTTGGTCACGCCACCTTTCCAAGAAATGTTCGGAAGGTTAAGTCGCCAGAAATTGTGTACATATTTGAACCTTTATCTAAACGTGCTTGTTCAGGGAGTTTTTCTATTGCTCCTAAATCTTCGTTAGGCGCCGTACGTGTGCCTTTTTCTTTCTCATGAATGACTTGCAGCCCTCCTTTTTTCATTGTACACCTATTATTTCGAATCATTTGCTTTTACGATTTACATGCAATGTTACTAGCGACTTGCCTTCACTTTTTTTGTAATACCCCTATGATTGTCAGGTTTTTTCTTATTTTGAACTTCCAGCCAAAAGCAACACGAGAGAATGGGCAACCAAGTCGTTGTACCTTCGGCTCCGGCTTAGGATGCCTTTCTTGAAGTCATCATACTGCAGCCAAGTATTTGGATCCACAAATCCGACATCCAGATGAATCGCAACCAGTTGGAAGCTTCGTTAATTGCGCCTATTCGCTACTATCGTTCGTCGCTTCTTCTCAGCACTCTATTTAAAACTATCCTAGCACCAGGAAATTTATTTTTGGCCACCGTAGTTAGATCGTACATGTCACCTGTATTGCAGTTGTAACTGCGTGTCCTTACCTTGTTCGTACCAGCGTGTAGAATAGTTTCCAGTTGCAGACAAAGCACTTACTTGGAAATTAGTATTTATTTTAAATTTTCGAAGCGTAAACAATTACAGATGAGAAGTATTTCAGATGGTGTTTCAACAGCTCATACCTTCTCACAATATTTGTAACGGCTATGCAATATTATAATACTACATTGAACTATGAACTTTGAACTAGCAAAAGTGTTTTAAACCAATAAATATTTTTTCCCCGGGCTGAGATTCGAACTCAGATTCTTATGACTACTCTTAATGAAATACGTTCGAAAAATTAGATCACTTAATATGATCATTTAAAATTTTTTTAAACGAGCAATTTTCACGCACTTTTTACTTGAAGTAAATGCAATTTATAAAAAGTCTCAAAAACAGCTCCAAAGAGTAACTCTGGATAAGATAGTAAAAGGTTCCCTCAAATTCAGTTATTTAAAGAAAATAAAACTTCAATATTGAACTTTTGCAATGTTATATTTTTTTCGATTTTCGAAAATTCTGAGGGTTCGGCGAAAATGAGCAGTTAAGCAGTTTTTAAAGCGTTAATGCTCTATCTGAGGACAAAAATTAAAGGCAAAACTTTGAAACCGATTTTATGAAAATAATTATTTAAAAATTGCCTACATGTCAAGCAAAATCGTGCAAAAGCTAGGTACTCATATTTTTGAAAAATGGTATCAATTTTCATTATCCGAAAAAATCTCTATCGTCAATACTGTAGTTGAAGGAAGACGCCAGAAAAAAATTGAACTTTTGCAATTTTCGAAAAATTGGGGATTCCAACAAAAATGAGATCTTCACCTGTCACTGAAGCGTCCTTCACACTATCCAAGGCCAAAGTTTAATCGAAAAATGTGGAATCGTTATTCAGAAAAGTGTTCATAATGTTTTCAGGCTTCATTTAAAGTACCTACAAATCAAAATATTATTTTCAAATTTGTAGGGTTTCGAGTTCGTTCAGATGGTTGGAGTATTATCTACTTTGGAGAAAATCGTCTGAATGGTTCGCGTCATTGTTCTCTTGCGTTGCCCACAGACGGACGGACAGATGTTTTGCCGTCAACCAATTTTGCGGTATCGAGGACTACAGATTACTTACGCTACAGTGTTCGAAGAAATAATTTACTTCATATATAGGAACAAGATCAATCCCCTTTTTCGATACCAGTGTACCACAAAACGGGTTTTTCTGTCGAAAAAATCGCGGATTTTTGTAGCCGCATTACAATACTTTCTCTTTACTACGTAGTAAGGTGAGAAAGTAAAAATCCCATACTCAGGAAATAAAATATAGAAAGTATCTTATTTCTGAGTAATTGTTGAAAGACATTTGTTATTACAGGTCTTCTAGCACAGTTTTTAAGATAAAGGTGTTTTGATAAGATCCTTTCACCTTTTCTTCTTCAAAACGTTTATGCATTCCAGGTAACACATTTTCATTAACGAAAAGATATTTTGATGCGTCAGATCGTAACACTTCCATTAGAGATGACAATTCTTTATCATTCTTTTTAGTTTCACATTTGATTGTCTTATAGAACTGGAGAAGGCATCCTCAGATTTCATCATGAGATAGCGTCTTTTTTCATGTTCAAATATCGCTCCTTTCTAAGAGCGCTTTCATGAAACCGTAATTGTCCCAAATTGTTGAAATTGTGGTATTACTTACCTTGAACTCCTTTGCTAGCTACACATTACTCTCACCATTTTGTATACAACAAAAGATGTGTAATTTTTCTTCTAAAGTGAAATTCTCTTTCATTGGACTCCACTAGTAACAAAAAAAGAACACCCACCCACAAAGAAACAGAAAGCAACTCATAAAAATGTATATACTAAAGAGAAAGTATTTCGACAGATCGTATTTAATTCTAACTTAACGTATTTAATTCTTGATTTATCAAGAATCTGAATTCCGAAGTCTCCGATGTCATTGTGTAGCATCCTCGTTCATTGTTCAGGATTGGATTCTCGGATTTACATGTACTACTAATGACCGATACGTTTTATGTGATATCGTTTTACTCAGTGGCGTAGCTTCAGTTCAGTGGTATCACCCGGGGTAAAACTAATGGTATCACCTCCTCCCCACCATAGATCAAATATAAAAAATTTCTATTATTGAATAGTTTAAACATTATTTAATAAAAATACAAAATATTTGCACATGACATTTATTTATAATATATTAAAAACTATATGTAATTGAGAATAATTAAATATAATGTTTAAATAAATAATCTAAAACGAAGTATAATTAATTAACAAATGCACGTTTCTTTATAAAAACACTTTTAGAGATTTAAGGACGGCAAACTTTCCTATAATTTCATCAAAATCTATGCTTGTTGTAAATCATTTTCTATTGACACTAGAGACAAATAAAAAAATCTTGATTCAATCTTTGTAGATTGTATATACGATATTAGTTTAAATTATTTCTCTTCTTTGCTTTCCTAATATTTGTGATTGAAATGTGAAACTATTATATTTATATACATCATTTTTAAATGAATCATTATAATTATATAATCCAATTATCAAATTTTCTAATTGGTGTCACTCCTTAAATGGTGTAATCCGGGGCAGACCGTCCTCTGCCGCCTAACTACGTCACTAGTTTTATCCAGTAACTTAAGCAACAAAAAAACTTTATTTCGCAACAGGAATGAAAATGGTTGTTCTTGATTAATTCGAAGGTGCTCAATTCCAATAGGTTTACAGAAAATTTTTATCACGCCACATTTATTAATTACAGAATTACAGACCATATTTAAATTCTATATGGCTCTAAACTTACATAAAGCATAATTTGGGATGTAATGAGCCAGAAATAGTTCTCAGGCTTTTAGATATATTATCTATTTAATATTAATATACTAAAATTAATTTTAATATATTATCTAAAGTATGTTTACTAACTGTATTGCATTAGTAGATTACTTTTTGTTTGTAACAGTTAGTTTCCCCGCAAAGGAACTTGCAAAAGTCATCGATTATGAAAGTATTCCCATTGCCTTGAAATCATCATTTCATTTCAGAAATTCCATGTTGAAATCTCTCTCCATCCCTCTCGTCGCCCAAATAACCAGGGAAAATATTCAAATTCAAATCCCGGATATTCAACTTCATATATAACTTCAACTATGTATCTTTGGCGGCATTTGACAGGCAAGAGCTTGGTAACAATTTTTTAAAAATTAATCAACTAACTTGAACAAAATCACGAATCGATTCCTTATAACTGGGATTCTTTTTACTACCCTTATCACATGCTCATGAAAATGATTTCCATGCTGCTAGTTCATATTGTTCTTGTTTGAAAATGTGAATCACGAAGGGGTTACTTTTCTGATTACCTTCAAAAATACTAGCAAAACCTTAAGCGTCGGTAATTTGAGAAAAAAACTTCCCTTAAGTTCATGAGAGCTTAACTAACTTTTTGCAAAGACGATAATCGAGTTCATTAAGAAAGTTTAATATGCAGTAGTGAAAGAATAATATTTTCTGGTTGACCTATTGGAACATTTTCACTAATTGTTTTCAGTTCACAACTTGGTCAATTGCTTTGAACATAGTGTTTTATTGTGTATCTTAGCAGATCATCGCATGATCCTTTGGCTCTCGCCAAATAAAATGGATTTCCAAACTTCATTGCTTGTCGTTTTCCTTTCATACACACAATATCATTACACTCTCATCAACACTACCTTGGTCACCAACAAGCCAATTAATGTACAGTAGTGCTCAAAGAAACCGCATCACCTAAAGATAATGGGCATTCTGTATTTTCCTAATCCACTATGCTCTCAAAAATTGGTAATCATATATTTTATGTAGATTATGTGATGATTTTTATTCCATTACCTTCAAAACTCCTCGAATTGTGCAAATCAAGTGGTATTTTCAGGATTATTGTGGGTTACAACTGTGAGCGAAGCGATGCGTTTTTTTAGCACTACTGTACATTTCGTATGCTGTTTCTAAGGTTTGCTACACATGTCTCTTTCCTATTTCGTTGCTAACCTACCCACATAACAATGTACTTGGGTGATTTATTCTATCACGTCTCGTACATGTAGTCTTCAAATTCGCCTCAAAACTCGCCGCTTAAGTCACAAAACGCAGAACAGGAATTCTAGGAACTTTAAATCACAACTTTCAACCTCTTGCAATATACTGGCTTGTGCAGTCGATAAATTTGTAAGCAAATGCGGGGAGGAAATTAACCGTTACTACTACTACTACTGCTACTACTGCCACTGCTGCTACTACTGCTACCTACTAGCTGCTACTACTGCTACCACAGCTGCTACTACTGCCACTGTTGCTAATACTGCTGCCACTACTGCTCCTACTGCTGCCACAGCAACTACTGTTACTACTGCTTCTACTGCTACCACTGCTACTACTGCTGCTACTGCTACCACTGCTATTACTGATACTACATGCTGCTACAGCTGCTACTTCTGCTGCAGCTGCTACCACTGCTACTACTGCTACTACTGCTGCTACTGCTTTACTGCTACTACAATTACAAATTGATGAACTCTTTTATTCGAGAGAAAAATACAGAAACTTCTTATACGAGTATATAAGTACGACAATTTTACTTTTCCAACAATTATCTTCGAATAACTCACGGTTGTAAACTCAAATTCACTTATGTTTACTTCCTAGGAGGTGTTTTCCTCGAGTAGGCTGACGGGCGTTGCGAATGCGAAGTCTCTTGCCGAAAAAACGCTATTACCGTCGTCTGTCACATCCCGAACAGCTGATGCACTTGTCTCAGGAAGCGTAAAAATAAAGGATGACTGAGATACGTGAATCTTCAACTTCTGGCGCTTCCCTCTCCTACCCATTCTCGTCACGGTTTCTCATGTTCCGTTCGACTGGCCTCCATCTGATTGCTGGCCGTTAGACATGTCGCGCCGTCGCGTCGCGCCGCGCAGATGGCATCCTTCGAAATGACTTCTGGAGCTGGCGCAATTGTATCCTTCTGTACAAATGCGCATTGCCTCGTTTGTTACGCACGAGGAGATTCCAATATTACTCATGAATCAAAATGACGGTGATAAGGAAAACGGATAAGCAAATGGCATCCGCATGATTCCTGCAAGTATCTCTTTATTTCTATTGGAATACTACATTTGCCTTGCCTCTCTTCATGTATGAATCAATATTTTTCTCAAAATTGTCGCAAACGTATTAACCAATTTTCATGCAATACTTATAATTATTACTGGGAAACGGAATTTGTTTGTTATGAAAGAAGGAAAATATATACATGTTTAAATTTATTTATTTTTCCCAAAATATGTACGAAGAATGTAAAATATGTAAAATAAAAATTCATTATAATGTTTGAAATTTCTCTACACAAGCATTTCCGAGCATAGAACGTCGTCGATCAGATCTTAAAATGGATTCGAAGCTGCTGAAAGACTGATCTACCTCTACAGAAGTAATTATACGCTAGTTTTCACCACACCTAAGAGTTATATTTGATATATAAAACACATTCGTTTTACAATGTTGTTTTCAGGAGTCAGTGCTCCAGTGAATAGTAGTACTGTGTAACCAGTCATGGATCCTGGATGGGGGATGTCAAAGGGAACTTATCCCCGGCCCAAGTCGAACAAAGCGATAAGACGATGGTCTATGAAAAATAATTGTTAGTTTTTGATAAAGTTGCAAATGGACTGTATGAAACATGAGCAATTACGCGAATGATTGAAATTATTTCTTCACAAACAACCGCTCATCCTTGATTGCGAGAACGCGCTTTCCAAGAAGCAGCGGGGGGGGGGGCAGTCGTTTGACAATTCAAGGCAAAGGTCCGATGAACAAAGAAGCTTGATAGCATCACATTTCTTCGTAAGGAAGATGATTACATTCACGTATATTGCATCAGAAATGTTCCTTTTCGAAGTATAAATACATTAAAATAAAACGAAATATGTAAGAAATAAGTAGTTTTAAGTTAAAAAAGTAAAAATATAGTGCGCCAGAAAAGTGTCTCCGCACCCTCCGCACCGACCCGAATCAAGGCCTCCTATTAAAAATTGCATTTATGTTGCAATCAGATCACTGGGAAACAAGTGAAGTGGACAGCACTTACAGCACCTGTTATGATTGTGGTGAGTACGGCAATTTACGCTTTCTTTTGTTACAAGATGCAGCTCGTGCTACTAACATCATTTATATTACTAGCGCTCGCAGCTCCAACGTGCAACTGCGGAGCGACTTTCCTGGCGTACTGTATGTAATAATACCAAAAAATGTAAAAAACATGGGTAAAATAAAAATGGTTCTAATCCATTCAGAATGCCTTGCGAACTCTAAAAAATATAATTGAATGTATGTGTCTTGATCCAGCAGAAATACGTATTTAAATAAAAATTCGTTACCTCATTATAACCATGAAAGATTTACGTTCATTCGGTGTCAACGGTTTTGTCGTTTCTACAAAAAATCTACACATTATTCCGTGTCCGCTCTTTACCACACTATCAAATAGCGTTCAAATTCAAACACTCGAGATCATACGCCAAATAAAATCTACACTGCTGTATAACTGTTTTTATATGCTTAGAAACTACATACTATCAAAATTAAAATATTATTTTATAATGAATACTTATGATGAATTGGTTACTTTGGTACAATGCGTTAGTTATTTTATACTGAACAATTCTAAAATATGTTACAGTACCTGTAACAACTACTGTAAAGTTCTGAAAATTTGGCCCCATCTCGATCGTGTTTTTTTCTGTCCAGTTTCCCTTCTTCCATTGCGTAAAAACTGAGGTGGTCCCTTATATTGAAGTGTAGCTTTTATCTCGTTTCTGCAAACCTACCACACATAAATACATGTTATCTATTATACAGAAATATTGGTAATATTTATATCTTTTAATGGTTTCGAAGTCAAATAAATAATCGCTAATCAAATGAGAAGACGATATCAAATGAATAAATAAATAAGTCAATCATATGTTCGCCATAATAAAAGAAATGGTAACAAAGACAACACTGACGGTAATGAAGAAACAATTTTTTTTCATTAAACAGAAACGAAATTCATTGGAGGTTTCGAAAATATTTTCACATTTTCTTAAGTAACATAGTCAACGAGTACTTTTTACTTTCTCGTTTACATATGTATATACGGATTAATGTATACGTAATACAGAGAAAGTAATGCAATGCTATGGCAAAACGTTTGTTTGTCTGATCGTCCGCCCATCTGTGAACACACTAGCGTCTAAACGTCTATTCGTATAAGATTTTTCCAAAATTAATATTCCCTTGTACATCCGGACCGATTCAGGGATCTGTGATTTTGAAAAAATCTTTAGATTTTGGGAATACTATCCACGAAACCCTCTGGGACATTTTCAAAATTTTCTGAAAAATGTCTCGAATTTTTTCTTAAAATTTCTTTTAAAAATAGAGTGAAATACATTTACATCTATGACATAGGTCCAATTGTCACTATTAACTCCGACCTTTCGAAAATTGCAAAAGTTTGAAACTTTTTCGCGTTTTTTAGAACTACAATATGAATATCTATATCTTTAGAGATTTTTCATTATTGGACCGACATTTTTGAAAATTGCAAAAAGTTAATATTTTAATTAATAATTAATTTTGAAAAAAGAATAGTTTTTATGTAATTTGTGCTTGAAGTTAATGCAATTTATAAAACACATATTTTCAAAAACCACTCCAAACATTTTTCTTTCCCTTCGTAAAAATTACATGATTTTTCTGGAAAATTCAAAAATTTGGATTAAAAATGAAATTTAAAATTCCAGTTTTCAGAAATGCTCAAACATTTTCTTAAAACAGGCTCCAAATTTTTCAAAGAAAACAGATTACAGGACCATGTATTTTTCGTCTATAATATTCTTAAAGTCATATTTCAATTTTATCATTAGGGGAACGAAAAATTGAAAAAAAACGTCTTTCAGGCGCCGATAGATTGCAGATAAGAAGTCAGGACAAAACCGAAAAGATAGTCCGACTAAAGTGATATGGAAACACAATTAGCGAAATTCTTTGCCATTCTTTAGAACCACTTGTCGGGTGCAATGGAAAATATATGATGTCTTGCTCTGCAAATGAAAATAGTTTATAATGTAATAATGAATTATTTAATAAATGAATAACAAAAACAAAACATTCGTTGAAACATCAGCTATATGTTCAGCGAGATATTCAGCTACAATTGAGAAAAAAACCTGTTTCTATTATTGACAGGTGCGCTCTCTCTGAAATTTCACACTTTCTCAGCGTATTACAAGATACCGAATGAAGAAATGCAATCCTGTGAAATCTAACATGGTTCTGTTAATTCTTTATGCTTAACATGATGCCAACATGATGTCAGCAGCAGCAGAATGAATGGTAAGATTTACTCTCAAATGTTAGGTCTCCTGGGTAACCTAGATTTTCCTCGGAAGAGAAGTCGGTTTATAACTCAAATTAAAACTAGCATCTCCAAAACAGGAAAATGGAAAGCAACCCTTTTCCCTTCAGAAGCATCCAGGAGCTGATCCACTAAGGAAATCGGAAATTGTAGCTCGCTTCAAACACATTACAAGTTTAGAGATGGTGTTTTCGTATCTCAAAGCCTTTTTGTTATTTAGAAGTGTTCTTAAATACCATTTTATTTTATTCTTTAAATATTAGCATGCGGTTCAGGCTTACAACAACTACCAAATTTTTTCTTCAGACTTTTTGAAGGGATAGTACTAATTGCACTCTTTAATATGACGTAAAGTTAATTTTTGTTTTTTCAAAAGTTACACAAGTGTAATTTTTTGAAATATCTTTCACAATAATATGCACATTTCCAGCAATTTGTAAACACTACTGTATTTGTGAGTTAGTGTCCTTCAAACAAGTTCAAATGAGGTTTTTCGAAAAATCAAATATTTTCTACGAAAATTAACTTCAAATTTCGAATTTAGAGTAGCGGTTAATCGCCATTTTCTTAAAAACGGTTCCAAATTTTTTCTCTTATAGGTATCTCTCCCAAGTGGGATATTATCCTAATCGGAATAAACTCGAAGCTCCCAACTAGTGCCCCGATATCTGTGGTAGTGCAGTGCATGAAAGTGTAAGTGGGCGTTAAGAGGAGAGTACAAGACAGGGAAGATCGCGTGCAGTCTGTGGCTCTTTGTTACGGTTTTTGCTCCGGCATTCGCCTGGTATTGGTCGGAAAAACAATGAAAAAACTATCTATCGGAGCAGTCGGATGCTGGATTTCTGCAGACAGTGTGAGTGAATTCGCCCAAGGTATGTAGCTAGAGTCGAAAATTCCGCTACCTTCGTAACTCGAAACTTACGACCTTCCGGTCAGTCTTTGCAGAGACAGCGGCAATACAGGCTCGGAGCTACCTGAGCCGGTTTTACAGCCCAAAAGTTGCGCATTGAAGTAAGATATTTTTACCTGTTTTTTACCGATTTCGGGCGAGTGTGCGGCGTGGCGCGGGGTGGGGCGGGGCAGGGCGGGGACGGCCTGCGTAACGGACGGCGACGCCGGGGGGCGCGCGCGCCGCTAGCGCTCAGAATGCGACGACGTTGCTCCTCGCTTGCCTTGCCTCCCCTTGCCTCCCTCGCCCCCCGCGACAAGCCGGTGCCCGAGAGCCAGGAGGCCCTCTCTGGACCCTGGAGCAAACCTGGCTCGTCTACAGCTTGTGTTTAAGTGAACATTGCAAAACTTATCGCATACGATTAGGATGATCATGCACAGTGATTAAGTAATTTAGTCAAATTTTCCTGCTGTTCAGGGCACGACTCATTCCCTTTACTGATAATAATAATTGCATCGGCTTTGTAATGGTGAAACGTTTCTAACATTTGAGTGCATTTGATCAAATTTCATTGATTTATTACAAAATTCGATTTTACACGATCGTACAAATTTTAAAACTCGTGTTCTGAAAAGTGAAGAAATGAGGCTTAACATTCGCTACGGATACAAATATATTTACCACTACTGCTGGAAGTCTTCCACAAATCAAAATGAACATAATTATAGCAGAAGCATTTAAAGATTTTGTGCCAATAGGAAAAGTGTTCTAACAGTTCTTAGTAACGAAACTCAATATTGGATTACTTTCTTGGACCTGGTATTATATCTGGTAAATTTCTTATACTTAAATTAATGATGTGAAGGGTAAATTAAATTTATGTGCCGTTGAATAGCTATTTTTACCTGTGGCATTTTTTAAAGTCACGAACGGGCATTTAAGGGCGCCAAATACCTAAAAAATGCACGTTTCCTATTGCGTCAGTCTTCCACCGTGTGTGCAGTTTGCACTGTAAGTTTTCAGTTAGAGTGACACTTGTAGATTCTTCGCCCACTTGCAATTCGGCCGTTGCAATATTTGATATGCCACTTTATTCACTTCCCATTGCACACCATACTCTTTCCATTGGCAATTCCGAAGTGAGATTATAAACAACCTTTCAAAAGTGTTACAGGGAGATACACATGCCAAATACATTACGCGATTTTTCTCAGTGAATAAACTTCAGCCTTTGCTTGCATTGATGTTGTATAAAGTCTTGGAAAATCGAAATCGGTGAAAATAAATCGTGCTCATTATATCTATTCTGTAAATTATAATGTGAAGAAATCTTCTGACGTTTCGAAGAGAGACATTGGCGATCAAAACATTCTGGTACTCTGTAAACTGTAGATAATTTATTTCTGTAGTATTTTAGTTAGGAGTTACTATCCTTTTTGATCAATGTGTATTTCTTTTTGTGTATTCCTTACACAGCTAACTAGGTTTCCAATTTAAAAAGCAAAACAACTAGTATTGTTCCGTAATCTAAACATTTTATTTAAAGTATTTTTCTTCGTAGTAAATAATGACCAACACATCGCCAATTTAATTTAATTTCTTAATTTGAACATAAATATTAAAGATCAAAACTTGAGATTTTCTTAAATGGTATGTTTAATTTAAAAAAATGTGGTTCCTCACTTTATTGCTTTTTTCACTAAATCATAGCAATTACAATATTGAACTGAAATTCGATATTGATAATTTGAGGTCATAAATGTGCGTATAGATTGGGTGCCATAAATACTGATTTTTGTTTCAAACACATACTGGAATGTTTGCATCATGCTGCCCAGTGAATTGAATGTTTTTGAAACTCATGCTTCATTTTCAATCTTTCTCAAAGACGACTCCGCTTTGTTACATCTCACGTATATAGTATTCCAACTTAATGCCTAAGTTCATATCAAGAAGACATTATTTATGTAGCACAATTTGTACAGCTGCTCTTTGTACATTGCCACAGGATATATTCTTCCCGTCTTACGTAAATAATATTATATTTATTTTGACATTCTGATGACAAAGTTATTTCTTCTAGTTATACTCAGTCACTTAAAGCGAATGACAATGTTCTTTGATTTTACAATTCCAGATAAAATATAAACATCAAATTCTCTGTTATATACGAGTAAATGTGAAATTGTTTACATTAGCATGTGAAACAAAACAATCATACAATTGGAGTGGTTGCTCTCAAATTTTGCACGAATATTTTGGGGTGGCCAAGTTTCAAAAATAGCGTAGTTAAGGTTCAAAATGTTTGCCTCAAACGTGTTTTTTTTCACCAAATTACAAATTTGTTTGAGCTCTCAAAGCACAGACCAATTATGCTAACGGCCTTTATTAAAATTAATGTATGGAACAAGTAAACCTGGATAAGAGAAAGTTATCCTGAGACATTTAGCACAAGTAATAGAAGAATTAATTGAAGAAAATGACTACAAATGATAGTGAAACAACCACTAAAAATGAAATTTTATTTTATGTTTTTATTTTAAATTGTCTAATGTGAACCACTTATAATTCGCATTTATATTCATAAAGGAAATATCGAAATAGAATTTTTGTGTAATTATATATGTATAAATGCACTTGTTCGTTCTGTTTCTGTATGAAATGATTTTTGGTTTAGTTGTAGCAAATTAAGCATTATTTCTTCTGATGAAATATTTGTAGGTTGCAGGCGAGAAAGCAAAACAGTACGAAGGATGAACATATTGACGCTAAAACTGTGACAGATTGGAAGACCTTTTAGAGGGAAACGTCCTTTATGATTCTGAAGAAGGAAAGGGTGCGCCGGTGAGGCAATATTAAAATTAATGAGAATACGTTTGGCAATAGAAAGTATAATAGAGGTAAGAGGGTGGTGGGAAATAAATATACGAAGAATATGATGTGTCTAAACGGCTTTTTTAAATAATTTTTTTGTGTCTAAACGGCTGTTAATAATTTTTTTAGATATTACAAGAACATTTGTGAATCCTGTTATCTTGGTTTGTTTCAGATCTTGTAATCGGTTTAATAAAGGCGAAGATTATCGGCAACTTGCCGCCAATCTCTTTGTTTTCAAAGAGCCTGAAATTAGTACGCATACGAATACATTCGGTGTGTAATTAAGCGCAAAATAACTCCGCAGCATGGCATTAAAGATCAATTTCTTTGTCATTATGAACTCATGTGAAGAAACAACGTTGAGGAAAAGGAGTTTAAGTTTTACAATGTGGCTATTGATTTAAAATATTGGTACATTAAATCCCACAAAAACCATAGACGTGAGGAAAGTTATTTCATATTTATTTTAGTTTAAACTTCCTGATAAGTTTGGTTAGAAAGTGAAGTAGATCAGTTTGGGAACAGAACAAGCCAGGTCAAGCTCAGGTCAAGAGACTGTGCGACTGGAACAGGGCAGGGAGGGATCGGGTAAGATGAGATGAGTTGAAATAGAGTGGGATGAAATGGACACGAATATATGGAAAACATTTCCGGGCAACGCAACGTAAGGTTTTTCAGTTTGATATTAACAGAATAAAATATATATTCAATAAAATTGTAAATTTGATTATGCTTTGTATTTTTACCCAAGAAGTCAAGTCACAAAACCGGTCTTCCTCACTGTAGACAACGCACAATATAATTACTGTCGGCCCCGTGGCCGAGATCGCTAAAGCAGTAGGTCTGTAGTGATCTCGGACCGTGGGATCGCGCGTTTGAGTCCCGCGTCGGGCATGGGTGTATGTGTTCGTCCTTTCACCCCTTATCATCACCATATCGTTTCATTCTCATACCATAACGTTAAATTCAATAATGGTCGCTAATGACATAGTAGTTGATGCGACCCTCTTATATAACAAAAAAAAATACTAAGGCGACGATTAGAGCGCAGATCGACACATCTGTCATTATAATACGTAGTACTGTAATCACATCATCTGTTATTCTGCATGATTTTCACTCAACAATGTATTTGAAAGTTCATCAACGTAAATATTAAATAAACACAGTTTCCTTGAACACTTACTGGCTACCACTTACTTAAATAACGCTTTTTGAGGACGGCGATTTGGAAAAGGCATATACGCGACTTGATTACTGAATCACAAGCCGACGATGTAAGAAGTTGTCAATACGATTTTTTTGATGAAGGAATGGTAAAAACACTACGTGACGTGTGGAGAGAAGTACAATCTCCACAAGTTTTCTTGAAATATGGAATCCCTTCCCCACTTTTTAATCATAAATACTGTAATTGTATGATAAATAAAAGTACCAACAAACTAAGATTATTAACATTTGGTAACAGACCTTTCGCCCCCCCCCCCCCCCGAGTTATAGATTTTTTTTGTATTGGTAAACGGACTTCAGAGATAAATTGTTAGTATTGCAAGAAAATAGTAACACATACTCCCGGCTCTACTCCTACCACTACTATAGCAAAAGGAAAGCTTGCCTAAACGTGGGCATAGTGAAGCTACATTTATGTTCAGAAGCAAAACAAAGATCCATCTCGCCGGCCCCGTGGCCGAGACCGCTAAGGCAGTAGTGCCGTAGTGGTCTCGGACCGTGGGGTCGCGGGTTCGAGTCCCGCCTCGGGCATGGTTGTTTGTGTTCGTCCTTTCACCCTCTCTCATCACCATATCGTGTCATCATCATGCCATAACGTTACTCCCAATAGTGGTCGCTAATGACCGAGTAGTTGATGCGACCTTAACAAACAAAAAAAAAAAAAAAAAAGATCCATCTCAACATTCACTCAATGTTTTAGGGAAACTGGTCAAAAACCTGATCGAGATGAGGGTCATTGTCTCAAAAGCTGAAGTACATTTCTCGTTACAGGTTGAATTAAGATTTTTTTAAAAATTATATAATACAAATGTAAACTAATGAATTATATATGTGTTAAAATAAATTTTATATTTATTTTTGATGGGTAGTATAGTACCTAATTGTATAGAAACAGTTATGAAGCAGTAACAATATTACTCTGAACTTAAATTTGTGTATCGATTTTAATTGTTTAATGTCATCTCGCAGTGTGTTGTAAAATAACGTGCATGTATTGTATGTGGATTTCTTGTAGAGAGCTGTTTATACTAACACCTAGTGAATATGATTTCTATGACGTGTGTTGTAACTACTAAATATCAGTATTGCATGATAATTTATTTCCAACGTTCAGTCAGTTATAACAAAAATTTCAGATTCGTAAATAAATAGACAAGAGGAATGGTAAGATTGCAAACTCAGTGAAGAGAGGTTTGCAGGAATCAGATGGATGGCATTTCCTTATTATTCGAATACTTTTTTCCTGCTATCTAATTCTTACAAAAACATTATTAGATTAATAATGTAAATTAAAGTATCGAACTACGTGCTAAATCTGTACTCAAGATAGTCCAGTAACATCTCAAGTTTCAGCCATCGAAACCAGATGGAAGTGGTTCCCTTACACTTATCAGGTTAAATTCCTGGGTTATACTTCGAACATTTATACGCGGATTCAATTCATAAGGGCTCTTTGAATTTACAATGAATATAGAAAAACGTGATCTGCAATTTATAGCATTATCGGAAATAGTTTGATTTCCAAATCAAGTATTAGGGAATCGTTAAGGTTCACTTGACTTACTTTTTGTTTAAAGTTTAAAGCATTTTTGAAAAAGAGATAATACCTATCTTGTTACGAAGAAGATAGCATTACGAACGGTCGCAAAATATCTATACCTTCAAAGCTCTTGAACCATGGAAACTTCAATGCTTTTCAACCATGGAGACAGTAGCGTAACGAAATGAGGGTGGTCCTGTCCGAAAAAACTTTTATCCGGGTGTTTTTTGTAAAAGTGTATTGCAAACACAAGTAGTGTTAGTACCTTAAACAATAAAAAATATCCCCTAAAAATAGGCCCTCTTTTACCTGGGCCCGGAGGCATTGCGGGCCCGAACGGTACGCCACTGCATGGAGACTTCAATGCTCTTCAACCATAGTGAATGCAACGCTCTTTAACGAAGGTGGCGTCAACGCTCTCAGTCGCCTGACGTTCGAATGATTGATTGGTGTTTCCTGGCGCGTTAACAGCAAAGGTCATTATTACCGTAAGCGTAGTGCATTTTTATCGCGGAAGGTAGCCTCCTCTGAATGGCGACATTCGACGCCGACTACACGTCGTCTTTCGGGATTTCCCTATCCGCTCACAGTCGCCGCTCCGCTCACAGACACCGCTCCAGTCGGGACAAGCTCTAAGCTCCCGAAATGTGTGGTAGTGTAATGCATATACGTGTTTGTAAGTAAGGGGCGAGGAAAAGACAAGGAAGAGGAAGGAAAGATTGCACGCGGTCCGCGACCCGTTTATTAGAATACTGCTGCTGCATTTGCTTGATGTTGATCAGAGAAATTACGGAAATCTACCGATCAGAGGAGCTGGCCGGTAGAATTCTCCTCCAGACAGCGTCTTGACTCGACCTAGCTATGTTGCTAGTGCCGTCACCGTTGGGACTGGAACCCTAAGACTTCCAGGTCAGAGACACTGGACATGACATCACTTTATTCCCTGGGCCACCTAAGCCAGTCCTGTGGCTTCGAGTCGTTCATCTGTCGCATGCCATCGACTTCCCTCGCCGGCGCGCGAATCGCGTCTCCGCATCGCGCGTGCGAACGTCTGCGACCGGAAGGCGACGGCGACGGCGGCGGCGGCGGCGGCGGCGGTCGCCTTCGGTCGCCCGCGGTCGCGGCGGTCGCGCCCCCGGCGGCGGCGGCGGCGCTCGTGTCGTTGCTCCTCCGGAGGAGGGCCGCCCCCTCTGCGGCCGCCGCCGCCGCGAAGGAGGGAGGGGGCGTCCGCGCCGCGCCGCCACGGCCGCCGCCGCCGCCGCCGCCGCCGCCGCCCCCACCGCCGCTCGGCCCCGGAGACGGTCGGCGCCGGCGCGGGCCTCCAGACGCCGCGTGACGCCCGCAGCGCTGCGCGCCCGTCCCGGAGCCATGAGGAGCAGCTCGGCGACGTGCTATGCGCCGCACGCGCTCTTCGCGCTGGGTGAGTGGCTCGGGCCCTCGGCGCGCCAGGTCCTAGGCCGCGGGGGCCAAGGCGGCTCCACGCATGCGGCATTCAGCGAGCAGCGAGCGACCGCTCGCCGAATCCCGAGAGGTGTGGATGGGTCGCTTGCTATTTGTCGTGTGACGAACGTTCGTTGCTAGCCCTTCCCACCGCGTGCCGGTCTTTAGGACACATCAAAGGGAGCGAACATTCTCCGAGCGCGTCAGCTGTGCATCAGCAGTAGCTCGTTACTCGGTGAATGCCGAATGTGTGGAGCCGCCTTGACATGACGTCCAATTGCAGAGTGTGGATGCTGTGTGTTGGTGCCATTTAATCGCAATCCGGTCAATCCGTTCTGCCAATTCAGAATTAGGGAAGCGAGGTATTGTCTGCCGACGACCAGAAAATGACAATATGTTCTAAGAAGAGTTTAACTTGTTTCAGCGTGATTGTTTAAAAAGGGCAGTCGACACTCAGCGTGTAATCAGCAACTGTTGAAATAAATGTGTTAGTATCAATTCTAATAAATCAAGAGAGGGAAGTGATGCCATCAATACCTGGAAGCTGCGTGTGATTTGAGTTCCATTCTTTGTAAAAATACCTGTATGTAACTAGTGTACTATGTGTTTAGTGCATTCAATTAATTTGCGAAATGACTGTCTCTTGTAGAGTTTACAAAAAGGTGGTAGAATCTTCTGGTGGTCTGTCGTCTTCTCGCATTTCCTCATGATTTCCATTCAATAAGATTAACCAGTCAAAATTAAAAAGATATAAGTCGACGGACTAGTGGCTCAATTTGCTTTCAGTTTAAACGATCAGTATTGTGTAGTGTAATTGGGATGATAAAGAGATTATTTTGAGACTGCGACATGTCATTCAATTTCCCAAGTTTTCAAATACTCTTGTCCGCCAAGCCAATGTCTATAGGGCGTGGTGTAGTTTTCTTAACAATCAACTAGTTGCTATCTCAGAATATAAGTTGTGGCATATTAAAATGTAATTGTTTAATTCGGCATACGATATCGAGTTCGGTTGGAGCGGTACTGTCACAAATGCTCTAAAGAATTTGAGGGTTGGAAATACGCGACGGGTCAATCTAACAATGGATGTTTGTCAGTCTTTCTCATGTTCTGTATCGCTGAGGGCCCGACCGACCTCAAAGCTAAGGAGCAGGATATGGTACAGTGGCTATTGTGCGGTCGAAGGGACAGCCCTAAAGTAGTGTTTCCATACCCTGTTTTACATGGAAGAAAATCTAATAAAAATAATAAATCCCGAGAAGGAAGAGCTGAATCATGCTTTTAAAAACATTACTAATTAAAATAAGAAGCGTCAGCAGTTCTTGTATCACTTCTCTATATAATTCAAGAGATATAGCATGTTAGTTCCATTTACTCTCAAGAACACGAAGAAGCTACGGCCTTCAATTCACTGAAGCGTACTATCTTCCATGAAATTAATGAACTAACTGATATTATTACAAGCTAATGGTGCTACAAAAGCGTACAGGTTTCGCATTATTTCTAACTTTCGCAATTTTCGAAAATTCTTAAGAGTTCAACGAAAATGAACATGCGACGTTCTTTTAAGCGTTCCTTGTTCTGACTGTAAAAAAATTAAAGAAACAATTTGAAGCGGTTTTGGAGATTTTTTTTATAATTTACACTGACTTCAATCAGAAATTTTGCGAAAATCAGCTCGTTTAAAAATATATACATGACCTCTTTTAAAGACCTGATTTTGTAGAACAGATTTTCTTTAAGACAAAAACCTCTATTTTAAAATTTGTAAATTTTCAGTGTTACTTTTTAGCAATTTTCGAAATTGGAGAGAATTTGCACGAAATGGGACTAGCGTCAATTTCTTTTACCGTCCTTTGATGCATACGAGAAGAAAATTTAAGGAAACAAATTTGGTGCAATTTTTGGAAAATAATGTTTTAAAATTGCCTAAATTTAAATAGCGCAAAATTACACAAAAAACTACTTTATTTTCAAAAACGTACGTAACAAATATTTCAAGATCTGATTTTCAACAGATTTTTATTAAGGAAAAAATATCTATCTTGAATATTGTAGTTGTAGGTAAAAAAGCGGAAAAAATTTTGAATCTTTTCAATTTTAGAAAAATAAGGAATTTCAACGGAAATGAAACCTCTGCCATTCTCTTAAGCATCCTTCATGTTATCCGAGGACCATGATAAAGAAAAATTTGGAGCAATTGTTTTATTCTGAACAAAGTAAATTTACGATATATTTATATTAAAATAATTAGTAAATATTTCCCATCTTTTAGAAAATTTTGAAAACGTAAAAAACGGTGACTTCTTGTGAAGTACCCCTAAAATTAAAAATAACCGTTTCATTGTCGTAGGGTCTCGAGCTCCTTTAAATTGATCGGGGAATATCAATTTTGGAGAAAATCGGCGCTGTGGTTTTGACGCTAGCGTTGACGAAAGAGACGAAACTATAGACTGGCGTTTTGCCGTCAACAGATTTTTCGGTATTAAAGATCCACAAAACATGGATTATGATTACACAGCGTGTTAGAGAAAGTAACGTACTTGTATACATAGGAACAAGATAGGCCTGGCATTAAACGTTTTTCTGTAGAAAATCGTGCGCCGTTTTCCGACGCACGATTACTTATCTTCTTACGAAGTAAGCAAGATAAAGTAAAAATAGTAGTTGCGTTTCGACAAATTTATTAGTAGACAAAACGTCACGACTCAGACATGGACCAGAGTGCTGCTACATGTGCGTGAACTCATGAGGTAAAAAAGTTTTACTACTTTGTAGTTTCTTCGAAGTCTTAGATGTGCTCTTAGAAGGATTGATAGCGTGTTTCCAATCAAAGTGTAATTGTTTACGCGTACATTTCGACGTTTCCGATTTCAACCACTTAATGTGATCTCAATTTTTCACCGCTTCTAGGGAATTCATCATTTTCAATCGTTCACTTCAATCGTGACTCACCCTGTTATCATTCGGTGGCCACTTCAACAGAAAATGGTGCGTGTGATTGCAGTCATCTCTTCACGTAACTCACAATTACCGGCTACACACTTTGGGATAATTGCTTTTAACGGTGAATGATATGTGTTGCCGAAGCAGCGTTTAATCTAATACAAAATATGAAAAGGTGCCTAAAGAAGAGCGCGATTACACGCAGCATGTTGCATAAGATTGATCGTTTGATTGTTCATGATTCCGGACACGTCAACTACTGAGGTCATTAGTACCGTAAGTGTGATGCATGTTTTTTTCATCGGGAGGATGGCAGTGATCTTTTCCCGCTGGATGGCGAGATTCGGCGCCGACCTACCGTGGACTTATCAGGGTTTCCCTAACCAGGTATCTCCCAGCGGAGCACCATTCCCAAGCCGGGACAAGCTCTAAGCTCCTCGACCGGTTTCCCGGCATGTGTGGTAGTGTAGTGCATGTTAGTGTAAGTATGCGTGTAAGGGGAGAGGATAGGACAAGGAAGTGGAAGGAAAGATCGCACGCGGTCCGTGGCGCGTTTGTTAGGGTAGTGCTCCGGCATTTCGCCTGGTGTTGATCGGAGAAACCACGGAAAACTACCGATCAGAGCGGCCGGACGCTATTATTCTCCTCCAGACAGCGACTGAATTAGACCTAGCTGACAAGCTAGTGTCACAAATCCTTCCGCCGTCGGTTCTCGAACGTAGGATCTCCCGGTCAGCGGGACTGCAGTGACATCAGTTGATGCACTGAGCCATCTTTCCCGGTCAGCATGTTGTATACTTGGTGCAATTTTACTATGTATAAATTCAGCCGCGAAAGCGTATTTTATTGCAAAAATACGTATTAGCCTAGTCACGAAGAGTCTTGAACTCGACTAGTTCAATTTCTTCCATTCTGTAATTGAATTGACGGGTATTTTAAAATATTTATCTTCTGAATTTTCGCAAAATAATGAAAATTGTGAAGAAAATAACATAGAAACTTACTAAGTACTCGTATACCTTTGTAATTTAAAATTGATTATTTAATGTAATAGAATGGTTTAAATTTTCAAGATTCGTAAGAAAATTGCGCAGTTTTGCTTCTCCAGCTATATCTGTTTCTGAAACATATTTCTAACAATACAATTTTTTTTCGACAAACTAGAAAATGAAATTTTACTACTTATATTTTTAAAATCTCGCCAAGAATGAATGAAAGAGAAGGTACGGAAAATGATAATTACCTGACTTATCGAATAAACGATAGCTATATTTTGTAGATGAAATAAAATATTTTATTCTAAACGTTACAATTGCAAAAACATTAGACTAATATTTTAACAATGATCATGAGTAAAGAGGCACTTCGAATTATATTTGCTCATGTCATATTGTAGAGGAGCGTGCTATTTGGATGAAAATCAAAGAGCAATTTGAAACCAAAGTAACAATGAGTTATTCAGTAGTCCCTGAAATATCGTATTAGCAATTGTGGGAAAATGGTCCCAATATTATCAACATACATTTATCTTGGCCTCCATAAAGTTGTCATTAAACGCGAAATAGGCCACATATCGCAGAACAGCACGTGTAATTTTACCGGGATATCTAGCGAAGAATGAATTCAGTGAGTATTTAGGATCGATCTCGAGATATTCAGGGATATTCATTTTAACAATTTTTGTTAAGTTCAATGAAAATTTTACAAAACAATCCAACTTGACATCCGTCTATGAAAAATACTAACTCCTAAACGTGTGAAGATTTTTTTGCAAAAGTCTGATCTACTTCAACATGTCCCCTTGAGAATATTTTAATCATATTTTAATTTAGGGCGGAACTCGTGAAGCTTATTATAAATGTTCTTAATTTTATGAAAAATTGCTACCAATTTCTGCTTGCAATGTTTCCCATGCAAATATGTTGTTCTTCTCTAAATATTCCAAAAAAATATGTTTAAATATTAATTTACGTGTTTTAAGTATAAACATATAAATTATAAAATTCCAATAATGAAAACCAAACGATTTGGATCTTTCTCTAAATATTGTATTCTTTATAATTATTACTTACACCTGTAGGATGTTGAAAAACCTTTTCATTAATATGTTAATGGACTGGCTTATTTAAGGATAAACAACTATTTTAATATTGTAGTCATGGCAACTAAGTTCGCGAGAAAGTCTGTACAATGTAGTAACAGCACTTGCTCTATACAAAATAGAGGTAGACAGATAATTGAGATGGAAAGGGAGGGGGAGGAGCGAAAAAAACGTATCTTAAAGAATCCAAAATAGTATTGTAAATAGTTGGTATTATTGTGGGTAATTTACATAAATGGGTCCGTACTGAAAATAAAAAAGATATTGAGGGAACTCGATGGCTAACAAACCAAAGTTTGTAATGCTTTTATGTATTTTCAATTTAATTTTTAATCGGTGTACCTCCCCATACTTTTATCTGAATACCTACTTTCAATCGGATATATACTTCGAAAAGGAAATAAACAAGAAAGTGTCGTTCAAAATTTATTCGAGGAACCAGTTGCTCAGAAATGTCAGTTACGCCTCCAATTCATGACATTTGAACAGCTTAGAGATCCATAAAACAGGTATCATTTTATGGCCATCTGGACTTTTATTTAGTCACGTTTTTAACAAATAAAATTTACTTCTGCAACCTAAGGTGACTCAAACTTCTTAGGTCAAACATTAACGTGTCCTTATATCACTTTTGAAAGTCTGATTTTCAGTATTCTGACATGTTATCCACGGTAGTGTTATCGAAGTTTTACGAACAGGAATCGAATTTTTATTGACCACTTTCGACGTTAGTGTTAGATCAAGTGGTTCTGCAGCACTGAGGTTGAGAAAACGTGAAAAGAAAGACATTACAGTAAATTATTTTTAAAACGGAAGTAAATGACTCTAAATAATGCATTCATTTCACTATAAAATTTGATTGTTTTGATTGAAAGCAATTTGCATTGAATATGATTCCCTTCCTTTCCCCAACCTTGGGTTGAGATAAAAAATCTTCTCGTACCGAACTCGATTTTGCCCGTCAATGGACTTCTCTTACAAAGAGGAACAACCTATGAAGTACGTCCATTAGGTTTTAACGCAAATGTTGCTCTTACTTTCGTATGGAGTGTAAAGTTACGTTAGTAATTCGAACACGTCCGACTGCAGTCAAAGTTTTTGACTGCTTCATGAGTTTTTTAAAGCTATCCGATAACCTGAATAATAAATAATAAATTTTCACAATTCTCTAATTGTAAGACCTTACTGGAAATGTAAAATATGTCAGATAACATTTAAATACTTTCATACAATGATTTTTAGTCGACTAGGAAAAATAAATTTAAAAAAAATCTTGTTCGGCGCAAATAACTTTCAAAGATATAAGCAAGTAACAATGCGATATAGAATTAGTCGAGCCTGGTAAAATTAACAAAATAATCAACACAGACTTTGTGAATCTCGAAAAAATGGAAAAAAATAGGGAAACGTGTGAGGAATTCCATTTACATTCCAGCAGTATGCAATATGAAATAGAACTAGTGGTGCAACAGAATGGCACAGACTTTCCCATACTAGTTTTCTATTTCCTTTGGTCACGGCTAGCTATTCGGACTTGCCAAATACCCTTGCCAGCAGCCATCTATCGCCGCTCAAAGTACATTTTTTGACACGTTCTTAATTTGCCGGTTTCGTAATAGTTGAACGGAAATATTATTTTAAGAATATTAAAGAAGAGTAAAACTTCGTCCTAAATGGCAATTTTCTTTAAAAAATACTGTAACTGTTGTTAAGAAAATAACGTTTAAGCACTATTGTAGATTCAAAATTTGAAGTTCTTTTTCGCAGAACATCTTTAAGATATCTAAAAAAATCATTAGAAATCATTTGAAGCACATTAACTCTCAAATACAATAGTGTATACATATTTCTGGAAATGTGCATTTTAACGGTGTGACAGATATTTCAAAAAAATTACATTTGTGTAATTTTTGAAAAAACAAAAAATACCCCAAAATGAACTTTACGTCATATTAAAGAGCGCAAATAGTAGTATCTGTTCGAAAAGTTTGAAGAAAATATTTGGAGCCATTTATCAGAAAATGACGTTTGAGCGTTCCCGAAAATGCGGTATCTTGAGCTAGATTTAACAGAAAACGGTTGAGTTTTCGGAAAACTTTTCTTGCCATTATTTGAAGAACATATACTCATAAATATAATAATGTGAGAAAATCTCCGCTAATGTAAATATTAACGACGTGAGATACAAATAAAAATTTTTTTTGTAATTTTATGGCGCTTATGTCATCACTCAGAGTACTTTTGGGACTATCTCTACTAAACATTTAAAGAAAAAATTTGGAGCCGTTTTTGAGAAAATCTTGCTTTTGTAATTTTTTAAAATTGCACATATTGCATTCAATATTGCGCGAAAACTTACTAACATTTTCAACAAAAGAAATATACATGACCATAATGAAAGAGCTCACTTTGGAGAACAAATTTATTTGGAGGAAAAATCTCTATCTTCAATTTTGTAGTTGTAGAAAGACGCCAAAAAAAATTGAAAATTCATCAATTTTCGAAAATTTAGAGTTAACCGTGAAAATTGAACATCAGCTATCTTTATAAGTGTATTTTACTCTATTCTTACTAGAAATGTAAAGAATAAATTTTGAGCAGTTTTTGAAAAAAAAAATTGAAAATGTCCGGGGGGCTTCATGTAAAGTACCCCCAAATTTTAAAGAATGTTTTTCAAAATCTCAATGCTTCGTCTCGAGCCAGGTGGACAGATGTTTTTTTTCAATTTGGAAAATATCCTACGCATGGTTTAGGCGCTAGTAGTGTTCACAAACGTACGGGCAGACGGACGGACGGACGGGTGGACGGACGGGTGGACGGGCGGGTGGACGGACGGGTGGACGGACGGGTGGACGGACGGGTGGACGGACGGGTGGACGGACGGGTGGACGGGCGGGTGGACGGACGGGTGGACGGACGGGTGGACGGACGGGTGGACGGACGGGTGGACGGACGGGTGGACGGACGGGTGGACGGACGGGTGGACGGACGGGTGGACGGACGGGTGGACGGACGGGTGGACGGACGGGTGGACGGACGGGTGGACGGACGGGTGGACGGACGGGTGGACGGACGGGTGGACGGACGCGTGGACGGACGAGTGGACGGACGGGTGGACGGACGGTGGACGGACGGACGTTTTGAAAAAAATACTTTTTCTGTGTCAGGGGACCCCAAAATGTGTATTTCCGTTGAAATTTCGAAATCGATTTTCCGCAGCTTTACATAACTTTCCCTATATTACTCCCTATATACGTATGTATACGGGAAAGTCAAAATATAAATTTTCTTTGATTTCATTTGTTAATGATTTTCAACTAGCAACCCTTTTAATACTACAAGAGAGGATTGATGTTCCGCATTCGTGCACAGTCTAGACATTTGCATTTTATGTCTCATTAAGTATTGGTTCGACATTTGTCTCGGTTTCAAGGCTATTAAGGAGATTATTAACTCCTTTCACAATTCTTTCGGACTCTTTCGCGTCCACAGAAGTTCGCGCCGGTCATCCTTTACCCATCAGGCCTAGAAGAGTATGAGTCCTAATAACAAATGCAATTGCTGTACAACAGTCTCAATAAACTTGATATGCTCTGCAATTACTGACTGTTTACATTGGTTACGATTAGTATTGAGACAAAATCTCGCAATCAAAAGAACAACAAATAAACAAAACAAATGTTACACTTACAAATGTTACTTTCCCGTATACGTACGTATAAACGGAGTATATATGTAGTATAGGAAAAGCTATGTAATGCTGCGCGAAAAAACGGCGAATTTTCGGTAGAAAAATAAATCATTGCCGGACCCTGATAACGAAGTAGTGGTGCTACAGAATGGCACAGACTTTCCCGTATTAGTTTCTATTTCCTTTGGTCTCCACTAGTTATTCGGACTTGACACATACTCTTGCCATCTGCCTTCTATCGCCGCCCAGATTACTTTTTTTAAACATTTTCTTAAATTTTCGGATAATTAGTAGTAGAACGGAAACAGTTAAACCTCGTCCAAAATGGCAATTTTCTTTGAAACATTTAGAGCCGTTTTTATGAGAATCGTTTCATCGCTACTGTAAATGCGAAATTTGAAGCTAATTTTTAGAGGAATCTTTTGTGTTTTTGAAAAACTTTATTTGAAGTCATTTAAAGCACATTAACTCATAAATTAAATAGTGTTTACAAATTCTAGAAAACGTGCATATTAACGGTGTGAGAAATCATTCAAAAAAATTACATTAGCGTAATTTTGAAAAATCAAATACCCCAAAATGAACGTAACGTCATGTTAAAGAGTGCAGTTAGAACTCCCCGTTTCACAAGTTTGAAGAAAATATTTGGAGCCATTTATGACAAAATGGCCTTTGAGCGTTTCTGAAAATGCGGAATTTTGAGCTAGTTTTCACAGAAAACAGTTGGGTTTTCGGGAAACTTTACTTGACATTATTTGAAGAACATATACTCATAAATATAATAATGTAAGAAAATCTCTGCTAATGTAAATATTAACGACATAATATACAAATAAAAAAATTACATTTTTGTAATTTTTGAAAAAACAAAAAAATAGAGCAATATGACGTTTATGTCATCACTCAGAGTACATTTGGGAATATCTCTACCAAAAATTTAAAGAAATAATTTGGAGCCGTTTTTGAGAAAATCTTGTTTTGTAATTTTTTTAAATTGCACATATTGCACACAATATTGCGCAAAAACTACTTACATTTTCAAAAAAAAAATATACATGACCTAAAGGAAAGAACTCATTTTGGAGAACAAATTTTATTTAGAAAAAAATCTCTATCTTCAATTTTGTAGTTGTAGGAAGACGTCGAATAAAATTCAAACTTTTGCAATTTTCGAAAATTTAAAGTTAACCGTGAAAATCGGACTTATGCCACCTTAGAAAGTGTAATTTACTCAATTCTTATAAGAAATTTAAAGAAAAAATTTGGAGCCGTTTTTGAGAAAATTTTGAAAATGCCCGGGGACTTTCGTATAAAGTACCCCCAAATTTTCAAGAAAGTTTTTTAAAATCTCATAGCTTCGACTAGAGACAGATCGACAAGCGTTTCATTAATTTGGAACAATTCCTACGAGTGTACGAGTGGTTGAGGCGCCAGTAGTGTTCACAGACGGACGGACGGACGTTTTGCTTTCAATTGTTTTTTTCGGTATCAAGGAGATGCAAAACAGGGATTCTGGTTACACCACATGTTAGGGGATTTTTTTCTTAATTTAGCAACAGGATTTATCCACTTTTTCATTATCACGGCCCGGAAACGAATTTTTTTCTGCCGAAAATTCGCCGTTTCATCGCGCAGCATTACATAACTTTCCCTATACTACGTATATTACTCCGTATATACGTTGTTGCTAAATTAAGAAAAAAATCCTTATACGTGGTGCAACCAGAATCCCTGTTTTTTGTGGGTCCTTGGAACCGAAAAACCAATTGAAAGCTAATCTGTTTGTCTATGAACAACGTTAGCGTCTAAACCGTTCTCCCGCTTTTCTCCAAAATTGATTTTCCCCGATCGATCCGACTGATCTCGTGACCCCTTGAATTTGAAACCGATATTTAAATTTTGTAGTTTACTTAGCATCAAGCCCGGGGACTTTTTTAAAAATTTCAAAAAAATGGTGCAAACAATAAATGTTGTTGTTGGATAGTCTGAAAGTCGTTTAAGGGAATAGAGCAGTTCTCATGTTGGTTGAAAAAACTGATTTTTGGAAAATTGAAAAAATTCAAATTTTGTTCGGCGTCTTCCTCAAACTACAATTATGAAGATACAACTTTTTCTTATAGAAATGTGTTCATAAATGACATCTTCAAAAAAGGTATGTTCAAGTTTTCAAAAACAATAATATTTTTTGCGAAAATTTTGTGTCAAACAGGCATTTTTTATTTTCTTTAAACCATTTTTTCTTAAAAGCCCCACAAAGTTTTTTATTAAATTGGGACCTTAGATAGTACAAAGGAAGCTTAAGATAATGGTGCATGTTTCATGTTCGTTATCATGCCTGATTTTGCAAAATTTTAAAAAAATGAAAAATTTTGGCCTCTTCCTACAACAAACAATTGTGAAGATACAATTTTTCTTAATGAAATATGATCATCAAAAACAGATCTTCAAATAAGGTGATATTGCATTTGTCCAAAATATGCGTGTTTGTGGAGAAACTGGCTGTCAAAATTAGTCGCCCATAGATATTCTTTATATTTAGGACGATTATAAAGCAAATAGGATTCGACGAGATTAATGCATCGAACAAAAATAGTATTTTATAATAATTTATAAAAAATGTTTTTTTAATTTACAATTTACATTTTGTCTTCTCAATGTATTGATCTAGTTCTTTCGTAATCCGCAAAGTTTTATTGAAATTTGCGCAACAATGCAGCAATGGATATTTGAAAAGTACATTATTGGTGAACTATGGGATGGTGGCAGTGATAAGATGAAGGTGTTTTATTTAGAAGAGCTTGTGTTTACAAATTCGACTTTTATTCAAAACCTATTTGATAATAATTATTTTTGTCTGTGTTGCGAGGTACAGAACATACATCAATTCATTGAACGAAAGGTCACTTATCTATGCATATCTTAGCATTTCACCAGTAATACTTTCCATATTATAGTCTTTCAAAATTTCATAGATTATAAAACAATTTCCTACAATTTAGATTATCCGTTTTTTTATAAAATGGGGTTCACTTTTTGATTAAATATTTTGAGAGTTGAAAATTAAGCAAGAATTTCCAAAACTTAAGTATTTATTTTGTATTTTTATGTAATAAACACGTTGCTGTTTCTCGGCTATAGAACGTTAAAGAGTACATTTTACTATTTTAAATGTTTTTACATTTTACTATTTTAAATGTCTTCAAACTTACTTTTATGACTTAACTCGTATCCATACACCATAAAACTGAATGTATGTAAATTACTGTGTAATTAAAAGTTATGAAATTGCATCTTACATTTAGATAGCTCATATAAAAGATTATGCACAGAAATCATTGCAATTTATATTGACTAGGTAAATGTTGGATTCATTTTATCAAAATCTTTTAAATGAAACTAGTGGAATTGCTAATAAGTGTGTCTAGAAGTCTTGTAAGCAATACACTAGTTTAACCTGGAATACGTTTTCTTTGAAAAAATTAACATTTTACACGAATATTAGTAAATAAGGTCCGATTACATTAAGAAGGTGATTGACACTTGTGAATGGAGGGGAGTGACGTTGCCAGGTCGCAAACCACTGAGCACGTGTTACCGGGACACGAAAACAAACACTTCAAAAAATACGTGTAAAAGTGTAAAAAATACGACAAAAGCCTAACCTCAATGCAACTCATCACAACACAGTACACATTGCGCGCGCAGCATAGGCAGAAACGCGGGCGGCGCGGCGGCAGGGAAGTCGTGCGATGCTCAAATGTTCCCCGTGTTCGGCAGTGGCAACTGAGCGACCTGACACGTCACGTTTTGTCTCTCTGGTTGGCAGCTGCCATGGAAACAGGAGAGGCGTCCTGACGTCACACAGAACTGTCAATCACCTTCTTAATTTAATCGGACCTTAGTATACTAATGTTTATAGTTATGTTTATTAAATAATGTATTTAACGTAAAAAAATTAAAAGCTTTATAAGTTAAGTGCTTAAAAGTACTTCTAATCAAGTTTTTCGAAAACTCAAAAGTATTCTGTGAAAAAGAGCTTCAAATTTCTAATTTACAGTAACGCTTAAACGACATTTTCGTAAAATCGGCTCCAAATTTGTGAAAGAAAATTGGCATTTAAGAGGATGTTTTACCGTTCTTTAATATTCTTAAAATAATATTTCCGTTCTATTATTATGCAACCGGCAAATTAAGAACGTGTCAAAAAATGTACTTTGGGCGGCGATAGATGGCTGCTGGCAAGGGTATTTGGCAAGTCCGAATAGCTAGCCGAAACCAAAGGAAATAGAAAACCAATACGGGAAATTCTGTAGCACCACTAGTTTTTTGATGCAATGGAATCCTCTAAATAGCTTTCAACAATAGTTTTCGATGTAAATAAAGGAAAATACGGTTTCATTTCGCAATTCACATTGTTATTTTTCCACCCAACTCCCAAATTCACTATTCTCATTTTTATATATTTTTAGAGATTTTATTGGAAGCACATTATCGGTAGCTATTTTAGCTTTTTCAAGAATACTTATCCATTTTTATACCGACAGACGTCTTATAGACGTTTTGGTATGAATATGCAAGAGTACTTGTAATTAGATGCTCGCCGTATTTTGTTTATCTGACGCCGTATTGACAACTGATGATTGGAGTTCGTCTTCCCAATTTTGATGCAAGACAAATTTAAAGACTTTTTCGTGTAGTTCAGTAACCGACAAGTTCGCATAATGTTTCTTATGCACTAGGGCGTTAGTTGATGTTTTTTTCTCTCAGGTGAGTCCCAACCCCTAGAGTCAGAGGCCCTGGGTAAGTCTTCCTCGGGGGAAAAACATTTTCTTGACGCCCTAGGTACATAAATACCTATTTTGCAACCTTAAATGAGTGAAATGGGCGGATTTTATGATTTTTTACTGTCCCGATTTACTACGTACCCACGTAATAAAGAGAAAGTATTGTAATCGTGCGGCGGAAATCGGCTTTCTATCGACAGTAAAACTCGTATTCTGAGAGCCTGGTGACATGAAAAGGATAAATCGTATTCTTAAAATATAAGTATGTAGCAAATTACTTCATGTAACAGATATAATCAGAATGCACATTTTGAAATCCTTGATACCGCAAAATCGATTCACGGCATAACACCAGTCTGTCCGTTTGTGGGCGACGCTAGCCCCTAAACCTTTGTGACGACTTTCTCCAAACTTGATATTCATCGATTAGAGAGAACGAACGCAAAGTCCGAAGAGTTAGAAACATATATGTTGATTTTTGAGGGTACTTAACATGAAGCCTAAATCTTGTTTTCAAAAGTTTTCGTAAAAATGGCTTCATTTTACCTTCTCATATATGTAAGTATATACGGAGTATACACTTACTCTATATACGGAGTATATACTTTATATACGTAGTATAGAGAAAGTTGTAGAGTTTTTTATGCTTGAAAGCAACATACGAAAAAATGAAACTGGTCTCTAATTTTGTAAAATTGTAACTATGTTTATTTGCAATTTGTTTAATATATGAAAATTAGTCACAATATAGATTTTACAAAGGCACTTGAGGGAAGATGTTAGCTCTTCTTACATATTAATTCTATCCCTAATGTCATATTAAAGGATTAAACATATTTACCATCTTTGTTTTTGGACTGTTATGAGAAATATCCAAACCTAGATGTATGGCTTTCTACATTCGTTAGTGTTTCATGTATATTACTTACGTCTAATGGTTTAAAGGTATACTGCTTCTTTGTTTCGGGACTGTTGTCTAATATATTCGTGTCTAGCTAATTTGTATGGCTTTCCATTCTTTGTTGATGTTTCATGCCTTCATGATTGTTTCTCATGTTGGTATCTTCAAGTCGTTTTGAAGAACATAATTTCTAATGCACCACGTAATGATGCAGATAAGCGTTTATTAATGAATTCATGTGCGTTTGCAGCGGCAGTGGCAGCGGCCGCCGCGGCGTGGCCCATTTTCCATGGCGCGTTCCCCCTGCCCGCGCTGGACAAAGGCCTGCTGGGCGGCCCCTTCGTGTACGAGAGGCCGCTGCACGCCATGGTCGACGTCACCAACCGCCTCGGCGTCTGCATCCTCGAGGTGAGACTCGCTCGCAGGCCCTTGGCTCCAACCAAGAGGCGTTCCAGAGGATTTCACCGGCTGACACGGCTCAGAGGAACAGCGACTCTGCTCGGGAGGCCCTAGGGTTACACACTAGCGAGGCCGAATGCTGAATTCAGCGGCTGACGCTGTATGAAGGAGAACTGCAGCGGTCGGCTGCTCTGATTGGTGTTTTCCATGGTTTCTCCAATCAGTATCCGGCGAATGCGGTGCTGTATCCTAAGAAACTAACCGCGCGCGTTCTTTCTTTCCTCATCCTTTCCTTCCACACCTTTCTTCTTACCCACATTTTCACATCCGTACATATTCTACACTACCACACATAGGCTATTCTTCTGTCTATTGAAAATCGAAGGGTACACTTTCCCAACCGCTATATAATAGGCCCTTTCCCCCTCCCTCGATTCCTTCCGGCCTGAGGAAGCCACAATGACCTTCCACCGCTTGACCGCCGCGCCGCGCCGCGCCCGCCGAGCTAAATGAAGAGGAATTTCGGCGGTCAGAGAGCTCTGACAGGCTTTTCCGGGATCCTACCGTTTCCCATGCCAGTATCTTTATCGCTATCACTTCTTTGCAAACAACAATACTACTACTTCTAATAATAATAATAATAATAATAATAATAATAATAATAATAATAATAATAATAAGAAGAAGAAGAAGAAGAAGAAGAAGAACAAGAAGAAGAAATGCCTTTATTATTCGCGAGGCTCACCCCATTATCTTGTTCTTCTGCTAAACCAAACAAAATACTCTTTAGATCGTCAGTCATGATTCTCCTGGGTCTCTGCACTTGGAACACCCCTATACTCAAATAAATAAATAATAAATACTTAAATTAGTGAATAAATAAATTAATAGATAAGTAAAGTGAATAAATAAATTAATAGATAAGTAAAGTGAATAAATAAATTAATAGATAAGTAAAGTGAATAAATAAATTAATAGATAAGTAAAGTGAATAAATAAATTAATAGATAAGTAAAGTGAATAAATAAATTAATAGATAAGTAAAGTGAATAAATAAGTAAATGAACCGGGCGGCGGGCGCTGTGATGCGGTTCGCAGGACAACACGTTCACGGGCGGCAACTTCGCGTTCTCGCCGTACGGCGCGGCGTCGGTGCTGGTAGTGCTGTACGAGGGCGCGCGCGGGGCGTCGGCGCGCCAGATCCACGAGGCCCTCGGCCTGCCCTGGGACCGCGACGTCACGCGCGTCGGCTTCCGCGACATCCACCGCCACCTGCGGGTGAGTACCCTGCACACGTCGCCCTACAAGCAGTTTCTTTTTCTTTTTTAGATTTTGTGCTGACACTTACCTAAACAGAGAATAATAAGCACAGATTTTAATCATATTTTTTGTTTTTTTAAGACAGTCTGTACTACAGTTTGATAATAAAATAGTTAATATAAGGCCATCTATTTTAAATTTGGAAATGTATTTCTCTCAACGTTTCGATGAGCACTTTTCCTCGCCTTCAGGAGTTTAACATAACACATATGTCATTGATTCTTAAGTTCTATTAGTAATTTTTAATAACTAACTACATTTTGTAAAGAAGCGAAGTTACATCAACTCTCTCAACGGTGTCAGAGACCAAACTGAGGCTGGACAAAACTGGACAAAGAAATATTATTAAAATTCAAAGACAATCGAAAGATATTGGAAGCACAGATTTTATTTACACAACAGAAAAATTGTTCGTTATTCATGTACTCAAATAGCAGTGATAGCTGAATGATTATATACAAATAGCGGTTAGCTTTACATCGAATATCAATGCTGTTCAGATTAAATTTCAATGCTCTTTCTTTACTACGAAATTATTATTTAGACGCGAAAGAAATACACCCTTGAGTCCAAGGTGAGCTCTTTTAATACATATAAACGCAAATACATATGCAGTATTTGAACTCAAAAAGTACTCTGAAACAATTCAAGTGCTCAATGGCATGAGTTAATATGGTAGGGCGCTGTGAAAATTTGAATCTTTCATTTCTTTACATATTAATTGCAATGAGTGCGAGATATAAAAATTTCCAATCTTACGAAAATAATGACCACCGTGAAGTTGGTGTACATTTAAGTTTTCAAAAATAGATAATAATGTAGAGAGCCAAATAAGTAATATATCGAGATTACTTCAATTCTGTTATTTTTTTGCTCGGCAAAATTTACGAAAATGAAATGGTATGTATGTGAAATATGTAAATGTGTCTAATTATTTCCCATAGAGCTACTTCACGTACGCGGGTTACCTGAGTGGTATGACGCTGAGCAAAAACCAGACGGCATTGCGTCCCGATTTCGAGAGGTTACTGCGCTTCTATGGGTACGACCTGGACGAAGTCATGGGCCCCACGACTTCCGAGCCCACCACCACAGAAGGAACACAAACAACGACGGAAACCTCCGCAAACACCACTGGAGACACCACCGTAGGTACTACGGAAGTCACTAGCCCAGAGACCACGACAAACATCAAGACAGATACCACGACGGTCACCAACGCAGAGACCACGACTGAAAGCAAGGCAGACACCACGACAGAAACCAAGACGGACACCACGGCCGTCACTACAGGCAGCACTACAGTTGCTACAACAGAAGCCACAATAGTCACAACGACAGAGGCTAAGACCACGATGGCTATGACAGAAGCCAGCACACCCGCTGCCACTACGTTGGGTGCCTCAACTGAAGGCTCAACAAACGCAAACGAGGGTACGTCCCCAGCTTCTGAAATCTCTCCAACTTCTCTAGTCTCTACTTCCAACGCTCCATCCAAGACGGATACCACGGCCGTCACTACAGGCAGCAATACAGATGCTACACCAGAAGCCACAATAGTCACAACGACAGAGGGTAAGGCAGAAACCACGATGCCCATGACCGAAGCCAGCACGCCCGCTGCGACTACGTCGGGAGTCTCCGCTGAAGGCTCAGCAAATCCTACGGACTCTTCTTCCCCGTCCAGCGGAGAAGCGACCCAACAGTCAACTGAACCAGCGGCCTCCTCGGATTCTACGTCGGGTGTCTCACCTGATGGCACAACAAACGAGGCCGCTAACGAAGCTACGTCCCCCGCTTCTGGAGGCTCTCCAGGCCTTACTTCCAACACTGAATCCAGCGATGCCGCTACTACAGAGAAATCATCCTCAGAGGAAAATGCATCGGGATCACAAGCGTCCTCTGATCTTACAACACCTGCCTCCGGATTAAGTTCCGCATCAAACGCTCTGTCGGAAACTACGGAACCTGGCTCCGCCAATCCTTCGGATTCCTCTCCCTTGCCCAGCGCAGAAGCGATCCAACAGTCAACTGTACCAGCGACCTCCGCGGACTCTGCAACAACTCCAAGCAATCCTAGTTCTTCAGACGACAAGGATGGGTCCACCGCCCCCGCGAGAAGGGCCATCGGCAATAAGGAGCCGGAGGAGCCGGCGGGCCGCGTGATGGCGATGCAGTTAGTGGATTCCTCGCAGGGAAAGACAACTGAAGCAGGAGAGGCGGCGGCGGCGGCGACGACGGCGATCAGTCAGGAAGCAGTGGCGGCAGCGGCGGCGGACGCTCCAGACGCACTAGCGGAAATAGCCGCTGCGAGTGAGGAAGTATCATCACAGAACGAGGCGGCCGGACACGGGATGATGATGGCGCTGATGGACATGATGAAAGAGGTGATGCCTCAAGTTGCCGGCGCGCAAGGGACTGAGGGTACGTCGACAGATGCGGAGACGACGGCTGCGGTCCAGACGAGTCTTCCTTCGGAAGGACTCCTTCCATCTTCCATTCGGAAGGACTTCGTCCATCTTCCTTCGGAAGGACTTGCCGCTGCGGCAGAGGCGGCAGAGGCGGCAGAGGCGGCAGAGGCGGCAGAGGCGGCAGAGGCGGCAGAGGCGGCAGAGGCGGTAGAGGCGGCAGAGGCGCTCTCCGTTGCAGCGGGCGCGTCGACTCAGGCGTCGTCAACAAGCGAGGGAGGAGCTTCGCAGAATGAGACGGGAGAAACGGCGGCGGCTGTAGCGTACGCGGCTGACGGAGCCGCCAGCCGCCGTGACGGTGACGACGGCGATGGTCCAGCCCGCGGAAGAGGCGGCGGAGGCAGCGGCGTCGGAGGTGGTGGTGGCCGTGGCGGACGCAGAAGGACTCGTTGGGTCCCCGCGTGTAGGATGCGAAGGCACTCGCTGGGCAACAGACAACCGTCGTCGCCAGGTTAGTGGCCAAGCACGCTCTTGCGCCTCGGTATAAGGGAGCGTTAGGCCCTGCAGTTCTGATTTCACCGTAACTCGATTTAAATATTATATAAAGTGGTAGAAAAATTATATATTTACTCCATTTTGAAAATTGAAAAGAGGTTTGATGAAAAGAATATATGAAACTTCATATATTCCATTGAAAAAATATGATCGTATTTAATTTTAGTCGTATTCTGAACTCAATACATTTTTCTGAAATTTCCTCAATTTAAAAGCGGGTTTTATTTCCTGTGTAAGAATCATAACATATTTTTAGTATTAATATATTGATGTACAGAAAGAAAATTGGTGAATTTCGAAAAAACGATATCCCCTCAGAAATAAGGTTCCACTGCCATAGAGCAGCGTTTGCCAACCTTTCAGACCGTGCAGACGAGTAAGTCCGTAATTATAAATGTGTGCAAGATTTATTTAAATTATATATATATATTATATATAATATATATATTTAAGTATATATTATGTATATGTATATATAATATATATTTAAGTATATTATATATATATATATATATATTTGTTTCTAAAACAAATGCCTGAGTACTTCCATTTCATTATAATAAAATACCTATTCAATTTAATAGCATTTTAAATGCTTATTTCAGAATATTGACTAAATCTTTAAATATTGCGTAATTTTTTATATTGCTTTAATTCTTTAATTGCAACGTTAGTTGAATTATTACAAAACTATTGAAAATAGTTCGAAATCACTTTAAAAATGGTTTTGAGTTACTTATTAACCGTACTGCCCGACAATTTCTGGGCATTTCTTTATCGCAATCTTCTAACAGGTAACCACTCCCATGCCGTCATTCCCACTCGTTCGCCCCGTCCCAGACAGCCGTCCTTACTGCCCGCCATGCTCCCCACGCCTCCTTCGCCTGGTCTGCCCGCGCAGCACGCCTCCCCCATTTCGCCCACCCCACCCGGCTCCGCCCACCCCGCCCGCTCCGCCGCACCTTCTGCTCCGCCTGCTCCGTCGATAGAGAGAGTACTGTAAGAAGGGGCCGCTGTGACAGCTAATGCTTCATCACTGCTGGCAACATAACTGCAGGTTATGTTCTCACTCGTTTTGTCAGTGTGATCGTTTAGTTCGTTTATTTGTTAATGGCTTTATTTCTACCTCTTGCCATTCCATCGCTCTGCATGGCAGTTGTTTCTAGACTTTTCAAAATGGTCCCTTCTTAGAGTAACAGCTGTATACCAGCTTCGCATGCCCTGCCCGTCTCTCCAGTCCAGCTCAAATCGCCCTGCCACTTTGCTGGCCCCGACCGACCTCTCTTCGGACGCTCGCAAGGCCTAGATGGACTGGGCTACACCGTTTGTAGTAACAACTAGTGGTGCTACAGAATATTACAGACTTTGCCGTATTAGTTTTCTATTCTTTTGGTCCCGGCTAGCTATTCGGACTTGACACATACTCTTGCCAGCTACCATCCATCGCCGCCCAAACTACAGTTTTTGGCATTTTCTAAATTTGCCGGTTTCGTAATAGTAGCACGGAAATATTATTTTAAGAATAGTAAAGAACAGTAAAACATCGTTCTAAATGGCAATTTTCTTTCACACATTTGGAGCCGCTTTTAAGAAAATGGCGTTTAAGCGCTACTGAAAATGCGAAATTTGAAGATCTTTTTCACAGAAAATTTTTGAGTTTTCGAAAAACTTCATTAGTAGTTATTTTAAGCACTTTAACTCACAAAGCTTTTAATTGTTTTTTGACGTTAAATACATTAATTAATAAAAGGAACAATAAACATTAGCATACTATTTACTAATCTCCGTGAAGAAATGTTACTTTTCTCAAAGAAAACTTATGCCAGCTTAAACTAGTAGTATTGCTTACAAGACTTCTGGACACATTTATTAGCAGTTCAACTAGTTTTATTTAAAAGATTTTGATAAAATGAATCGAGCATTTACCTAGTTAATATAAATTGCAATGATTTCTCTGAATAATCTTTTATATGAGCTACCTAAATGTAAGATGCAATTTCGTAACATTTAATTACACAGTAATTTACATACATTCAGTTTCACGGTGTATGGATAAGAGTTAAGTCATAAAAGTAAGTTTGAAGACATTTAAAACTAGTGGTGCTACAACAGCACTTACTTTCCCGTATTAGAGGAAACAGCTAAGTAGTACTGTAATATTGCACTTTATGCGCTACTAACATCTTCGCTTGGAACTCACTATTTCCATTGCAGTGTTGTCAGAACTATGTGAATTCTACAACTTCACAAAAATAGAATGCAAAAGTTTTGTAACCCTGTATTGGAAAAAGAAGCCTGATACCCTGGAAATATAGAAATGCCTTCCATTGGGCCCATGATTAGGGAAGAGTATTTTAAAACCATGCAACAAATTCTCTACTCACTACAAATGGTACAGCATTTGGTGCAAAACTAAATATTTGCCTGCAAATATCAACATAAATTAGACAATTATAACTCCTTTTCATACAGCTCCATTAGGTCACAACAATGACACTAATTCACAGATATTCGCGAGCGCAAAGTGAATTCCATTGTTGCAGACCCTGCATTGTCGCTATTTCTGAGAGCTATTAATTCTTTTTACTTATTTCAAATATTTCAAAATAAACAATTTCTAAAATATTAATGTGTAAGTCTATAACAAAGTTCGAATGTAAGAAACGAAGAAAGAAATAATATACAAAATTGCACATTCTAATTTACGACGCATCCAGCTGTCCGAAGCGCAGTAAATTTACAGCGGCCTATTACGTTTGTCACAAAATTAAAGAAAAACTACTCGTATTTTGAAAAAAATAAGCATGACCGTATTTATTTTATTTATTTATTTGTCAAAAAACAGAAACAGAATGGCACAGACTTTCCCGTATTAGTTTTCTATTTTCCTGGGTCTTCGCTAGCTATTCGGAATTGCCACATACTCTTTCTTGCCAGCTACCATCTATCATCGCCAAAAGTACATTTTTTTGTCATTTTCTTAATTTTTCGGTTTCCTATTGGTAGAACAGAAACATTAATTTTAGAATATTAAAGAACACAAAAACTTAGCCGTAAATGGCAATTTTCTTTTAAAAATTATGTGCCGTTTAAGAGAAAATGGCGTTTTAGCACTACTAAAAATGCGAAATTTGAAGCTCATTTTCACAGAAAATTTTTGAGTTTTCAAAATACTTTATTTGAAGTTATTTGAAGCACTTACACTCACAAATATAATCATCTTTACAAATTGCGGATAATGTGCATATTAAAGATGTGAGAGATCTTTCAAAAAATTTACATTTATATAATTTTTGAAAAAAAACAAAAAAAACTCAAAATAAACTTCACGCTATACTAATGAGTGTAATTAGCACTATCCGTTACAAAAGTTTCAAGAAAAAAATTGCAGCCATATACGAGAAAATGACGTTTGAGCATTTCTGAAAATGCCGAAATTTGAGCTACTTTTCACAGAAAACGGTAGTGTTTTCGAGAAACTTTACTTGACATTATTTAAAGCATATATACTCGTAAATATAATAATGTAAAAAAATCGCCGATAATGTAAATATTAACGATCGTGAGAGACAAGTAAAAAAATTTACATTTTTGTAATTTTTGAAAAAAACCAACCGATAGACCAAAATGGCTTTTATGTCATTGATAGAGTACATTTACCACTATCCCTACCAAAAGTTTAAAGAAAAAATTTGGAGCCGTTTTTGAGAAAATTTTGTTTTTGTAATTTTTTAAAATTGCACATATTGCACGCAATATTGCACGAAAACTACCAAAATTATGAAAAACATTTACATGACCTTTATTAAAGAACTCGATATGCAGAACAAATTTTATTTGAAGAAAAAATCTCTCTCTTCAATTTTGTAGTTGGAGAAAGACGCCGAAAAAAATTCAACTTTCACAATTTTCGAAAATTCAGAGCTGTACGTGAAAATAGGACCTATGCCATGTTAAAAAGTGTATTTTCCTCTATTCATACAAGAAATTTAAAGAAAAAATTTGAAGCCGTTTTTGAGAAAATGTTGAAAATCCCCGGGGGGCTTCATATAAAGTACCCCCAAATTTTGAAGAATCTTTTTCAAAATCACAAAGCTTCGACTAGAATCAGATCGACTGGGAATATCAATTTTGAAGAAAATCGACCGAACGGTTTAGGCGCTAGCGTTGACCACAGACGGACAGACGGACGGAATGCCGTCAATCGATTTTTAAGTATAAAGAAGCAACAAATCATGGATTTTGACCACACCACGAGATAGAGGATTTTTTTTCTTAATTTAGCAACTGGTTTTATCCACTTATTCGTTTTCACGGCCCGGCAATTAATTTTTTTCCGCCGAAAATTGGCCATTTTTTCGCGCAGCATTACATAACTTTCCCTATACTACGTATATCACTCCGTGTATACGTACGTATACGGGAAAGTAATATTAAAATTTAAAAACATTTAAAATAGTAAAATGTACTCATTGATGTTCTATACCCGAGAAACAACAAATATTGGTTTCAACTTCAAGGGGCCACGGCATGAGGCAGATCGATCGGAGAATATAAATTTTGGAGAAAATTTGCTGAAGGGTTTAGTCGCTAGCGATGTTCACAGACAGACAGATGATGGACAGACTGATTGACGGACAGTCCGTCAATCAATTTTTTCGTATCAAGGACCCACTAAACATGGATTCTGGCTGCACCACGTGTTAGAGGATTTTTTTTCCAATTCAACTGAATTTATCCACTTTTTTCGTTACCAGGGCTCTGTAATAAGAGCTTTCTGCTGAAAATCCGCCGTTTTTTTTGCTCAGCATTACATACGTTTCCCTATACTACATATATACTTCTCCGTATATACGTGCGTATACGGGAAAGTAAAAATCTTCAATAGGATTAAATTTTTGATAATGAATTGGGTTACTCGGATATTCAAAAAATATATGTGCAAAAGTTTGGAGCAATCTCTTCCGTAGTTCGGAAATTTGTTGTTGAACTTACACACATAAACACTCATAAATACATTTTTATACATTAACATGTCACAAAAGAGCATTATCTAAATATCTAGATCGAATTCAGCCACTATCTGGAGCAAAATTCTAGCAATCGGCAGCTCTAATCAAGTTTTCCATGGGTTCTTCGATCAATAACATGCGAATGACGGAGGAGTATCCTAACAAACGGGCCGGGGACCGCTCGCGATCTTTCCTCCACGTGTAAGTTAGGCGTTAGGATATGACAAGGTAGAGTGTCCTATCCTCACGTCTAACTTACACACACACACACACACACACACACTTATAAACACTACACTACAATACATGTCGAGGGATCAGTCCGGAACTTAAAGCTTATCTTGGTTCAGGTGATGACCCGCTGGGGGAGATATCTGGAGAGTGAAAATACGCAGGCCAGATGAGAAGTAGGTCGCCTTCGGATCACGTTCCAGCCGCGGGGGGGGGATACAGTAACCGGGGTTTAACGTACACTACGCCCATGATTATAATGATTACAGTAACGCGGAAACACGAAATTCTAACACGCCCGATCACCTGCTCGCGGACTCACAAAGTTTCCTCGCGGCCCACCAGCTACTGTCCGCTAGCCTCGGGGCCAGCGTATCTGCTGCGCGGGCTACTACTCCACACATCTACTTGTTCTACCAGGGGTCACGCGTCCTCGGGGTTGGTTCCTGAGTTTGTGCTCTTACCCAAACCCCCTGACGACGCACAAGTACGCCGCCAGGACGGTATCCGGATCCCGCCGGTACTCAGTCAACCTCTCCATTTAATGCCTGGGTTGGGGCCGCCGTACCAGCTCAGAGCTACTAGCTTTCCAGGCTAGTACCGAGGTCGAAGCAATGTTCCACTCACTTGCGCCGGGAACAAGTCCACCCTCTTTGCCCAGAACTTCGGGCCCCGAGGGCAGGGGGCTTCCTGTGGCAATGGAACGCCTGTTCGCCTGTTCGCAGGGCGGGAGAGAGGGAGGAAGCGTGGCTCCCGCAGGAGCCGCAAGGGCTCGCACAGGTCGTCCAGGCGCAGGCAGCGGCCCGCAACACCCGCCCGCCGCCGGAGAGACGTCGCCCGCTTGGGTAAGTCAATTATCTCAACATTATAGCTGGATGCACAACTGCATTGCTTTGAAGTACTGAAAATCGTGACGATCGTTTTCCGTTGGGTTGGCTGCGATGAACGTCTACCTACAAACTTTCTTACGTGTTAAATGCGTCTTGCGCGTATTGTTCGGTTGTAAAGAACGCAAACAAACTATAAACTACATGTGAATGCTACTTTAATTGATATAAAATAGATGAGATATTATTTGGTTGTCATTACTTCAATAATATTTGTTTAGGTTTCCGGCGACTATTATTTGCTATAAGTCGATCTAACAAAATTATTAAACATACAGTACTCAAACCAAGAACATTCCCTTGCGTAATGTTAAAAAAGTCTCCATGAAATGAAAGACTGCATTTTGTTTAAGTATTGTAGATAAATTGCAATTTCAAAGTATTAAATATTGGTTACTGCTAACCTTTTATTAAGTTTTAGTGAAAATAAAAGAGAATAAATGTTTAAAATTGGAATGAGATGCTAATTCCTGCTATTTGGTTCTGAGATAACCAGGACAGAAAAGACGTTCATCGTCATAGCGGCCCGTCATGATTTCTGAGTACAAAGTGTTGCCTCCAGTCTTCACTAGAGCTCACTGGGGTAAGTGCACACCCCACAGAATCTTCTTCGCGGGTAGGTGCCGAGCCACCACGCCTTTCGGTTCATGCTAAAAATACTCGATTTACTTATGGTAAAAATCATATGGCTCATGGGCTATAATAGTGGCACAATTCAAAAACAACGAATTTCGAATTAATGCACTCCCCAGAAGTGTAGATTGACCTTCCAGCAGCAACAGCAGCATATTTTACAGTATAATATTCCACCGACAAATGGTAGAAATGTGAATTTTAAAAAAAATTTCAATACAAAGTTGAAATTTCACTTGTTTATGTTAACTCCTGATATACTGAGTAGTGCCACTATTGCAGTTCACGAACTATTTATTTTACGCATTCCTTTCGAATTTGAAAATACATTATTTCAATATTTTCAGTGTTGTTCTAGTATATCTTTCTTATGCTACAAGTAGTTTCAATTTAAACTCTACGGCGCAAAGTTTAAAATATTTTAATTGGTTTGTTTAATAAGGTTATTTGCTAGAAGTTTAGATAGATTTAGATTTTTAGTTTAAGATAAATCTAGAGATATACGGTTTTGAAGCATTTTACATTTTAAAAAAAATTATAAATACTTTACATGTCTATGCCTCTCGGACTTCCTCCTCCATGGAGCCGGTCTTGTTGCTCTCAGTGTGTGCTAGTTCTCAAGTTAAGATTTGTTGTTATCTTTCGATGTGAGGTGATTCAGGATTCAGTGTTATGTTTGCTTGTTAGATGTCAATAAGGTATGACTAGATGTCAAAAAACTGCAGAAAACCTGCAATTGAGAAAAGCATGCTTGTATTAATTAGAAAGTGACAAGTATAAAAAAAATCATTTTACAGGAGAATAATGTTAGCCTGAGCGAAGTTGTTTATTTTGCGGCGAAGACGAAGTGATTTATTTAATAAACCGACTATCTTGTGAAATATCTCTGTTACTTTGTTCTGTTGAAAGTACACCGACTTCCTAGCGGCTGCCAACTGTAGATACCTGAAAGACCTATTGGGACCCTCCGCGGAATCCCAGCGTTCGCTCTTTGTGTCTGTCTATTCGGCGAAAAGCCCACATATTCCGAACCTCACACCGAGATAGCCCTTGGGCCCATCTCGGACCAATTCAGATAGTACGCCCGAGGTAGCTGGGGGGTCATCTAAGTGCTTGAAGTTTTTTGGTAATTAGGAGTCCAGAGTCTCAGTGCTCACAAGTTATTCAATAGCACATTTGTCAAAGAAAAGGGAATTAAGGTTTTAGAGGTGATAGCGTGTAGGAACTGTTAATGTTGTCTGAAGTACTAGAAAATATTCAAACTCTTAAAGTGGTATTCGAACCCACAGCTAAGGAGAACCGCTTACTGTATGCACCTGCTCCGAGACCCAGCACCGCAGAGACGATAGTAATAAAGATATTGTGAGATCTTTTCTTGTGCACCAACAATGTTTTAGTAACAGAATTCGAGCCACATTTCCGCCACCGCATGCAAAAGTACAGCATCACTTTAATAAAAAGATTCTTGTAATAGGCATTTGACAGGAAAATTAAAACGGATCTGCAACCCTAGCCCGTCACGGTGCCATTGAAGACATCCTTTTCATGCAAGTGTCCCAAAAATGAGGTCAATTTAATGAGTAGTCTTAAAAAATGGGAGGAATGATGCAAATGTGTTTACGGTTATCTGCAATATTCAGCCTCAATTTCTATAGAGAATATACACTTCCAAGCCTCGTCAGAACAGGGCATTTGATCATGCCAATGGTACGTCGAAAGGCATCAAGACATCGTAGCTCATCTGTGAAATGTCTCGCAAATAAATTATTTCACCCTATTTTACCTCTCAATTACTTTTCAATTATTAAAAGATGCTCTTTGCATGGGCGATCTCTAAATATAGAGCTAAAACGTTTGCATGTCCCAAGACCAGAAAGAAATCAGTAGTTCACTCATTTGGAGTGAATATTTTTATAATTAACGTTTAAGTAATATAGAATACAATACAAATCCTCACATTACATTATATTTAGCATTTTCTTTAATTAACTGCTCTTCTCGAATCAGCTGATTAAAACATTGTTTATTATTTTTCTGAATCCCTATTTTAAAACAAATTAATTATCTTTGTAGTGAAGCTAACATGCTCAATGCAATAGGTAACATATGTGATGCAATGGAAAGGACAGATGTGCTATTCGTAGATTAAAGGTACAAATTCATAGGTATTTCAAAAAACACATCCAATGGCTCCACGTAACCAAGCTGCAGGAGCAGGAAAATATCCCATAACGAGCAAAATGTAGAATCTCAAGAGATCATTACTGCACGTAATTAACACATCCGCAATTGTGTATTAAATTACTCATGCCCACAGATGCTTTATTCGTCTGCAGCGTACCTAAGTTCAGTTAAGGGCAAAAGAAAATCCTGCTAACACAAAGAAAGGCCGTCACGCCTGACAAAAAATAATATAAAGAGAGTAAGAACAACTGCGACGATATCAAAGACGTTTTAGAACATCTAGCAACACGATAACTATGTTAGTCAACTTTTATATATTATGACGTGAGGTGGTTTTGACGACTTGATATTACTTTCACTTTATCTCGTAAGAGTCAGTAGACCATGTTTGTTGTCCTAAATACTCGTCATACATTAACTAATACAGAGTTATGACAAAGATTACTTGTTTCTCTCGACATAAGAAAGCTGACAACTACCAACTACTTCTCATTAATCATTAAGAAACTAAACACGTGTGGATTCTTCTACGAGAACTGAAAGTCACTTCAAGACTGGAAAATGAATCGAAATAACTGCAAGTTTCTATGTACGGAAAATATTTTACTTTAACATTACAGTTTGTAATTAAAAATTCTGATTTCCAATATCGTCGACATGTTACTATACTTCTAGGAAGATTTTTTAGATGTTTCATAATTTTCGGCTCGACTTGAGAACGGAAGAAATGTATCAAATGCAGTAAGTTAAGCGTTGCGTTTATCAAAAGATTCCGAATCGATTTCTATTTGTACCTGCACAATGAATGGACATACTCGAATACGAGATCTAAAAATAAATAAATTATGTACGAAGGTTCCCTAAATGTACCTCCCGTCTACACTTTGTGACTGAGAAACGACAAGGAGCCATATTCATTAATAACTACAGGTATGATATACACTTCGTCCCTTAAATACGTTGTATAACGTTCCAGAGTGAAGTTCCAACAAATTAATTAGTATTATGGTATTTCAACTGTCAACATTTCAGCTACATGTGGAGCCATCTTAGCTATAATTACATAAAACATAAAATGGTCCAGCTGGTAATAAATACAACCGTCACTAGGGAGGGTAACTGCGTATTTTATAGCTATTAACATACCTAGAAATGTTATGTGTTATTATTGCAGACGCACAAAGTTGAAAATCGAGGCGGAGAGCGTAGGGGAGCCAAATAGGAATGGAGTCATTTAATTTGGACGAGGCAGTAATAACACTAACATTTCATGGTATGTTCAGCATTTTATCGGTCACCATAAAATCTCACGATTTATGCGAAAATGTACGACATTATTGCGATAGTAAACAAATGAATTCTGTTGTTGAGGCACGTTACTACGATTGATTCCCTAAATTGTTTGATTGATCGATTGTTCGTGATTCCGGGCGCGTCAACTACTGAGGTCATTACGTGCGTTTTACCTATGAAACAACCTGTGCTCGTATTTCACAGTTGTCTCGCGGGCTCCATCTAAAAGTCGATGAACAGAAAGTATGCTGTCGATCTGTCTCGGGTTTAAACGTGTTTAACTGGAACAAATTTAAGAAGAAGAATATTTTATGAAAAACAAAATGCTTATAATTTTTGGCCGATCCGTGTAACCGAGGGCTCTGAGTCAGGAGTACTAACTGTCTCGGTTACTCAAGAAGTCTAGTCCCACTTTGCACACTAATAAGAGTCTCTTAACTTTTCGAACCATTATTTCATCTTCATAAATCTTTATAAAATTAAAATTATATACATTTTCATAAAGCATTCACGGCCATTGACGATATTTGCAAATGCAGATATATTTCGACAATATCTTAATGCAAGGTTACTGCGTAATTCTTGAATTTAAACTTTCCGTTTTAATAGTGATATAGTGCACGTGCGAAAGTGAGCGAATTTGAGACAAACAGCGCCACAAACACTTGAACAAGTCATGTAGAAGCAGATTGTAATTTTGAGAATTGATACTATTTTTGAAACATATGTTACACAATTTTTAACATTATCAATCGAATATTAAACGCTGTATACCAATTCCCTTTCCTTTCTTTTAGAAATTGAGATTTGACAAAAAATTAATGTCTATAGTGCGATATTTCTGACTTTGCCCCTTAATGCCCGTCTTCACGATGGAATGTCACGGTATTTCGCGTCTTAGTCGTGCCGCTACATATCGCTTGATCACGACCGTATCAGGCAGTGCTTGCGATCATGCTGACATCTAGAGGCATGACCGAGAGAGACACGAAATGCCGTGTGATATTCCATCGTGGCCATAGGAGCTTGAGAGGCAAAGTTATATAAATCGCTCTATAGTCTCCGTGATATGGCTCGCAAGTCTGACTTGGTCGTGAACCTCGTCTGCAGGGTAGGTATTTCCCGAAACAGGCGTAGCGTTGCCGCAAAACGTTCCTCCTGTATACCGACCTCGTGTGAAAAGCGGCTCCATCCGGAAACAGAGGGGACTACACGAGGTGGCGGCGACCTCCAAAAAGCCGGGCCGTTTTCCGAGGAGAGGAGAGGGGCCGGTTCGACCACTGACACGCAACTCTCACCGCGCCAGAGGCTTGCATTCTTTTGAGTCTTCACTGTATGACGTGATGTCATTATATGGCGTGATATCATCGTAAATACATTTAAAATTTTGACAATTAGAAGAAGTTCCGATCCGAGCACCTGACCGAAGGGATAAAAGGCAAAAACTGACGACGACTGACGATGGCTATGTTAAAGGAGGATTACTCAACTCCACGTTCAACGCCAGTACATGGTTATAAATCTAACGTTTTACTGATTATATATTGATGTAACAGAACGTAAAAAAGAAGCGTTTTGGACAGAAATGCTAAATTCATCGACATTAGCAGGGTCGCCCAGAGATAACCAGAGACCTGAGGCAGTTGATACACCGGGGCCCCTCATTTCAAACAAAGTAAATCCCTCCTCCATAAACATGCATGGAGAATCCATTTCTCCATGCATTGGAAATAACTTATAGTGTTAAATTGGATTAGATATGAATACATATGTCATTTCTTTTGAATGAAAACCTTTTACGGGGTCCCTAATTAAGTCGTGACCTAGAGCATGTTGCCCAAGTTTCCCCCCCCCATACCTTTTTAGTCGCTCTCGGCATTCATTTGGAGAGTATTCCCATCGGCTACTCGACGGCGCCCTGACCCAGACGCCGATGCGCATGCGTAGTCTACTCAGCGATGCATTATATCATTCGTCTGTTATGTTCTAATCCTTTGCAATCCGCCACCGTCGAGACGCCGCTGTCACGGGCCGGGGTGGGCCGAGGCACCTCTGCGCCGGAAGCCGCACCGGAATGTACGACCAGCCGCGCCCTATTTAGCACCTCGGAAATCGGACGATAACCTTGATGGACGGCAGACAATAACCAATGCTCTTTTTTTATTATTTATTTAAGGTCACCCTAGAAACAGCTAGGTCATTGGCGACCACCGTTACAAAAATACAGTATTTACAAAAGTTTACAATGGTTAGAAAAACACACACATACGAGCCATTCCATGTCAGATCGCACAAAAAAGACCAAAATTTGACCTTCATATTTTTAATTATTTTCTAATTTTTACTATTTGTTATATGGAAAGTAAGTTAACACGTGTCTTTTTATTTTTATCTAACTTTATTATTTTTGGAAATATTGCATAATGAAATTTACTAAAAATGACGCACATCACTAACTTAAAAATATCATATATTTGAATACACAAATTACAGAAATTGCCATTCAAATTTCATTCGAAACTTAAAAACATGTTTAACTTTTAAGATTTTGCAAAATATTTAATTCCCTGAATTTTTAATTAAAAAAAATAAAATTTGAAAATTGAATATTTTTGTAAACTCGATGAGCTAAATTTTTTAAAAAATATTTATAAATGCACTAGAGTACTATTGATGATAACTCCAGAAAAAATCAAACTGGGATCTCAGTGACTTAAAAGATATTAATATTTTACGAGCCAGTGTGTAGTAGATTGCTGCAATAGACGCGTTTCTTGCGTTACTGGCCGTCGGTTTCTTTAGATGAAGCAGTAACTTAAGTACTTCTTGAGGTGATGAAACTTCACGAATGAATTTATAAATAATATTTATGTATATTAATGTATACAAATAATATTAATTTATAAACAATTTATACATTTATAAATAATTAAATGATGCATTCTTGACTCATGTTTTGACTGACATTTTGAAATTTTCTGATCCCTCAAAACTCACTTTAGATACAAGTACTCGCTTTCCACAGAATTCCTGAACTTTCGTCACAATGCACAGTTTTAATGCCCTACCGAATTTACTTCAGGTCTGACAAAATTCCATTTTCTTCAGCCAGCTTTTTAGACACTTCTATCATGCGTTCGGTTGCTGGAAAATGTCATTTAATTTTATTGTATGTCCAACTTTCAAAAAATGGCAAAATTTAAATTTTCAACGTCATTACATCAATTGAGTGAAAGGAATCGATAATTTTCTAAACAGTATCTTTATTGTCTGATTTTTCGATGGACGTAGAAGGATCTTCAATGTGAAAAATTTATCTGTATTGGCACTTCATACTTTCTGAAATTTCTCATGGGTTAACCGTTTTTGTTCCAATTTTCTTTTCTTCGCGGGGGTTTCTCCTATTGCAATTAAACTCTTGTTTATCTTCTCTTTATTCATTTTGCAGACATTTGACGAACTATCTGAAGAGCCTAAATTGTCATTTTCTTAATTTCCACACTTTTCACTATATTCACTGGACGTTCCGCTACTTTCGTTAATGCCACGGGAGCCACTGTGCTCGACGCTCTCTTCACTAACAAAAGTCGGTTTTGGAAGCCGATTCCCTTTCTTCCGAAAAGAATCTCACATTAGCAAATCAAGTGACTTCCTGTAAAATCACTAGCAAATCGTGGTTTACGCGTCTTGGAGATTTTATTTTCTAAAAATCGTTATCAGAAAATTAAATGGATTGAAACATCTGTCGTATCTCATACGGTGATCGCCACTCATGTTGCACAGTGTACACACGATTCACAGAACAAACACTAGCACTTCTTGTATTCATAAGATGCGTATTACGACTGATGTTGAGAAAATTTTACTCATGTCCCTTGACAAATGATTGATTGTATTTCACAAGCAAGGTCAGGAGGGCACCCCACCCCTAGGACGCAAAGGGACTCAGCAGTAAAATTCGTTTAGCTGACACGAGGAAAAGCAGTAGAAGGAATTCGTTTTGCTGTCACCATCCCTTCTGGGGACAGAGTGAACATATGAGTTACTAATATTTCTTGAAACCCTAATCAAGCGGACGGTCATTCTTTTTATTGTTCTGCGATACTTGTATCAAAGACTGATCGAACAAAATTGGTGCAGAGGCAGGAACCACGCGCTCGCGTAATTTCAATAGATTTTTTGATCTGTCGGTGTTCAGTGCCCACTTTTTGTCTTGTTGTGTTTGGTAGAAAACTGCACAAGAAATATTCCTATATTTTTTTCAAATTTTTATCTGAGCGAGTTCATATAGAAATGTTCATTTTTTAAAAATAATTACAATTTTTTAATAAAATATTTATTTTTTAAGAAAGTAATTTACAGAGGAATAAAATACACATATGCAAATATTAAATGAAAAAAACAAAACAAAAAATATGTTAAGTACATTCGGAGCATCTAATCATATTTTGCAAAGTTAGCATAAATTCAATCTAATTTAGGCGTAACTACACAAATAATCAATTTTCAGGTAACTGAAGAAACACGTGCCTATTTTTTTGCTTTCCAGAATGAATGCCATACAGTCGTGTCATTTATTTTTTTTAAATTACATACATATAAAAAATAGTCGTGTCAATTCTTGTGCGATTTGACGTGGAATGGTTCGTTTCGCTCTCACCCATAAGAACATAGATGACCCACAAGTCACGATGTTATCCACAAAAACATGTATGACACAATATCATACCTTATGATGGCAGAGTGAACATCTGAAAAACTAACAACTCTTCAAACCCTAATCAGGCAGACGGTCATTCTTTTTTTAGTTCTTCAGCACTTGCATCAGAGACTGACCGAACACAATTCGTTAGTGCATGTATAAGCACAGCGCGCCCTCATACTTACAATTGATTTTTTTTAGAACTTTATGAGTGGAGGGCTCACTTTTTTTCTGATTGTGTTTTATAGTAAATTAAACAAGGAACACGCCTATATTTTTTAAAAAAATTATCTCATCAAGTTTATATAGAAATTTTTACTATTTTTGAAAAAAAAAATTAATGAAATTTTTTGAAAAATTTATTTACAGAGGAATAAAATTCACATTTCAAAGTATTAAATGAAGCAATCCAGAAATTTTTATAGCTAGTACATTCGGAGCAACAATTGATCTTATTTTGTGACGTACCTATAAATTCCAAAATTTAATATAGGCATAAATAATCAATTTTCAGGCAAATAAAAAAATACGTGTCCCTTTTCTTGATGTCCAGATTTAAGAAAAAAAATATCATACATTTTAAAAAGAGTCGCGTCAAATCTTGTGCGATTTGACGTGGAATGGCTCATACATACAATTACATGGAACATAAAGCACACAATTGTTAAATACAATTTATCAGATTAAATTTCGTAAGAAGTTGAATAATCTTCATATGGTTCGAGTAGGAGTTGTAGATACAATGAATGTAGATACTATTAATGTTGAGACTTTTTCTGGCAGTCGTCATTGCATGGCAATCCACAATGACGTCGATACTGGGAGATTTGCGATCTGGGCAAAGATCAGGAGTAGTCTTCATCAGGTAGCTGCGGCTACCTGATGATATTAAAATGACCTATACGCAGTCTGGTTATAATCACTTGATGTCTTCTGCTAATTCTAATTGACGTGATGGGGAATTTCTTGATATTTTTCCTGACTGCATGTAATTTAGAAGGCAACATAAGCAACTAATGGTCTTTATTTGGTGATATATCGGCATCATCCCAACCACTAAACCACGAACCCAGTGCAACTTCAACTACCATATTATGATTGCTTTATCACCTCCTTTCGTCTTACCTTGGAATGTATGTGATGAAATAATGGCGGGCATCGATGATGAAGCAATGATAGAAAGGGGAGAACTCAGAAAAATGCTGCAGGTTTCCGACTTAGTCCACCACAAATTCCATATAGCTCGCCCGGGCACAGAATCCCGGTTCTAGGAATCTAACCGCTATGCGAGGCGATGCCCATCGCAGAAATTATTAAATTTACAGAATCGCAGAAATTACTTCCATTACGCATCCTCTACTTAGTCAATATCGGGAAAAGTGTCTCAGTGCATGAACTGATGTCACTGCAGTACCTGTGGCCGGGAGGTCCTAGGGTTCGAGTCCCGACGGTGGCAGGATTGTCAGTATGGGTCGAGTTCAGCCTCTACCTGGAGGAGAATTCTAGCGACCGGCTGCTCTGATCGGTAGTTTTCCGTGTTTTTTCCGATCAACAACAGGCAAATGCCGGAGCAGCATCCTAACAAACGGGCCACAAACCGCGCGCACACTTACACTAACATGAACTACTCTACCACACAAGTTGGGAGACCAGTCGGGAGCTTATAGTTCACCCCGGCTCGGGCAGTGCCCCACTGGTGGGAGATATCTGTTTAGGGAGAGTTCCCGCAAGCCGACGTAGGGCGGGGCCGGATCTTACCATTCAGCGGGGGAAGGCCAGCGCCACATCCCGCGATAAAAACATGCACTACACTTACGAGACTTAAGACCTTAGCTATAAGATGCGCCCGGAATCACTAATCAATCAATGGTAGGAAATGGTGCGGTGTTTACGATGCTTCTATCATCGAAATCTATATGAGGTGTTGGCTCTCCGTCGTAACTATTTATTCTTGCATAAAGCTTTTTCGGCCGCATTGCGGCCATCTTCACTGCCATTAGAGGCGGCTGTAGTTCCTCAGTCCAGACCTCGTCTTTCGCTGTCTTGTCTGGACTGAGGACCATAACCGCCTCTAATGGCAGTGAAGATGGCCGCAATGCGGCCGAAAAAGCTTTATGCAAGAATAAATAGTTACGACGGAGAGCCAACACCTCATATAGATTTCGATGACACTAATCAATCAGTAAATGAATCTACTAGTCGTCAGTACCACGTCGAAATCGCGCGTGTGTATTTTGGCCGCCAGCCCGCGCGCCGGCGCCGCGCGACGCTTGAGCGGAGTGGGCGCCAGGGACGGCGGGGCGGCAGGATGCGCGCTCCCGTGCGCACGGGAACTCGTCGTCCTCCGCAGGGTCCGTTGCCGGCGCCGCTTTTCCCTGCATCTTGTTTACCTTCTCGACTGCGGCTGTTCATATATCAGTAGTCACGGGGTAAAACTTCTTTCAAAGTCAAAAATCTTAGTTTGGAGAAAACATGGGTTAGATTATTGGACCAACGCTTTTTCCTATGCTCAACGCTATTTTCAATGCTTTTTTTCTCGTTAAGGAGAAAACATTTGAATTCGGTCGTTTTTCTAAAATAAAATATAGATACTTCACTTTTAGTTTCAGTACTTAACCCAATTTCGCCAAAAGTTATTTAAGAACTTTTACCCCGTGGCCACTGAAATGTGCCCGCATGTCCGCATCTTGACCGACTACAAACAGCACGTCTCACGTCAAATCTCGTTTTATGACATGTATATTCTAAGTAAAAGACTGAAGTCAATCAAATTTAATTGAGATAATTGCATGCAATGAAATGTGTTCTCTTTAACGTTTTTAATTGCTATAAACGACAGAATTCAATTTAAAGAAGGGATTTACGATAATTTGCCTTTCGGTCAATATCACAACGCACCCTTGACTTTTCACTCGTCTCACTTCTGAAACTCACTTTCCGTCCTCGTAGCATCAAACAATTAAACAAGACTTGAAGATGCAACTCATATCCAATGGCGGCTCGTGCTTAGGTTGCACGGTTGCACAACCCCCAGATAATCTAATAAGATCTCATAAAATCTTAAGAATATCCATTTTCCTTTTAATGACATTCAATATTCAAGATATTGCAGCAATATCGATGTACATGAAATCATTTTGAAACCAATGAACGTTCAACTGGCGCTCTCTCCGGTGCTTAGTGCCTTGCCACGAATTGCACCACGCTCTTGGCTCTCGGCTGTGTTACTAGGTTCACTGCATTTACTCTTTGGCCCTTCGGTTTAACACGGGCTACATACACCGGTTTAGTGGAGCAACCAGATGTCAACAAGACTTGTAAACAAGTCAACTTGTAACAAGTGAACAAGACTTGAAGATGCAACTCATATCCCATAGAAACTTTACAGCAATGTCTTTTGACGGAGTTAGCGAATGATCTGTGGAAGGGATTTGCGCATGCGGTTTGCTCCGCGGTTTCTTAGGAGATTTCCACAGAAGGGAAGCACTAATTAACAAATCATAGAAACGCTATGAAATAGGAAAAACGAACGTGGCGTTGTTTCATTGAGGGATTTTTAAAATAATCTGTTGCTACCTGAAAAAAGTAATCCCCCTGCGAGATAAGCTACTCTAGTGTTATTATTCTAAGTAACCTGCCAATGCGTCCTTTCAAAGGAAGATATTAAATCAACAGTAGTCTCCAACAATTTTGCGCTTCCTGTTACAATAAGTTTAAAATCGCATGAGGTGGCCGCTTAATAAAGGTCAAAATAGAAAATGTGCCTGGTCGCTACGACAGGTGGCCACTGAAGACAGGGAATATTTGCACGTGCGTTATAGACAAAATTAATCTGTTCCACGAAAAACTGGCTGTTAGTTCAGGTGATCGCTTAATCGAAGGTCTGTTTGAGCAGGTTTCACTGAATACGTTTGAAAATGATGACGGTCAATTCATAGCTTTACAATTGGAAGGTATGTCTTTTATTAATGTTTTTTGTTATTGAATTATTATTGTTATTGAATTGTTGTTTAATTGAAGGTTTACAAATCCCGGAACAATACAGCCACTATTCATTGATAATAAAAGAGTTTAGCTTGTTTCTGAACAGGATATTGAAATGTTTTATATTTACGAAGATGTGAACATGTGCTGTACTGAATGCTATGCTGTGCGATAAGCTGAAGTGCTATCTACCTTAACAAATTTAACATGAAATCCACCGCAATCACGTTGAGAAAAGTTGTTTAAGTAGAAAGCTCAAATTTATTTCATGACAAAAACTCTGATGTTTTAAAAATATAGATTTAGAGAGAGAGAAAAGAAGAAATTATTGCTGGTTGCCTACGAGCAGGCGCAAAATTCTTTTTCATTTGCATTCACTTGTCGACACATGCACACACGCATGGGCGCATGCGCATGCACGCAACTCTTCGAAATCAATGGAACAATTCTGGTGTCACCAGGTCATGAACAGTTGATTAGCTTGAGCGCTCGTGGATGCACGTGAATACACAGTCCAAATCATACATGAGTGGTTGCCATAAAAGTACTCGGTGCAATTTTACTTCTATTATTAATATTTTGATTATTTGACGTGGGTTTGCAGACTAATTGGTTCATTTTGTTCTTATGAGAGCTTAATTGTATTAATCATAAGGAAAAAATAATTTTGATGAAAAAAGTTATGGCAAACGTCATGGAGAACCTTATACAATTACGGAACTAATTCCTCGTAAATCTATTTTATAAATATTGCGCAATCACAACAAAATTAATGACAATCATAATTATCATTATTGAATTTAATTGCACTTTATTATGTTCGTTCCACTAATCCATTGCAGCTGGATGAAATGCAACAATGAATTAAATGTGAAAAAGTAAATTATGTTCAATTGATTGATTGATTAATGATTCCGAAGGCATGAACTACAAAGGCCTTTATTCCCGTACGTGCAGAGCTTGGTTTATCGCTGGAGGTGGCGGCGATCTCCGGCTGGCTGGCGAGATCCAGTGGCGAGCGACGTCGGGTTGCGGGGTTTTTACCTCAACCAGGTATCTCCCATCAGCGTGGCAATGCACCACCCGGGACAAGCTCTAAGCTCCCGACTGCTCCCCCGACAAGTATGGTGGTGTAATGCATGTGAGTGTATGTGCGTGCAAAAAAGGGGTGAGGAAAGAACAAGGAAAAGGAAGGAAAGATCGCGCACGGTCCGTTTGTTAAGATACAGCTCCGGCTTTCTCCTGGTGTTGATCGGAGAAACCACGAAAAACTACTGATCAGAGCAGTCGACCGCTAGAATTCTCCTCCACATAGCGGCTGAATTTGACGTAGCTGATAAGCTGGTGTCTTAGGCATTGCAGTCACAACTGAGGCCCTGAGCCAAACTTGCTCTGTGCTATCTTTGCCTTGAGCCAACTGAATTTACTCGATTTATCTAAAAGTAATTTCTTGTTCAAACAAGTAATTGCTTTTAGATAAATCGAGTCCCTTGACCAAAAATTAATATAAAATAAATGAAAATCTGACAGGCCAATCTTTCATACACAGCAAGAGTGATTTCAGTTGAATATAAAGTCTGTAAGTATATCGTTTTAGTTTCCTTATGTTATTACTGTCTTATGGGTGATTAAGAGTTTTATATGGTCCAATGTGTTTGAGACAGTCAATTTAAGAATAAAACACTTTAATTACTTCACTATACTTTTCTGTATTTACTATAGTAAAGGAATTAAAGTGTTATCATTCTTAAATTGGCTGTCTCAAATATATAGGACCATATAAAACTCTTGATATCGTTTTAGGCCAGCGTGAAAAAAAGATAAATTTAAATAATGGCGGTTTCTAACTACAGTTGGTAAAGAACCTCTAATGCCAAGATACGCATGCGAAAAAACATTAAATGGAGAATAAAGACTGCGGAGAACTTTGTTTGACACGCACTGTTGAAAAGCTCTTGCCCATTGACAGCAACCTCGTCGCATGTTAATCCACATACATTGAGCAGTAAATAATTCGACAAGTGCACTTACGTTCGGATGGTAAAGCTGATGCAATGAATATGTTATTCTTCGCCGCAATACCATTTATCGAAATACATTATGGCCGAATTCGATGAAAAGTCATAATAGATTAATACGATCGTGCCTGGAACTGGTAAAAGTTCTAATGTTAAAGAAGGCTTGTCTTGAAGTAATTATATCCTCTCTATATCATCTTGCCTTTTGCGATGAACGAACTTGACTTAAAGAATTTACTGAAAAGATTCGAGAAACTGCCTCTTCATCAACGTTATCGACGACGGAAATGTAGAGAGTATCGATTGAATATTGAGCTACAAAAGTGAGCTGAATAAGCTGTACTGGTGACAATGTGTAAATATACAATACATACACACGTGGTTTTTGATCGGTGAAAATTACTACATGTCGAGTTTCTAGAAGGTATTTGAAGTGTTTGGCAGCTTGTTGAATCGCAAATAGTTCACACTGAACATCTGATCACTTACCTTGAGCAGCATTGAGCTTACGAAAAAAACAACAACGAAGGTTTTTAAGTTTCTTTTAATTTCAGAAGAATCTCTGCAACCACTATCTGCGAAGAATCAGTAAATAATGGAATTTGTGCAGTTTATTCGGGACACGCTAATAATGTTATCATGCAAAAACCATTTTTGCATTTAGTAAATGTTTTTCTTTGTAAATTCGTTCCACATAATTAGTGTTTTTTCGTTGTTTACCAGCAGTAATATAGAAAGGTTTTTGTACGTATGCTGCACTTTTTTTGTGCGTATGAATTTTTGTACGTATAGGTAATCATTGGTCGCAGGAATTGATCATTCCAGGAAACTTCAGTTGTGTTAGAGTTTAAGTGTTTTTTTGTCACTTTGCATGGAATCGTACTTATGTCTTAACCAGTGACGGTGAAAAAAGACGTCTGCAAATTGGGCTCGTAGAGAAAAAGATGGTAGGCCCTACTTATTAGGGCGATCGCCCACCGTCATTAGTGATGGCCCCCGTCGATTTCCGCACGCAAATCGCAAGGCGAATTGCTTGTCTGTACTTCGGGACCGTTTTAATGAGACCATCAAAGTCAACGCCAAATGCTTTTGAAAAATTCTTGCAGAGTAGCTAACTTTAATTTTGCAGAGCGGGAAGAATGCAGACTTCAAAAAGATCTGCTATTGGAATTACGTTCTGTGGGTTGATTTAATAATCTTCAAATATTGAACCTGAACCATCAATTTTTCAATTTGTTTATTTATAAGGGGTAATTGTGAATTAATCATTTTATTGAAAACAGTACACATTGTAAAATGTTGAACAGTTTGATTGAATTTAGCGATGGCAAATCTGTATTTCGATAATCTTGTCAGTGATAACGGCTAACCTCTTCACGTCGAGACTTTGGTTTGGAGAATTGCCTATATAACAGCTGAAGAAACAAAACTTTGCGAATGTCGAATTAGTTTGGGGAGGTTTCTGTTCTCAAGTTCTTCTTACAACTCAACTGCTTAATTTTATTTTCTTCAGAAGCAGATAAATTGCGACGTTGGTAAAGGTTTACTGCGGAATGTTGACAAATTATATCAGTTACTTCAAATGTATAACGTTGATCGAATAATTATATAACATAAGGATATACAGCTCGTTTATAGTCGATTCCGGAGAAAAAATTGCGCTGAAAACTAAAGCAGAGGGTTATTGGGCCAATAACCAGGTATTTTGGGTGTTACCTGCGCTCATTTTCGTGTGTCTTGTGCATTGGGAGACTGTATTAGTTTTTCTTGCCGTCGAGTCTGTTGTTGCATTGAGTTCTTCCAGCATTGTCCTTCTCCTTCTCCAGTCCAGTCCTTCTCCATATTATACTTCTCCTCATCAATACTTTTTATTTTTTGACGATAAATAAATAAAAACAATCTAATGATATCTACGTAATATCAGCAGAAATGCCGGGGTCGCCAATGCAAATACTAAATCATTACACAAATTACGCGTAATAAATGTACTGAAAATATGTTTTAAATGTAATTGATATATAATATTTATCTCTTCTCTGATTTCTGTATAAACATCTACAATAATGACATCACTCGTTGCGTAGCAAGTAGTTGTCATGGCGGTGTCCAAATAATATTAGATCGGGAAACTCCTTTCTTCTCCTGAACACCAATCGATGCTCGTTGCTGCAGATATTTTATAATACATTTTGACAAAAATTGATTTTTATTTAAATTTAGACATCACACTCCTTTGATGTTTCAATTAATATGTAAGTGTGGACACTAATCAACAGACCTTTATAAATTTGGCTAGATTAGTTACAATTCATAAAAAGACAATATTTTAATCGCTGCTGTAATCAATTGCGTTCTCTTGCAAGCACCGCGCATAAATTAGTGTCGACTACTGTTCTGGGAAGCAGCACTCGCAAAAGACGCCGGCGTGTGAAAGCCTCCTCGGAATGCGAAACAACGGAGTGAGGCGGAGCGAAACTCATTCAGCCCTTTTCCTCTATTTATTTCTCCACTTCGTTTTATTTCGCCTTTTTCATTCTTCTTTCGGGTTACAGCATCTTATCCATTCCCATGTAGTGTATACTGCCTATACTCACATATGAGGTTCTCTCGACTTAAATTGCGTCAATAGTCAACGTAAACTTAAGTTGCGCCAACAGCGCGCCAACGCAAGAAGATTTGAGAGTCTTATGGCCTCGTGTTGTCGTTTTCGATTCTTGACGTAACGTTTAACGTTTTACTGTGTGCGTTTGATGGAGTTTGTTTCGGATAGTGATTTTCACTATTTATTGATTTATCATTCAGAAGGATGACGTATTCTTGCCTAACTGAAGAATGAACAGATCTGTAACGTTATTAATCTAGTATGTGGTATGTATTTATATTAAGGTACTTAGTCGACGAAGAAAAGAGCAACGTTTGCGTCTTAAGACTTTAATCCCTCTATGTGTTATGATATTCAATTCTCCTTAATGAAATCCATAATTCTTAACATTGTCAAAGGTAGAGAATGTTGAATGACTGATTTCGAAGCGACTGTAATAATTTGTTCGCTTTAAAGAGTTCGTGAGTACTCACAATTTTGTAATTACAGTTTGCAAGACTGGGTCCTTAACCCTTAAATATAACACTTATTTAATTATACGTAAATATAACGGTGGTGTCTGTCAGACCCCAATTTTAAAGTATGTATATTTTTACGTGAAGGTTTTCGAAAGTTCTGTAAATATTTTTTAATTATACTTTTAAGTCCTTTTAGTAGAGCTAACACCGTTTTGGGGGAAATTAATGTTATTTTATTAAGATATTAGCACCATTCATAAAACATTACACATTTTTTGACAAATGTGTAGAGATTTGTATGAATAATTTGTTTTTTGTTTTTAAAATAAAATAACACTGTTAAACTTTGTATTTTATTAAAGGACATAAAACGTACTGTAACCCAGTATTATCATTATTTTGAAAATGTAAACAGTTTTTCTTATAATACCTTAGCAAATGAGACGTTATTTAGATAAAAAAACAACTAAATAATACCTCATTAGAGATTTGACAGAAGGAAAAAAATGATTGAAAAATTAAAACAAATCAAATTTTAACTATTATTTTAAATTTACACACTTAAAAATAACATTTGTGTAAAAAATAAGTTAAAACTATAGAAAATCGTGATCTAAAACAAAATAGGGATCCAAATCCGAGTGTTCACCAAACAAGCTCTCCGATGTTTCTTCGTTATCATTCTCATCTAGTAAATCTCGTATTAGGTGTAAATTATCTTTAATGTTTGATGTTATTTTGTCTAGAAAAAGTCTTAAAAACAAACAAAAACCAAAAGTGCAACTTTGAAAAAGACACACGTAAATATAACACTGGATGGTGTCCAGCAGACCCCTAAAAACACTTCCGCACTCAACTGCGAGGTTAGTAGCAGACTATTAGAAGGTGGAAACTGTGCAAACCCTTCTCAAACGTACTGACTGAATTTACGTGGGATTAAAATATTCCAAATATTTATTTTCCTATTAACCTTATATAAAGAAATTTCGTTGGGGTCCAATAGACCCCAGGGTCATATTTAAAGGTTAATTCACCTTTGTTGGAAACTTTCCTCCTGCATGCCCTAATTATATTTGTTTAGTTCATTTACGGTTACTTCAACAATTATACATGGTTTTGACTTCCAAGTATGATTAAGATTTAATTGCAGACTTACATGGGGATATTTCATAAATACAGAAAATATTGTTATCTGACGTCTCACAAATATAAATTAAACTGACACACTAACGCGAGTCGTTCGAAAATTATAAGATCTTTCTACCCGACCTTACTTAACAGTCAGCCATACTTACAGCCGACCATACTCACAGTCCTTAACAATAGAAAGCGGTAACAATGTGAACATCTCATGGTGTAGCAATCTCTGGAGACGAGACGACTTGCGATAAGTCATTATAGATTTATATTCAAAAACAAATTCATGGTGAGATATGTTATTCTATAATTTTAATGGATTGTATGACTGAAGAAGAATGACGGATTGAAGATCTAATCCAACTTAAAAATTGTTCACAGTGTAGGAGAATACTAGATATTATAAAATATCCCCTCAACACTTCTGCATCCTTGTAGTCCTCAAAAAATGTATTAACTAGTGCTGGTTGAATAGCTCATACTTCTACGCGTCTTTTGTAATTTTTGCAAAATTTCGAAAACACAGAGAGTTCACGGAAAATGGTATTTGCATCTTGTTTAGCTTCTTTTTCTCTATCCGAGGAAAAAAAATTAAAGAGAATATGTGAAACCGTATATTTTAGGAAAAAAAATGTTTAAAAATTGCCTATATTACACGCAAAATTATGCAAAAACTAATCATATTTTCGAAAAATTGTCCTTGACCTTATTGAAAGATATCTCTTTGAAAAACAGATTTTATTTAGGAAAAAAATCTATCTTCAATATTGCGGTTGTAATAAAACGCCTAAAAAAGTGTACTTTTGTAATTTTCAAAAATTTTAAAATGGAGCCACTTTTAAAAAAAAATGACAATGTTGTAGAAGTTTTTTGTAAAGCACCACAGAAATCAAAATATCGGTTTCCAATTCACAGGGACTCGAGTTCGTTCGGATCGATCAGGCAACATCAACTTTGGAGAAAATCGTCTGAACAGTTGAGGCGCTATTGTTGACCACAGATGGACAGACGTTAGCAGTCAACCAATTTTTCGGTATCAATGACTTACAAAACATTTATTCTTACTACACAAGCTATTAGAGGAAGTAATTTAGTACTAGGTTGAGGATTTATTCACCTTTTGGACATCAGGGTCCCACAATACGAGTTTTTTCTGTCGAAAACTAGCCGATTCTTGCAGCATTACACTACTTTATCTTCTTAAGTAGTAATAAGAGAAAGTAAAAATAACTTTTTAATAATTCCGAATTCATAATACGTCCAAATTTCTCAGAATATGTTTTATTGGTTCATAATTGTGTAGTAAATGTAATTTCTCTTAAATATTATTTTACTCTTTAATTAATACATGTCTTCGCGCCCGATTAATACTCATAACTAAGCTGCGTTGTGGCGAAAGAAATGTGTTTCTAATTTAAAAGGAGCACTGTTAGTATGACAGGATGAAAAAAAAGTATTTCCGTAATTTTTTTTCTTTCTTAGTTTTTTTAAACTCTCTATTATTATTTGTGTAATACATAGAGATTTCAGTATATACATTTTCATGCCTATTTTTGGCTTACAACACTGTCTTTAAATTACAATCTTAAACTATTCCAAGAGCATCTACAGTTAACAGTTGTCTGCAAACATGTTCATGAAGGCGTCGAACAGGATCCTGCTTTTGATTCGTGTTGGGAATTGGTTTGTTGAGGCAAGGTTGTGGTGGATTGCGTGTGTAGAGAATTAATGTTGGAGTAGACTTTGGAAAGATGAGCTATGTCTTTGGTGGTAAATGGTATACTTAGTTATTTTTGAAATTGTATATTTGATATTAACATGGTGCGTGTGTAGCTAATCAAGAAATCTTGCAATACTTGACGTTCATATATACTGTTGGCTAATGCATTGGTGGTACAATCGGGTCACGTGTATAACATTAGTAGGTAGTGTAATTATTGTTTTATACAGTATTATCCATCGACTGGCAGCTTTCGGAGTTTATTGGAGTTTTTAATTCAGCTATTTTTCTTTTTTTGTTTGTTTTTTACTTTAGGTCGCATTAACATCAAGGTCATTAGCGACCACTATTGGGTTTGAATGTAATGATATGGTGATGACAGGGGGTGAAAGGACGAACACAAGTACAACCATGCCCAGGCGGGACTCGAACTCGCGATCTTTGGGTCTGAGATTGCTATGACTCTTATCTTAGCGATCTCGGCAACCGGGGATAGGTTATTTTGCATTTTATTTGTTGCGTATTGATTGTAATATGTGAATTACAGTTCAGTTTAGTATTTAAATTCAACCTGAAATATTTAATTTTTTGACAATGAGTTTATGATATTGTATTGTTGTTCATTAAAGGGGAGGAGTGGAAAAATGCTTTAACAAGAATATTTGGCGGTGGATTTTATTGGGTTTGGTTTAATATATTGACTAGTTATTGACTGTATTATTGACTTATTGTCTACTAGTACTGACGATATTATTGACTAGTCTATTCTGTTCAGGTGTGGAATTTTTTCAATTATGTATTATTTCAATAACTACTCATTTTCGCTTTCTCGGATTACTTCGTAAGAATTTGTTCGTGTGTCTAGAATTGAGCATCACCTATTGTAATTAGGGATAGATGAACATCAAGAAGGGTAAGTGTTAATACCTGGGTCATGTTAACGCACGGGCCAAAGGGGCCCGGGCCCAGAGCCCCCAACGTTCAAGGGGCAACCACACTGCTTAAAAAAAGTGTTATTCTTAATTTTTTCAAAAAATAAAAAACTTATAAAAATGTGATGTATGATTCAACTATTTATTTATTTACGTTAAAAACAGTTTAAAACTGTGTGCGACGAGCTATGGGGAGAAGTTAAATTTGCAAATATGCAAATTTGCACTATATGAAATATGCACTATACGCAAAAATTGGCATAACGGAGTGATTTGTCGCACATCATAGAATAATATTTATAATATGGAAGGTTGCTGGTGGATGCGTTTCAATTTTAAATTGTACGATTCAATAAAAAGTAGTATTTTTTACAGTAAATACAAATATAAGCTTAATTTTTTTGTTTGAATAATATTAAAATGAAACACTAAGAAATGCTTTCAAAATATTTTTAAAAAATACAATGTTAATTGATAGGATTTTCTTTGTATTTCAGCATCGGATTTGGGGGCGGGAGATACTGATGAAAGTAAGAATAGGGAGCCCCCAAATTAATCTAGGCCCACTGGCCCTAAAGCTGAATAAAACGGCCTTGGTTAATTCAAGTGAATATGAGTTAAATAAATAAATGTCTTTATTGGCGGCGAGGCTCGGGTCATTTAGCCTGCTCTTCCGCCTGACCACTTTCAAAAATATTTATTACAATTATATATTACAAGTTGGTCCATCATTCATAAGACAGAAATCATTTAATCAGCTTTATATACAAATTTTTTTCACAACGTTTCGGAAACATATGGTTTCCATCATCAGGTGAGAAATAATTATAATATATTAAAAAACAATTGAAAAGTGCCAAACAGAAGAATTACAAGAAAATTAAAATTAATATATACACGAGTCAACAGAATGCACCTTGTTAAAATCTTTAGAAAATTTAAAGACATATTACAAACAGTATGAAAGAAATTGGAAAAAACAGACAGAAAATTTTAAAAAAATAATAAGTGAAATATCTTAATGTTTAGAAAACAAGTTCAATAAACCATCATATACTTTTGTGAATTGATTTGATTCTACCTGTGTATTTAAGCTCGGAGAAGTTTTGATGAATAATGTTTCTAATATTAATCTAGGATAAGACAAATTTTCACGAGCTAAAATTTTTATATCATTAAAATCAACATGATGTGATGTTTCAATTCTGTGTTGCGTTAAAGATTTTAACAAGGTGCATTCTGTTGACTCGTGTATATATTAATTTTAATTTTCTTGTAATTCTTCTGTTTGGCACTTTTCAATTGTTTTTTAATATATTATAATTATTTCTCACCTGATGATGGAAACCATATGTTTCCGAAACGTTGTGAAAAAAATTTGTATATAAAGCTGATTAAATGATTTCTGTCTTATGAATGATGGACCAACTTGTAATATATAATACGTAATATAGACAGAAAAGAAAAATATTTAAATACAACTAATTTATTACAATTTATTTCATGATAAAAAGGAGATCATTCAATACGTTCGCAGTTCAGACGAAGGGTTTCTCCCGTGGGAGGCGAGTGCATGTGTCTGTTGTGTGCGCAGAGGAGGCGTGGCCGGGGCCGGCGCCGGCGGCGGCGTCGGTGTGGGGGCCCGGCCGGCAGCCCCGCTGGCTGCACAGCGCCAGCCCCGCGGCGCGAGCCAACGCGCGCTACGGCCAGCCCTCGCGCCTGCCCTTCCTGGTGAACGGCGAGGCCGAGATGCCCGTGCCCGTCATGACCTTCGCCTCCGTCTTCCCCTACGCCATCATCCCGCACCTCGACGCGCAGGTGCTCGAGTTCCCGCTCGACGTGAGTACTTTCATCATCATCGTCACCACCACCATCATCATTATTATTATTTCATAAAATTACACACAATTTTGCAGAAATGGGGTTGCTAATGAAAGCACCTTCCACAGAATTAACTTAATAAGCCCCTAACACCGAAAGTAGAAATGTACAGGAAATAATTTCAACGGAAGAAAAATAGGTTCAGTCAATCTATTCAAGAAACTGAATAAGGAATGACCGGTAGGAATAGAGGTCAATGCAAAAATGTCGATCCCTAATGACTGAAATAGAGACACGATTAAGATTCGAGAAACTAGCGGTGCTCCAACAACACTAACTTATTCAGATTAATGGTAAAATTTAAGCAATAAATGTTTTGGAAATATGAGTAGTTTTCGCGTAATTTTGGGTAAAATTGTCGCGATTAATAAAGTACGTAAACAAGATTTTCTCAAAAAACGGCTTCTGAATTGTTCTTTAAATTTTTTCTTTAGTAGCGCAAAGTTTGCTTCATAATGTGGCATTGGCCCAAATTTTATTAATACTTCTAAAATTTTGAAAATTACAAAACTTAAAATATTTTTTGAACCTGTTTCACGTCTTCAATTCTGAAGCCAAAAGTTGGTATCTTAATGCAGTCTGTTTCAATAAGGATCTTTAAAACATTTCAAGTATGTTCTTTTCAAAATATTAGTAGTTTTGTGTAGTGTTGAAGTATAAAATGTTAGAATCTTCACAAACTTAAGAATTCATTATTACATTAAAAGTACAGCGTTTGCCGGCCTGGATGGTCGAGCTGGATCGAGCTTGTGCCAACTCAGCGTCTCGGTCGGGAGGGTCCCGGATTCAAGTCCCGCCGTGAGCATGGTTGTTTGTCCCCTGTCTTTCATGCACGTGTGTTGTCGCGGAAGGGCTTGTGAGACTGCTGAGCGCAGACTCAGGATCCTATAAGTGCGTCAGTGTCAGTGTAAAATTTAATATGTGTACCCATGAGGGACATCGTGTGTATCCGCGCCGTACTGTCGAAAATCGGAAAAAAACATTTGACTTTTTTGGGAGGAAGGGCTGCCCGCGTCGAAAGAAAAGGAAAGGGTCAATGCCGGTGGCACAATAGAAGTGAGACCTACTAGAGACATGGTTGTGTGTGCCCTAGGCCGTAATTTCCATAATTGTAATTCAGTTCTAAACCAGTATATTATTATCATTCAAGAAAGAATTTGCCTAGATCAAAAAATGGTCAATTCAGTGCTGTTTATTACCACAGTGCCGTGCCGTGAACTACAGAAATTGTTATATTGTAAACTTAAACTTCTGAAAGGTTTGAATAGCTGAGCCGAAGGAATCAATTTTTAAAGTTCTAAGCACGTCTTAGTCATCAGTAAAGGATTTCATGATAGTTATTAACTTTATTATGCCGATAAACAAGAAATAACTGACATCGTTGAAATTTGTAAATTGAGGCGGTCACTGATATCTTCTTACAAGAAAAATCATATACAGAAGAAATATTTCTTGGAATGAACGTACTCATCTTAAGCGTCAACTTAAGTGTTTCTATTGCTCTTAACGGGCGCCAGACCATTAAATCTGTAACGTAGATTAATTGAATTAACAGAATCCGTCCGTTAAGGGTAGCTTCTCGTTCTACTGTTTGTTGTATTAAGTCAATTTAACAATACAGTACTACGAAAACTAATAATTCGTATCAATATAACATTTCTTTTATAGGAAATTAAAAAAAAATTAAAATTAAAGAATTTAAAAAAATAAAGAAAATTAAAATTTCAAAAACTTTTAGAAAAACTTCCGAAAATTTTCCTTTTAAGTTGCTAAAGAGTTTTGCTACAAACGCCCGATTCGCGTGTTGTGATTGTTTGTGGTTGATTATCCCTTACCTCCCATTACCTTTGGAAAATTTAAAAGATACTGATTACTCGTAACATACAAATAAGACAAGTTAAAGTGTCGCGGAGATGTGAAGGGACGCGTATTCACCAGACGATTTTTAAAAGATACTGATTACTCGTAACATACAAATAAGACAAGTTAAAGTGTCGCGGAGATGTGAAGGGACGCGTATTCACCAGACGATTTTTAAAAGATACTGATTACTCGTAACATACAAATAAGACAAGTTAAAGTGTCGCGGAGATGTGAAGGGGACGCGTATTCACCAGACGATTTTTAAAAGATACTGATTACTCGTAACATACAAATAAGACAAGTTAAAGTGTCGCGGAGATGTGAAGGGACGCGTATTCACCAGACGATTCACGTGTTAGCTGCCCGGTGTCCGGGCGGCGACGTCGAGTCGTAGGCTTGTTGGGCAAAGACCACTTTTTCGTGGTCTGCTTCAAAACAAATACGGAAGAAGTCCACGAATATACAGAGGAAACGCAGACGAACAAACCTCCTGGGCGACGCTTCGCCCGGATGGCTAACACGTTACTCGGGCAGAGGGCAAACACGTAAACTCGGGGCGCGGAAGCCTACGGCGTCGACTTCTGAAATTGTTTACGTAGTACATAAAGAAGCGCAGCGTAGTACATAAAGACTGGATGTCTGAGGAGGTGTATCTTTAACGTTTGGAGTGAGTTTCAGGGAACCAGCACAATGGCCGGAGTTCCCAAACCACAAACCTCAGCACTGCAGTCGTGGGGCAATTCCGGTGGGGTTTGTGTTGAGATGTAATGACGATGAGATGTGTTGAGATGTAATGAGATGTAGTGCATGTAAGTGTGTGTGTGTGTGTGTAAGAGATGAGGATAGAGCAAGGAAGGAGAAGGAAAGATCGCGCGCGGTCCGCACCATCGAAGTGGTTATAATGCATACTGAATGACCGGATGGCGTGCATTCGTGCTGGGATGTTTGATATTGAATTTCAGGTCAGAGCTTAAGTTAAAACAATTATATTGTGAAAGGACATTTTTTCCAAAAAGCACTATCGGACCGGCGTTGTGACCCCAATGCAGTTCTGTTCTGACTCAATGATTCGAACAGAAATTTCATAGGTTCCAACTAGAATGTGTGTCCTTTTTTCTTACTTTTTGAGAACCTGAGAACCTCACATATTACTGACGTCAGCAGTCCATAAGTGTGTCCGTGCGAACTGAATATTTAGGTACTCATTAAAGTTTAGAGGGCTTCGGCAGAAAAAAAGTTAGGGAAAGGAAAATAAATGTGAGTTTTTTTCCTTTTTATAATTCTGAATTGGCATACATAGATTGTCCTTCACCGTTAATGTCATTGTAGCGCATAGAAAGAGAATTATTGCTTTTCACCACCATCATTTATTATACTTTCCTTGTTAAAAAACGTTTGAGCAAATCTATGATTTCTGATGGATGAAGCTTCAATTGATTTGCAGCATAGCATACGCTTCCATTTTAAAACAACTTGGAAGTTAATTAGTTTCCATGATCAAATAAATGGTTATTAAATCGTCATAGTTGGGGTTTATTCCCTTTCTAATGACCTTACTTTCAAAGGTGAAGATGACGTGAAGAAGTATTTCTTTGTCATTCTTCGATTTGCAATAAAATATCTAGGAAGCAAGAGCAAGTACTCACATTCATTAGACTAACACATGCCCATGGCCCACTCTATCATTTTGAAATAATTGGCCCGTACCGTGAAATGGAAAATGTTTTGCATTTTGCATTTATATTGCATGTCCAGTTTTCAGTGCAATAAATAAGGCTGAACAGGTAAACTAAGACATTTATTTCCTGCTTCCAGGAAACAAAGAATGACATTGAAACTTTATATTGCAATCGATCTGATTTATGAAAGTGTGATCATGATTGTGCATGTAAACTGTAAGTACACTAAAGCTATCGGTTGCTCGATGTACAAGACAATAGTGTCTTGTTTCAAGATAATATTTATGCATTCCATAAATTTTGTTTTAATTTACGAGCATGGTAGGTTAGGTACAATAAAACATAATTTATTGTAATTTATCAATATCGATATCGCAAACATCAATTTTATTAAATGGAAAATTGTAAAATACGCAAACGTATCGTGTGTGAAAACGTAAAGAATTTCACTCAGTTGTTAGAGTTTTATTTTCAGAAATTATTTTATGATATAGTGGTTTCAATTAAAAATAATTGTAAAAAATGGATGTTGGTGTATATAGAGCTAATCCGACACCGTATGACCGAACTCCATGAAAGTTGGCACTTCTACGTGTTTTTCACCCAGAAGATTTATGTGCTGTTAATTCTGCTGTAACTTCACTCCATGGCATTGTAGAACAAAACTAAATATTTCACGTCAAATGCAATCTGCAACACTCGGGTTAGCATTTTGAATCTACATCGTTAAATAACTCCTTAACGAAGCGTTCTAAGGCATTAAAAACTAAACTTCTCAGGCTGTTGGCCTCAGAGAAATGTTTCTCACACTGTCATCTACAGGATGAAACCTTCATGAACATTTTATTACATTTTTGCTGGCCCGGCGCTTCTCGAAATTACCTCACCTGCTCAGAGACGTGCAGAATCTGAAACTAATGGGAGGGACAGATAGGCAGAGACAGACACACACAGAGTCAGACTAATACAGGGACAGAGAGAGACGGAGAGACAAAGAGAGAGTGAGCAGGGGAGGGAGAGACAGAGAGAAAGGGAGATGGAAGGCGAAAGAGGGAGATGAAGGGCAGAACACCGGCTGCCGGGTTCCTCTAGTAATTGTATAAATATGTGTGAAACGCTACTCATTTTCCTTACTAATACATTAAATTTTCATCTCCGGGCAACAGATTTCCAATTCCTGTCGACTCGTGAAGAGTTTGTGGTTCGCAAGAGGTTTTGTCGCAAGATGTGCAAGATGTGTTGTTCATTCACATCGCATTGCCATAATCCCTTATCCGTTAAGTCATTCAACCTATGTCAGATATTTCAAAAAACCAACGAAGCTTAGGTACTTGATTTACACGAGGGTAAACAAGTATATCGACCTTTGTTTCTTATGGCTAGTGAATGAATGTAAGGGGATTGAGGTTTTGGGAGGAGAAGTGATGGGACGGGGAGATTTCCTCCACCTTGGCTTCTGATCCCCCGCTATCTCTTAGTATTATAATGAGTAAGTGTGAAATGCCGACCGCTATTGCGCCACGTTTTATGATAAAATTTCTTTCAAAATAAATCATCAGACCTACTGAAATTTTAAAACACCTTCACTTTCAATAGAAATCAATAGGAAATCAATACTTCCGAAGAAGCAAGACAAAATCTCGGCCTAAGGGGTTTCGAGGAGGCAGAAATAGCCTGCAAAACTGCAAAACTAAGTGTGTAGTACGACGAACAAATCGCTTCCAAGAAAATATCGCAAATGGCATAATGTTTCTTAAAGATACAGTCCCTTCAAAGTGAAAGAAATTTATCAGAGGCAAGATATTGACTATGGAAGCATTCAAAACATAACGACTTACAGTTTCTAAAAATTGAGTTGCATGATAATGTAAAGTGTCATTCTGCATCTCAAAACCAAAAGAAATTGATTTAACTAGGATGCTAGGATGGACTGCCAAAGAACAAGAACACTACAGTTGAAATTCCTCATGGAACATCTAGGCCAGGGGTTTTCAAACTGTGCGTCGCGGCTCCCAGGGACATCGGGGCCTTACAGTAGGGGCATCACAGTGACTTATTAAAAATGATCTTTAGATTTGATTTACTTGATTATTTATTGATTTATTGTGTTATTTATGTATTTTATTCTATCATACCATATAATAACTGTAATGTATACGATTTTTTAACTAATTAATAGTGGATATATTCACCTGGCAAATCCTTTACGAATAGCTTTTTATATCACTTACTTATTTGTGTTGAATATTTGGTAGGCCTATAATGACTCTTATATTTAAAACTTATTGTTATCAAGGGAGTCGGGGGAAGTTTCGTTTAGGTTAAGGGAGCCATGGACGAAAAAAGTTTGAAAACAATCTGCAATTGCCTGATCCTGGCAATTGTGGTCCCCGTAAGAAGGCTATAAATGAAGAGCGTTTCACTGCTCCGCAACTTAATTACACACTCATTATCTTTTTTACGATTCCTGTATAAGGCAACTCCGAACGTGATGGACAAAATATGTAGACAGAGGAAAACTGTTATTGTCTTAAATGCCAAGACTCTGGATACATATGCATTGTCCTCCTCTACATGAGCTGTGTTGGGCATTTTTAAATTTGACATCACATGGGCGACCAACGCCACTATTGTTTGCCTCTCACGTTCACCATCAGAGGCTACCTGCCTAGGTGGCTCAGGCTATCAAGTGATATCTCTGCAGTGCCTAATACCGGGAGGTCCTAGGGTTCGAGTCCCGACGGTGGCAGGATTTTCGATTCAAGCTACACAGGAAGGTTAGATTCAGCCGCTGCCTGGAGGATAATTGTAGCGACCGGCTGCTCTGATAGGTAGTTTTCCGTGGTTTCACCGATCAACATCAGACGAACGCCGGAGCATTACCCAAACAAAACGGGCCACGGACCGCGCGCGAGTTTTCCTTCCTCTCCCTTGTCTTATCCTCACCCCTTACTTACGCACACTTACAGTTACGTTCACTTCACTATCACAGTCGTAGGGAGATCATTTTCAAGCTCGACAACTCGTAATTTCCAAGTAATTCGTAAGTACTTTGTTTCCATTATTTGGAAACAATGAACAGAAAGGGAATTCACGGAGTTTAATGAACAGATTCACTTAAAATTGACTTTTCAAGGAGGTACATAATGACAAATGCTTCAAAACAATCGTTTATGTCTCTTTCAAATCGAACATCTCTATCTAAATTCTTCAAACCAAATCTAATTTTCATCGCTCGGTTATTCTCACACAATTTTTTCTCTTGCTTTCTTACTCGCTTTCTTTCTTTCTTCTTTGTGTACAATTTTGTCTTTTTGAAGAAATTTTTACCTACTAAAACATCGCACAGGTGGACGAAATTAAAAGTTTCCATGGACATGAATATTATACGAATTTCAACCACGTCCTTAAAAATTATTTAATAATAATGCCCTCGTTACTGCGAGATCCCCTTTGAGTTTTTAGTTTTCGTACGCCGATTTCGCGGGGTCAAACGTTGATTCGTCAAAGGGATAAGACCAATGCACGATGTTGTGCCTTCACCGTTGGCGTCCCCGGCGGATGTGGGTAAATGTCCTTTCCTTGATCCAGTTCTTTTATTTTAACTTGACTTTTGAATCTAGCTCTTACACGTTGTTCACATCAATAAATCAATTTAAAAAAAACAAAAAAAAAAACTATCGGGGCTACAACAGCACATACTTCCTCGCATTCATTCTAAGTTTGCAATTTTCGAAATTTTAGAGATTTCAACGAAAATGAGACCCTCGACATTCTTTTTAGCGTCCCTTCTTCTATCCGTGACCCTCCTTCTATCCGTGAAAATGTTTTAAATAAATTAATGGTGTTAAATAAACTAAAATTGCCTACGTTTAACGCAAAATTACACGAAACCCACTCAAATTTTCGTAAAATTGAACATGATATTATTTCAAGATCTGTCTTTAAAGGGCATGTTTCATTAAGGAATAAAATCTTTATCTTCAATATTGTAGTTGTAGCAAGTCGCCCAAGAAAATAACACCTTTGCAAATTTTTGAAAAATGAGGGATTTCAAAGAATAGGAGACTCACAGCATTCTCTTAAAGCGTCCTTTATGCTATCCGAGGATAAAGTTTAATAAAAAACGTAGTGTCATTTTTGGGAAAATGTTGAAAATGTTTTTGAGGCTTCATGTAAAGTACCCTCAAAAATCAAATATCCAGTTCGTAATTCCCAAAGTCTCGAGTTCGTGCATATCGAACGGGGAACATCAGTTTTGGAGAAAATCAGCTCAAAGGTTTAGGCGCTAACGTTTACCAGAGACGGACGGACGAGATGGGCGGACGATCGGACGCACGGGCAGACAGATTTTTTTGCGTTCAATAGATTTTCCGGTACCAAGAACCCACAAAACATGGATTCTTGCTACACCATGTGTTGTCTCTATGTACCTGGTGCAATATCCCGCGTGAGGACTCGGGCCTACCAGCGACGTCGCGGCCTCATGGGTTAAGGGGGTTTGTATGATTAGCACGAAGACTTCCCCACGCCATAATATGGTCTTCTCAACCTGAGAAGTGAGTTTTCTCATCGTCAAACACGAAACATATATTGGGACATTGTAAGGAAAACGCACACTGTACTTTTGTCCCGAGCTAGAATCGGACCCAGGTCGAGTTATGGAAGGCGAGCACGCTAAACCAATAAGCCAAGCCGCCAGGGTACACCACGTGTTTGAGGAAGAAATTTACTGTATTCAGGAACACGATTTATCCACTTTTTCGTACCAGCGCCCGGCAATAAGAGTTTTTTCCTGCCGAAAATTCGCAGTTTTCCAGTGCGCGATTCCATGACGTCTTTCTATTTAAGGTCGCGTCAACTACTAGGTCATTAGCGACCACTATTGGGTTTAACGTTATGGTAACTGTGACAATGACATGAAATGGTGATGATAGGGAGTGAAAGGACGAACACATATGTTGTATTTTGTAAATACTCAATGATCAACAATGATACTGTAACCCTATGTAGCATATTTTATTTACTTATGTGATTCATATTTCATGAAGTGCAATACAAATGATATTTAACAACTCAATATTGTGTACTAATTTTCATTGCTTCCAATTCCTTGCATACTCTTAATATATAACAACATACAACCATGCCCGAGGGCGCGACTCGAACCCGCAACCCCACGGTCCGAGATCATCACGGCACTCCTGCCTAATCGATCTCGGCCACGGGGCCGACATTCCATAACTTTCCCTTCTCACGGAGCGAGCGCTTCGCAAGCCAAAGCGCGTGCTCCACCGGCGCGGTGCGCGGCGCGTGCGCAGGACGAGCGCTACCGGCTGGTGCTGGTGCTGCCGCGGCGGCGGCGCGGCCTGGCGCTCCTTGACGCGCGCGCTGCGCTCGGCGTCGCTGCGCGAGCTGTGCGCGCAGCTGGTGCCCACGCGCGTGCACGCCGTCATCCCCTCCTTCATGGTGGACGACTTCGTCACGCTCACCGCCTCGCTGCAGAAGGTGAGCCACTGGCATCCACGCAGGAGCGGAGGTAGCCAATCCTTGGGGGGGGGGTGCATGCCCCCCCCATCGTAGACTTTTTTTGTTAAAGAAATAAACAGTATTTGTTACTATACTGTATATTAGTTATGTTCTGTCAGGCATGATACTATAAGTATTATTGTTTAAATAATTACATAACATCATTCGAACATAAACAAATATTTAAATCAATTTTGCCAAATAAAGGAAGGGAAACGAAAAGTCTAGGCCTTTGGGGGAGGAGGGCATGGCCCCCATTACCACCCCCACCGGATCCGCCAGTGCATCCATGCGCATGAGACTTTAATGAAATTTTACGTATAGTGTTGCTTAGGTATGACCTGAAGACCAGATACTTTGTTTTCGTCTCATATTTTAAGTCAATATTCAGGATAACTTCGATGCAACCTAGTTGGCTGTGGAATGAACATGTCGTTCATGGGCCTCACCACTAGCACACTTCGAACAAACAGTGTACAGCTCTTAGTGGCTCTTCTTCTATAATGTAGGGTGTTGAGATGAATTATTTCACAAACCTTAATATGAATACAACACTAAACAATTGCCATTTAAGTCATTTATATTACTTAAATACAAAGAATTGATTTTAATTCAAGTAAATCTATCTCTCTAAATGTTCAGAACAATTCCACAAAATACCGTTATGACGGATGTCGGATTTGTCACATCTTACTGGTATGAGACTTTATGTTACAATCAATGTGAATTTCTTAATCCATTTGCTTACGTAAAAAGAGGCTTTTGCTACGCCACCAAAAGTAAAAGAAGAGTGTTGTAGCAGCCGCGAAACGAGACGTCCACGCAACGGCGATCGGAATTTAGAAGCCTTGTTCTTCAATATCAAATCACAAGTTCCATTTCGTGTCTGCTTGCTATTTGCTAGCGAAGTAGCAATGGTGACGTATGTGTGTGCCGCAGCTGGGCATCTGGGACGTGTTCGACCCGCGGCGCGCCGACCTGGGCGTCATGACGGACGATCGCGAGCTGTACGTGCGCAACATCGAGCAGACCCATCACCGTCGTCATCCGCAACTACGTCGAGGTCTTCGACATCCAGTCACGTAAGTAACGGCGGCCCCGCTGGAGGTTGCGCTACAAGTACCTCAGTCAGAGGCGTAGCAAGGGGGGGCAGAGGGGGGACATTTGTCCCCGGGCGCAAGTTCTGGAGGGCGCAAATTTCGGAATGTAAAAGATAAAATTCATTCAATTTGTCTAAAATTTTAAAAATTGTTGGGTCTAAAAATAATCATTAAACACTAAACAGGATTAATATATCGTTTAAATTTGGCGCCTTGTAAAAGTTAAAATAGAGTTTTTTTGTCTGAATATTTGCATGTACAGTCATCCACATTAATGCCTGGTTTTACAGTGTTATGAAAAGTAAAACTTAAGACATTTACGCATTGGCGCAGTTACGAGTTGACCTGTCTTAAGATTATTAATTTGCCGTAGCACGTAAAACTAAACATTTCGCGTGGAGTCGGTAATATAGAATGTACGTTACCAACAGTTCCTAATGTGTAACTGTCAATGTATTTCATTTGTTGCCGCGAAAGTCGTTGGTTATCATTTATTCTTTGTATTTATAAATATGACCGTATGGCTCGCGATTATGAGCCAGCCTTTCGCCATTCTTATGCCAGATTCTCTTTTCCATGCGGGCTCTTAACAATGCAACTTTTTTCCTATTTATGTGTGTGTGGGGGGGGGCGAAATTTCGATAACTGCCCCGGGCGCTCACTATCCTCGCTACGCCTCTGACCTCAGTGGTTGAATTCGTAGTACACGGCCAAGTCCTTCAACTTCCATAAGAACTGGCTGTCGTTATAATGGAACGCTATACCCTTGCACTTTCTTCAAGAACTGTATGTTGTAGGAAACTTCTTTGTGCTTGACGGTTGAGAGTCACGGGATGACGTCGACAGTGGATTCTTAGTTAAATGCACTATGAGGATCATTTCCAGTGACGCTATCTAGCTTGTTGCAGTCAATCCTGAGTGAAATAAATGAAGGAGATAAGGGCCCTATTAGTTGAGCGCTTTGGCACGCATTTCTAGCGCCGAAAAATTTCGCCTCATGTATTCAGGCCGACATGGATGGACAAAGTGGCTAAGAGCGTGTACCGACTCAAGCGCGTCCGGTCCGAAGCGTCGCAGGTTCGAGTACCACCTTGGGCATGGTCCTTTGCCCCTTTAGTATGTGTTGTCGCGAAGGGCCTCGCGTTCTGCTGACCCCAAATCAGAAGAACCCGCAATTGTGTTGATGTCTAGTGTCATGGTCGAAGATTCGTCGCAGCGAGAAGTAAAGGTTAACCGTCTGTCAGTTGGAAAAAGCCTAGGAAAAAAATGTATCCAAAACAGTATAGTCAACGAACTGAAAAGTATATAGAACTGAAATCTGGTATATTACTTCGATTGCCCACGAAAGCTTATACAGCCCTCACATGGCAATGGCAGTAATGCATGGCAACGCTGCGTCTTTGGAGGTTCAATTGTCAAGCACGAAGAAGAGTGATTCAACGTATGAAGGCAGGCTGCTGCCAACGTTATTGGGAGGTGCGCGGACCAGGCACGGTCGAACAAGTGGGCGCGTCTGGTGGAAAAGCGTTGCGTATGTTTGCGCTTTGTAAGCCATGTGTTTCAATTTCTAAATGTTATGATAGGTAATACGGCTAGTGCTTTGGAAATTATCGATAAATCCCATTCTCGCGAAGCGAGGAGGGCGATTTATCTGAAAATTTCCAAAGCACGAGTGGTATTTAATAGGACTATTCCACGAATGAAATTATGTCCATCACAGTTCCAAAAGGTGCCAAATATTGGAAACAACTGAAAGCATGTTAAAATCAAAGAGGTTATGTTATGTAGTACATACACGATTTGTTGCACATCAATACTGCGATCGATACATACTGCCTCCTAAGATGAGTCGCAGCTCATTATTTACAAGTAGGGAGGGGCGGTCAAGAAAAATCGGATAGAAAAAGATACTTTTTTAATACACCGCCCTGATTGGACATTTTATATGTACAGTTAAACATAATGGGTTTTAATTTCACGAGTGGAATAGTCATTATAAATACGACGCGAATTTCGAATTTTCCCCTAATTCCATTTACGGTTAGCGAACAAACCGCACCGAGAGACACCACCGTCCCTAAATCTTGAACTCAGTAGTTTTGTTCGCAGCTCCAATGGGGAGTTATGCTCCGGACAGGGCCTCACAGGCGTATTCCACAAACTAACTTAAGCCTTGTTTTCAGAATTACGACTCTGTTGCAAACTGTCATTAACATATATTTTATAAAAAATAGTTTATTTTGGCAATTATAAAAGTTTCATACATTCGAAATATTAAATTATTTTTATCGGAAGAGGCAGGTTTGGTTGTTGGAACTTAGCATTGTGGCCATGTGAGGTTTCGCTCTGTGTTTGTAAGTTGTGCGTTCTAGTGCGTTTCTGTGCAAGCTGACTTACTCGTATTTGTTCTTCCCTGTTTTGTTACTTTTCATTGCCACTAACTTTAATTTGAACACTGATTGCAAAGGAGCAGCCATTAAGCCACATTTGCCCTCACTGTAGTCATAAGAGATCTCACTGCAATCTAAACATACTAGTTCGTAGAATGCGCCATTCAACAGATGGCCTAAGAAAACCCTCTGCTCATATTTCTTACTCGTATGACAAACGTAAAATGATTCGTACGACAAACCATAAGGTCTTGCCTCTTAACTGCTCATGAATGGCATAAATGTCGTAACAGAAGTGAAAGTCATGGCCCCAAGATAAGATGGACGCTGGTGTTTCTAAAATCCCTTTTGTTTTAAGAAATTTGAATATTTCACGCTGCTCTTTGCAAAGAAAATCTCAGAAACGAGGTCTTCCAGTCACAAGTAGTAATGAATTTGCTTATAGTGTACATCCATGAAATCGAATGAAGTATTTCAGACCTCACCCTTTCTGTTGGTGATCAATGCCTACATCTATCGAGCAGAGCGAAGGTTCAAAGATGTTCATGAATGGATCCGTCCGGTAGAGGAACCAGCACTATTAGAGTTTTCTACAACTGATAACCTGAAAAACCGAAGACAAATATTTTATCTACACAACGGACTGGGGACTGTTCAGACCCAGGTGTGCATGCAACCAACGTTTTCGTGTAGGCCGATGTGAAATTTTTGATGTCGTGTAATCCATGTGTATTTATTTAATTGTATACACTCGCGAATGATTTATTGTCATTATGGTTTTAATGAAATTAGGAAATTGTATGCTTTCTTCATCTGTTTTCGAAAAACTCCCCAAAATTAATTTAATTTTGCACAGTTGGTTCCCACGTACGTCCACGTCGTTGAGGTTTGCGTGGGAAACTATTAATACTCATAATTGGTTAATATAAAATTAACGTGAATTAACTTCTTTCAAATAACTGACAGTCAGTACCTAATCTGACCCCGAATGGCTGTTCCTAAGTCATAATATTGTACACCATAGGGTAGAATTTCCTATACGAATGCACTGTTTGTAGCATTTGCCGCTCGTTGCTTCTGAAGAGTAGGAATCTGCGGTTACTAATGACCGATGCGCGTGGCACAAGGCCTTCCCGCCAAAGGTTCGACCTTGTATTCTCGAATCAGAGAAACGGAACTGATGTAACTGACACTTCAGAATTACCGTAACGTCGAATTTTACCGTTTTTGCCACGAAAACGAGCGTTTCCCACCGTGTGACGAAACGAATGCTTTAACAAGGCATTCTTTACCTGCTCTGGAAAGTAGAGATCTGTTCTGCAGCCTTGATCTTTCACAAGCACCTGCAATGACCACGCAGTCTCTGATCCCTTGAATTCGGGCCGTCGGTTTATCCTTCTTCATCTTTTCCCACTGTCACTCCCTTGCCGGGGGCTCCGAAACACTCTGATCTGAAGAAACGCTTCAAGACTAACGACTGAACCTAAAATTTTGCGTTAGAATGAAATAACTAAGAGCATTAGTGCGTTCAGAACATTCAGTTTATATTTCAGAATATCTATAGAAGTTGGAATTGAATGAAGTCAATTTCAAATACTCTAAGGCGAAAAAATATCACAATTTTTATTTCAATCGAATTTTTTAATTCGAATGCGTCGTCAAACCATTCCCAGCGCCTAGTGTACTCTTCCTAACCTCCCTAATGTGATTTATTTTATGACAATTTCAGTTGTATTTGTTATATATTATATCAAAAGTGATTCGTTAAATGTAATCTAGGAACTCTACGTGATTCTTTTTGTTATTTACCGTTATATATATATATATATATATATATATATGTAACTATTTCTGTTAAATTAACAATTAATTTGGTTCGCGTTCCGGAACATAAAATTTTATAAATCAAGCACTGAACGTATCAATGTTTACGTCCAAGATGTATTTCTAAAGACTAATAATGTCACAAATCTTGGATGAGTTTAAATACAATTTTCAACGCTGTGCATCCCGCAAGTAGCGACCGCCAACTGTGACACTCGCATCCCAAGGGCGGAGCCATCTCATCTTCTCCACTGACTCAGAAGACACCACTCATGAAAATTTATACAGTTGACCATTAAAATGTCGATGTCACTGATATGACGTTACAGCTCTTGATATGGTCCCAAATGTTTGATTTCATAGAACACAATAAAACGTGGCATGAAATCAAAACCGTTTCGATCCGTGTTCTCCGTGACTCACCTGCGTTGCTATCATTACAGTTCGTGCCTTGACTCCTTTCATTTGCTGTCATTACAGTTCGTGATATGTATTCCTTTTTTGACAAACATATTTCCTCTCCGTCTATCCAGTAATTTAATTTTTTCTTTACATGCCAGCAGGTCTCTAATTCAATGGGAGTTTGCTTGTTACTTTTTGCAGAGTTGCAGTGTATGCTCAGTAAGAAAGTGGTACTTTGAGGTACCACAGTTCTCATTAATTTAGTTTAAGAAAGTGCATTACGTCTTTTAACTCTTAATGTTCGATCTGTAATACACCTCCTTGAAATGTCCTGTAGATAAAAATTCTGTAGTTAAAATTGTAATCCATTAGGCAAAACTTTATCAAATTCTTCCTCCAAATCTAAAAATAGACCTATGTTTGCTGTTGTTATGAAAACTATTTGCAATTTGTTCTGCTAGGTGGATTAGTTAATCAGTTGTACATTAATCATGTCTAAATAACTCATTCGATATTGTAGAGAGGGCTTTGTAATTCTGCAGAAAAAACGGCAAATTTTCGAAAGAGAAATTCTTAGTTTGGGTCCCAATACCAAAAAAGTGGATAAATGTTATTCCAAAATGTAGTAAATTACGTTATATGACAAGTTAACACGTTGGGTAATAAGATGTAATGTTTTGTGGATCCTTATTACCGTATCATTAACGGCAAAAGGTGTCTGTCTGCCCGCCCATCTGACACCGCTTGAGGCTAAACCACAAAGCTTTTCCTTATATATACATAGTCCAGACACAAAGGAAACTCGAGTTAAGAATAGGAGAAATAAGAATAAAGCCAGAGAGCCGCAAAATTGACAAAATTCCCTTACACAACATAGATTGGCTTTACATCATGGGCTAGAATTCGAGAATGTATACATTTTGGACTGAAGAAAGTTGTTTACCGAGGTTGACATCAGAGAACATGTAACATATAAAACTAAATAAAACTATGAATACTATGATTGAAAATATAAAATTTCAAATATTTATAATGTTTTAATTATGAGAATCAATTGGCACATAGAAATTTAGAAGTTACTAAGTTACTTGCGTAAACATCCTCATTAAACGGCCTGCGTTTTATTTTTAGTAACCCCCTTCACCCTCCCTTCCGACCTTCACTCCCTCTCCTTGTCTTTGTGTCCAAAGTGACGTTTCGTCTCTAAGCTGACTACAACGCCTCCCATTTATAATCAAAACGCGGACATGCACAGATGGTCCGAGACTTATATTGTCCCATAATGGATCTGTATTTTAGTTTTTGATTCTCGTCTTTGACATGGCTCTCTTACATTGGACCAATATATTTTACATTATATTACGCACTTTTATACTCCAAACCTCTGTGAGGTACGGTTTCGTCGGTACTTGGTGCAATATCGTGCCCACATTGTCACTATCCCTTGCCGTGTATAATAATATTTTAAAGAATTCTTCACTTATCATTTATATATTTAATGTGCCATTTTGTTTCTGTTTTTATATATTTTTAACTTGATGCATTTAAATTATTCTATATCTTTAGCCTTGAGAATGAGACCGAATAAGGACTCGAAACGTTGGCTGTAACTGGTGTATGTTAATAATCTGAAAAGGAAAATAAACTGATTGTCTGTAATAATTCCTGAAACTTCCACTAAATTAAATTCCAAACGGACAGTCTAGGCATAACCTGCTGCGTGTACTTGCTATACAACTGTTTTGTCCCTGTATCAAGATGTTATCTATACGACGTAATGGGCGTTCTGGCCAAGAAGGAAGGTTTTGCTTTTTAGTAATTTTAGTCTGAATTTGAAACGGATATTTTAAATTATGTCAGTACTTCACATGAAGATTTGGAACGTTTTCATTTTCGAAAATGGCTCTACATTTTCGGATCATTTTTTTATCACATAGAATAAAATACGTTTACAAAAAGCTCATCTCTCTTTTTCGTTGAATTCTCTGAATGTTCGAAAATCGAAAATGTCCAAATATTATTTTGCGTTTTCCACAAGTACAATATTGAAGGTAGAGGTTTGTAATGAAATATATTCAAAAACATTTATTTGAATAAGTTCATGTTTAATGTTGCGAAAATATGAAGTTTTCGCGGAAAGTTTGAATGAAATATAGACAGTCTAAACAATATTATTTTCTCAAATATTTTCTTTGCTCTTTTTCTCGATTAGACGTGCTGAAAAGTGTTCAAGTGGCCCGGTTCAATTTTCGGTGAAGTTTGTGAAATTTTGAAAATTAAAAAAAATGTAAAACTATATTGATGACAAATAGTTTTACTTAATGAAATTTGTTCTTGAAAATTAGAAGATCATGTACTAGATTTTTTGAAAATATGATTTTTTCGCGTAAATTTTGCCATCTTGGAAATTGTAAATTCTAATTTCCCGCGCTTCTTTTGTTGAGTCTTTCAGGAGATCGCGCAAGTTTAGTTGGATACAATTTCCAATATTGTGTACCCACTAGCATTTCGTACAAATGTTAGGAATCCTTTACAGATGAAAGGATGAAGTATGTGCTGCTGTAGCTTTTTTTTGAAACTTTACCTATTACTTGTGATCTTTGTAATTGTAAGCGCCGCTTAATTTATGTCAGGTCGCAATACGAAAATAGCAACACCGCGTCACGGCAAATTCAAATTCATAAATTACATCTCATTACTTCTCAAATCACGGGGAGTTCTTGGTTGCTTTCATGTTTCATACGTAGAGGAAAGTATCGATCTGCAGTGCCTCGCGAAGGCTGGGTTTGTTGACGGAGACATCTTGGCCACCTCACCACATTCTTTGTGATCACCAAACCTTGAACCCACGAGCCACCACCGTTCATGAATGAATTATGAATTAAAATGAAATATGAAAGAAATGAATATGTGTTGAAATGGAATGAAAAAAAACTTGAATTTGAAAAGAAAACTTTGAGTGGGCAGGTTTCTTAACAAAATTACTCGTCACTTATAAAATATATTTAACACATGGGTAAGATTCCTACACTTACAACTTTCTGAAAAATGATGTACAGGCTTTTTACAAATGATTCATTGGATTGTAAAAGGTTTTATTTTAGAAACTTTTGCACATAACATAGGTAATGCGTTTTACATTGATAGAACTTCAATATATCCAAGGTTTTTATCCATTTTGAATGTTCAATGTGTCCTCTTTTCGTCACAAGAAACGCATCTAGGCGACAGTCTAATTCGATCAGAACACGTACCATTTCTTCAGAAACGACCAGTATGTCAATGGCCATCAACAAGGTGATACTTCAGTTTCTCTATGTTGTTGTCGATGGAGGCACAAAAACAATGGGTGATATGAATAAAAATGGGTAAGTATTCCAGAGCAATTGTTCACGTGTGCAAGTAGGAACTACTACTACTCATAAGCAATTGCTTCTTTTCATATGAATAAAAAGTTTCGTGAAACTCGGAGCATTTTCTTCTTTGAGTAATTGCTCACCAACTATTCTGTTGCGATTGGTCGATATTCGCCTGTTTTGTCTATGTTACCGCACGTTGCGTGTGGTCTTTCCATCATGGCGACCCGTGCTTGTTCATGTGTTCTTTTAAGTGGTACAGTTGGCATAACAATGGATGTTATTGAAATCGTAGGAAATCTTCAATCATTCAATCGTTCACTGCCTAAAACCTCACAACCAGCACACAACAGGAGTGAATAACCTCTGTTGTATCCATTCAATACGATTTTATTCACCTGCAGAGCTTGCTCCGAAATTCAAAGTAAATGCTTCAGACTAGAAGCAAAGCAAATTCTCGATTGTATTCATACGAAAAGAAAGTGATTGTTCCTCGGCTGAGCAGTTACTCACCAATGGAGAAATTGCTCAAAATAACGGTAATTAATCGCGTCTTTTATTCATACTGTTTGAAGCAATGTATTTGAAAACTCAAGAAAGAAGTAATAGCTCATTTTATACATATCACCCAATGTCTTTGACATGCTCCAAAAAGAAAACCTAAGGAACTGTAAGGTCGGGAGACCTAGGGAGCCATGCGAACAGCGCCAAGTAAACAGCATATTGCCTGATCAACCGATGTGGATGTTCCTCATTAAAGAAACGGCGTACACCTGAATTCCAGTGGGGATGACCACCATCTTGTTGGAGTATGAAATTTTCTGAATCGCTTTCAAGTTGTGGCAATAAACACAAATTTCATTTTCCAAATCGCAAAACGCAAAACGCAATTTCTTTTTGAAGTTCACATTCCAAATCGCAATATGATTTCTGCTGCATATTCGCCATTTTGGGACATGCGTAGTGCTGCTGTCAGGTGAATCACAATGAAACCAGCATAAAATGACGATAATTTGGAGAGTGCAGTTCTGTCGACTCACTATGTTACACGAAATAGTTTCTGAAATATATTTTTTTTAAATCCGATGAATCGTTTATAATAAACCTGGGTAGAAAAATTACATATTCTCCCGGAAAACTACTTTCTTGGCAAATCCATGTGAGCTTAAGAGGTATCTAACACGCTTATGAAAAGCATAGATGGCAGAAAAGCATAGAATATCGTATATCATGACCTAAGCCACCCGATCTCATGAATTCCAACATCAAGGCGAGAAAAGATTTTCATTCCAAAATTAGTTTCAGACATGGTCGGGGTACAAGAAAAGTAGCAAATAAAAACTCTCATTTTGCCGAAGAACGGTTTTAATTTAATGCCGAAGCGCTCAATTTCGCAGCCGAAGACTTCTTTATAGCACGTAACCCGTAAATTAGCTTCAGGAAACTTCACTTATAAACAATTTTCTAACCTTATTTCTTCACTTCACTAAAAATGTCGATTTTTAAGACGTCACTTTTTTGTGCACAATGTGTTCTTTCTAACTGGGAAGTATGCAGACTCTCAATTCTTTTGTTTGTTGCATGTTAAATTAAAATGTTACATCAACTGCATTTACTTTCATTGGAGGTACAAACATTCCCATTGGAAAACTAGGCTCCTAGTTACTTAAATATAAAAGTACTATCAAGCATTTTTTCTCATTTCATACAATATATCTCTTCCGAATTGTAAGTAATAAATATTATTTAAATTCTTCTGTAATATTGAACGAATTGTAATATCCATATACGTGCGACATTGTGATAATAGCGAAAATTAGATGACCCTTCTTTAAGTGTCCAGAGCCCACGCTTTTAAAAAGCTCCTCTCTTATTCGCACATTCAAATCACTCGTTTGAGATTATGTTCTTTGCTTGCACATTCGTAGGCAAGGGCAGCAATTTATTTTATTCGTATGTGATCAAAATATTTCCTTCCATAAAAATTCTGGGTTATTTTAAGGACCAGAAATATTTAAAAGCATATCTGAACAATTGTTTAATGGAATATTAATGATAGGAACGTAGGATTCAAATCTGTACATTAAATCAGTTTTAATATTTATAAAACCGGTTAAATTATTTCTAAATTGATACACGCCCTTTCAATATAATTTCATGAAGTATTAGGGAATTTTTTAATCATTAATGAAATAATAAGTACAGGAGTGTGTGGGTCAGAAGAAAATGGATTTCCTTTCTACTTCAATTTTCTGGTGCGACATGTCTTGTGCTGGTTAATATACGCTTTATTCGGTCTTTTGGCGATATCAAGATTATAAAGGTAATTGTCTATACTTTTTAATATCGTTCAAACAATATCGCCGTTTTGTCGTCCTCGTCATTCCTTGATCACTGCTAATAGATGGTCCCACTCTAGCTTTCGTAAAAATCTTCAAAATTGTTTTCGATTCGAATATGACGATTGGTCGTATTATCTTGTTGTTATTGACGTATTTGTACCTCGTGAACTAGAAAATGATTTCCTTTAACAGGGATTTCGAGTGGATAACGGACATCAAGTTTGAACTAACAGGCTTCTTCTTTTTGATTCCCCTCATGCGTAGAATCTGATCAGCAGAGGAATAAATTCGCAAACCCGTGAGAGCATTTGCACTCGAAAAAAAGACGAATTTGTCATGCAATTATTACAATAAGCAAATATAATGACACCCACCTCTTTTATAAATTGAAGTAATGTAGTAAACTAAAGTAAGAGATTTTGAACATGCGATTATTTATTTACTGAAAAAAGAATTAACCCTAAATAGATTCAATATTTTTATCATGCTTTTAGCCGAGTTCTTTGGCCGTGAGGTTACAGTAGCAGAACAAACAGTGGACTCTGAGGGATCAAACATTACCTTGGGCACGTATATTTGTGACATGTTGGGGCTTACCCCATCACGTAGCACATGAACAATCCTGTTTCTTCCCAGTCCCTTCCCTACCTAAAAAGCATGAGGTGTGAAGGTAACGTGAATCAATGCCATTTGTACAGACGTAATTGCTTGCGCATCAAACGCCCCCAATCAAAATCTTTGCCTTCGCGTTCCACTCGAACTCGAAGCAGGAAGGACAGGGCAGGTTGCAATGCGAGCTCCGACTGTGCAAAGGCGGCGGGTGGAGCCCGGAGGCAGCGGCCGCCGAACAGCCCACAGAACTCGTGGGAGGTCAAGCGCGACGGTGCCAAGAACAGGAAGGAAGGGGTGAGGGAGGGGAGGGGAGAAAGAAAGAATGCTCAGCGCAACTTCAGTGAGCAGTAGTTAACGAGATGGACACAGGGGTACACGCCCTCACTGACCTAGCGGCGCCATAAACCCAAGGTCGTGAAACGGACACTTCCCCACGGCTGTGAGGTTGTTTTCTTTTTCGTCGATGAGGACTTGTAACGCTTTTTTTATTATTTAGAATTTATCCTCGGGAATTTTAACACACATCCTGACGTTTCGAGGGCAATTCTGTCCTTGTCGTTTGGTTTATAATGTAAAAATATATAATTTATATTTGTATTACTATTTACATTGATGCATTGCATTTTGTTTATTCATTCATTAATACGTTTAAAATACTAACATTTAAATCATGACTTATTGTATCAAATACACTAACTAAATTGAAAGAGGTTTTACAAAATGAATGTATCAATGTAAAAACGTACCATTCAACTTGATTTAAGTAAAAACTGCTGACTGTAAATTATATCAAGGCAGTCTACAATATGCATGTCAAGGTCGCAGGTTGAGTAAGTAGCTGCCTAGAGTTCGCGGGAACTGCGTCCAGAGAAACTGGCGGGAGATTCAAAAGTGAGGGTTGTACATTTTTTCTGGGGAGTGGAGGTATATCACTGGATTCCTGGCCCTTGGCTGCCTTTTGGAGAAGTCATTTGACAATTATTGCCTCAAATTCAGTGATGTTAATTTCAATTTATAATTTTATAGATGAAATGCATTACTAAAATTTGAACTTATCAATTTCGAATAAGATTAAATATTTTAAATGGAAGGATCTTGACTGCGCGATCGCGTTCATTTAAGAGTTCAATATTGACATGAACTTCCTACGTTCAAATTATAAACAAAGATTATTGTATCTTAAGAGCAGTCCGCCCGTAAATGTGATATAATAAATCTAGAGTAGGTTCTCGGCTGCATAGAGAAGTGTTCATTTATTTCACATTATTGATAAACACAAATAACAAAATAATGTAATAAAATAACACAAAACGAAAACAGGCAAAGAATATGGCAATAAAACATATTTCTTTTCCTTGGCAAAATGATTTTACAATGTAAAATTGAAAATAAAATAAACATGAAATAAAGCAATAAAGTAAATAAATAAAAATAAAATCTCGGTTGTTTTAAAACAAAAGGAAATCATGCTTTCGTAAGAAGCTCCCATTCGTCGTAACATTTCGAGCGCCCTTTGTGCTTACCTTCCCCGGTACAGCTTGCGCTTGTTCGCCCCTTCCTGCATTTGGAGGAGAAGTGGGAGCGAAGGCGGGAGAAATTGCCCTCGCCCGCAGGAGCGCCAGGCTTCCAAGGTGGGCAAGCACCTCGTGCGGGCGCAGTTTAACTTGCCTGGTCTATTGTACCTAACCATGTGAAGCATTAGTGACGTCAACCTTTCAGTCGGGTTACTGGGCAATGGGCAATTGCGGGATTTTATAAATATTTGCCAGTGTTTCATCAAAAACAAATGTTAATGTTGTATCGTTTGTGTTTCGACGTTTATGGATGCGTGCGTTGAATAAAGTGTATGATTAATCTTTCAGTACTTAGTAGTGTTAATGGTTTGTGTCATTTATATAAATGACCTTACTTTTGAGATTTGAAGTTGTAGTATTCCAGGCTGCAAAAAATATTATTATTATGGAAATAGAAGGCTAAAACGTTTTGTTTTCCAATGTATACACACAAAAAAGAAAACTATGGACGTCTGTGATGCATAGGACTGTCTTTATAATTACACAAAATTCCGCTGTTGCACAAACATTTTTTCAAATGCACATGCTATCACTTTAGATTGCGTGAAACGAGATGATGAATCTTGGTTAGCTGAACCCAGGTAAAAATGACCTTTATTGACTGCTGATGCTGACAAAGACACATCCGCCTGAACGAAAACCACCAGCTGAACGAAGGGCTGATATAGAACACCAAGAAAAACTCAAGTTTAGAGCATGATATGTAAAATATACCATTCCTACTTTTGAGGCTTTTAGTGTTAATTTAATTGCCAAAGATTAAACAAACATTTTCTATTATTTACTAAGGTTTTTTTCTTTTTACTGTAAACCCAGTTGAATTACGACTTAACAATTTCACGTGATTTCAAAATTTTCAAAGATCATTCAGTATGGATTTTTCACTATAATGACATTAATTCTAATGGAAAGTTCAAATGGGTTATTGATGAAAATCTAAATTAAGCATGCTCGATTTTTTGGTATTGCATATAAATTCATTTTCAGAAGAAAATCTAAATACAAAAGAAAGTAATTTTTATCGAATCAAACAAATTTCTCAAGATGTGCAAGAAATTATTTCCAGTTTGCTGTCGAATAATCAATAATTATTAACAAATTACAGTTTTGAAGCGGTAACTTGATCATAAATCAATGCCGAAACACAAGCATTCGCCAAATTTGTTCACTTTATTTGCCTCAATATTTTGCAAACCTCCAAGATGATATAAACATCTTGGAGATCTAAAGATTCCGACTCTTAAAAGTTTATTTTATCTCCCTCCAATAACGTGTAATATCGCATCAGCCATAAGAAAACTTTACTTTACAAAATATTAATACAAATTGGTGGTTGCATAAGCTCTCACCTAAATATACGTAAAGTGTGAAAATTGCCTATCATGTACAACGTTCTTCATCGCGGCTCTGACCAATACCCCCTTGATGTAGAAAGCCTCCACACTGATTTATGACGTCATTAAAGGTAGTCCGACCGGACAGCTGCGTAGATCGTAGTTTATTTATTTATTTATTTATTTGTCAAAAAACAGAAAAAACTGTATATGACGTGTGGGGACAGAAATTTATCTGCGTACATTTTCTTGAGGGCCAGAATTAAAAAACGAAAAAATGAATTTAGAAAATAATTATTTTAGAAAAATAAAAATATTTGAAAAATGTTTTTTCCCGAGTTATAGAAAGTCAATTTCAACTGTAAATGAACTACAAGCAAAAGGAGTTCTCAACAAAACGTGCGCACAGTGAAGCTACATTTACGTCCAGAAGCAAAACAAGGGGCCATCTCAGCATTTGCTCAATGGATCAGGGAAACTGGACAAAACCTGATCGAGATGGGGGTCATTGACCCGGAAGCTGAAGTACATTACTTGTTACAGGCGTATTAAATATTTTTTTAAATGTATACAACGCAAACGTAAACTAATTCATTATATATCTTTGTTTTGTTACATTAAACATTATTTTTCTTTTTCACGATCAGTATAGTCTCTAATTGTATAGAAACAGTTTTGCAGCAGAAAAGATTTTACTTTAAACTTAAATTTGTGTACCGACTTTAATTGTTTTATGTCATCTGGCAATGCGTTTGTAAAGTAGCGTACATGTATTGTATGTTGATTTCTTGTACTGAGCTGTGACACTTGATGCACGTGATTGCTACGGCGTGAGTTGTAATTATAAATATCAATATTGCATGCAAATATGTTCCCTCCGTTAAGTAGGTCATTTTTGACAAATATTACAGATTCGTAAATAAATAGACAAGGCAATGGTAAGATTCCCAGCTCAATGAAAAGAGGCTTGCAGGAATCACGTGGAAGGTATTTTTTTCATTATTCGAATAATTTTCTTTTGCAATCTGAAGGTCTGAATACTTCAGGATGAGCTTCCCCAGAATATTATACCATATCTCAGGCGGGAATGCACATTTGCAAAATAAACGCAACGAGCTGCATGAAGGCTGACATAATTTGAAAGAATTCTGAATGCGTAGCATAATGAACTTAATTTAGTGTTTAATTCTGTTATATGTACATTCCATTTGAGGTTTGATTGAATTGAAAGACCTAAAAATTTTGTTGCCTCAAGATCAGCTAATTGCATATTGTTCATTTTCAATGGAACATGCGATTTCCGATTTGAGATGCAAAAATGCATTGAAACAGTTTTTCTTTCGTTAACAATTAATTTGTTATTATTAAACCAATTTGAAACTTCTGAAATTGTACTATTTACTGCTTCTTTTTTGCAAAGAACATTCGTGTCATCAGCAAACAGAACCGTTCTTCCATTTCCATTTAGTTATACTAGAAATCCTTACTTCGTCTGCGAATACTATTCTGGAAATATATTACGAAACAAGTTCTTATTTCATGTTCACATCAATGAAATTAAGTACTATATATTTCAAGAATCCATCAAAAATTCATTTTAAATACGTTTACCTTCAAGTTTTTAAGAGTGATCTCAAGAGCATAATTTTTCCAAATACTTTACATTATTACAAGGAATATAGTGAAAACATTATAGAGGTGGTAGGTTCTGTATAAATCATAATGCATATGCAAAAATCCACTCGTATTTATTAATACATCATCATATACAATATTATCAAATTATAAATTATCCAGTCAGATGTTTTTACTATCAGCAATTTTACAAAATATTTGGTCTTTGATCTTCTTGCAATATTTAAAAAATATATTCACTGCTGTCCAAATCAACATCTTAATTATGTGCTCTGAGTGTGACAAATACCATAAAAATACACATTCATTTGCATGCTCTTCATGCTGAAAAAGCAATGTACTCGTATCTATAACCACACTTGTACGAGCTACCACATCTACAGCCACTACGTGTTGCCTAGTCTCTGACAATCTAATCTATAATTAAAATAAAATGTATAGTCATGAGATAAATTGAAAATAAGGCAAAATATAATGAAGATGATGCTAAAATTATTACCGTTTAATGAGCATGAATTAGTTATATTTTTAAATGACAAAATTTAAAAATAATACTTATTTTCAGTTATCTGCCCTTCTACGAAAATAGTATTAAATGCCTGATATTCAGGGGGTGTTGCTCTGACCCGATAGAGGACATGATTCTAAATCCAATGCCTTCATCTATAAACTGCCTTCCATAGCCTTTCATTAAGCCTTAAGAAAATTCAGTTCGCAGTCTCACTAAAAAACACAAGAGTAACACAACATAATAGTGAAAATATTTAAAAGTCAGATATCCTTAATTAACAATTACATTATAATTTATTAAGAATATTCCACAAATTAAAGAGACCAATAATCGAAAATATTTTATATCCAGAATATATACTTAATTCAGTATCAATTTTATGTCGTAATATCTACTTCAAATTCAGCGAAGAGATGATTATTTTAATTTTAAATAATGTGAACATACGGAAGAAAACTAGTATCTCGGCATACCGACACTCTTCCTCCTTTATTACACAACAAATACTCAGATTTTTTAAAAAGTGCATGACATTATTTAAAGATCTGCAATTTAATAAAATTATGCGGAAAACATCCAACCCACATGAATCAAAGTGGTTGAAGAATGGCTTGGAAAGTTGGGACATATTTTGAATTTCAAACATCAGCGTTGCATGTCGAAAATTTTTGTGTGGAATATACCTGTTATGTAGAAAATTTCTACATAACCACTCTTCGGAAAATAGAAAACCCCAAAACACTGTTTCATATCGTTCAGTATTAAGTCTGGAAGTCTAATGAAATAAGGGAGGTTTACACATTCTGGAACAGTACAATCACTATTCACTGTGAAACTAGAGTTCAAAATATTTCTGAAAATGTTATTGAAATATGTTACATTTACCAGTATCTATAAAGGTATGCTGGAGGGAATTATGGCAAAGCAATCTTGCTGTCCACCGTATCTTAAAACGCAGTGCACCGTAATTATCACTGGATTTTTTTATGAAACGACACATATATCAGATGATTAATATGCATCGCTTTCACAAACACAAATCTTTGTATAAACACTCTTTGATCTTAAGGAACTCGTTATTTTAGCTTCGCTTGCAATAACATTGCACTTGCATTTTTTCTGGAAGAGTAAATTTCGAATGCTTTCACTAGATAAAAAATAAAATAAAATTCACACAATGAAATAATGAACAAATGACAAGTAAGCGTTAATTCCATTAATTTTGGGCTTTATATTATTCTATAAATTCTATTGTCATGAATTTTACGATATCATACTATTTACATTATAATACCGGTTAACAATGGCAAGCTGTAAAATATATGGAAGCCCCTACTTAGCTTTTAACACAAAAACCAAGAAATTTGGTTAAATAGACAATTCCAACTTCTGTCTAGACGAAAACCCTTAGTGTTTTAGAACAAAAAATTGCAATTTTCTAAATTTCATAGGTTTTAATGAAATTCAGAACTATACCATATTTTAAATGCACTTTCTTCTGTAAGAGAAAAAATGTCAAAAAATGTTCAGCCATTTTCAAGAATGGCTTACAGGCTTCATGGAATGTAATCCCCCAATTTAAAATATCTTAATGATCTCCGGAACGCCAACTAGATCATACACCTGACGTATTTATCAAGTTTCAGCTTACACGCTTGTAATCTAGCAGAGTAGTTCATTACAGATTCATTCACCTTTAAATAGATTTTCGGATTCAAAATTGCATGTATCTCTTCTCCTTTTGCACAAATCTTAACCATCTTTAGAATTGCACAAATAAATCTTAATTATGACGTTTGCTCAGTTACAGCTTAAAAGATTCGTAACAACAGTTTTTACGTCAGATATTCGAGATCATATAGTTAGGGTTATGTAGTTCTAAAAAAGGTTATTGAACAAGGTGAGGTTATCGAAGATTAACGGAGTCTACGTTAGAGAATGATGTATACCGAAATCATTCAAAAGTTGGTCGAGGTGTATTCAAGATCTTTTTTGTAGACATCTCTTAAAGTAGCCATTTCTGGGCTGTAATAAAGTTAGTACAAAACGGGTAACAATAAAGGGAGGCTGTAATAAAGTGAGTTCATTCTGACGGCGTATGCACATAAAGTTTTTTTTACCGGCTTTTACCTTTAGATGAAGAAATCTCGACTTTATAGACAATGAACAGTACAGAAATAGTTGTAAGAGGTTTGTGAAGTAAAAATCGGTTTATGATTGACTTCTTATTTAATTCTAATGGACCCGGCAATGCTTCGCTATTAGAGTGTATTACACTTCAAACGGTACTGGTCACGTAATTGTTAATCACGTTTTACGCTGCGCAATGCAAAAAGTTGAATAGATGAAGGACTTTGTCGCGAATATAAGTTTTGTTCTATGTCCTGGTTTGGACATATTTGTCACGTATCCTATTTCTAAAACGTTCTCCCTCGAGTTCTGGCATGCATTCGCTGTGACACTTGGAGATTGGAGAAATTTGGAGAAATTTAATTTACTTGTCTGAAACAACGTTCAAGTAAAAATTCCGGCCGATAATTCACAATCGCAGGGGCAGAATATGCAACGAAGACGAGCTTAATACTCGAGGGTGCAGCGGGTTGCGTAGAGCTTCTGTTCAGGGGTGCGTGAGTCAGCAAAAACGCATAAAATCGTCATCAGCGCTCAGGTGTGTGCGACAGACATATGCACATTCCTATTGAACTAGCCCTATATTCTTTGCGCAAGTGTAAGCAATAAGTGGACAAAGTTGTATTAGAATAGGATGAACGATACGGCAGCGCGATACGATCAAACTAGCGAACATTGATTTTATATATTATATTTCATTATAAATTATATATTATTGTAATTGATATATTAACAAAGATGTTGGATCGTATAACAGTAACAGAAACATAAAAATTTATTTTAAATTTCTTACAACCATGAATTTTATCTGCACAAGAGATTTCCAATAAATAAGTTACATTGGATGACTCTTGCCAAAAGTTGAAGGATGCGGAAGCTCGCAACGTTTTGGCGTAGGGTTCACAGACTGTGACTCAATGTCGCGGTCCTTTATTCTCGGCCTTCGTCGAGGCCAGTTTATGTTGTGCGCGGCGTAACGTCTTGGGCGGCCGCGTCCCCTCCCAGTCCGCTGGTCCCCGAAGGCCGCCACCCCCCCCGCCCCGCCCCGCCTCACCACCCACTCCATTGGCGCCGCACACTGGGCCGCGACGTGCCGAAATGCGCGCTTGGCCCAACAGTAAGACTGAGATGGCTCAAACAGCAGCTGCTGCCAGAGCAGCGTTTGTGACCGGCCCTAGGGTGCAAGTCACGGCAGGGACGGATTTTGGCACCAGCTAGACACGCTGTTTGGAAGAGAATTCTCGCGATCGGCTGCTCTATTTTCTGTGGTCTCTCCTGTGAATTCCGGGCGAAAGCCGGAGCAGTAACATTGCAGACAGTCCACGGACTGCGCGAAATCTTTTCTTCCTCATCATCGCCCTCTCTCAAACTTATGGCACCATATTATCGCACACCGGTAGATCAGTCGGAAGCTTAGTGCTTCTCTTGACTGGCGCCGACGTGTAGGTCGCCGTCGGATCTCACGTTTTAGTGGGGGAACACCAAACATGCTGTGAATTACCAGACTAATGATCTTAGCAGTTAACTCGCCCGGAAACAAAGTAATCAACTGAAGTAACAGTTTATCGCTTACTCTCGTAGGGCGTTCAGCACAGGTAACTGTTGCTGGCCCAAATTGTCTGCCCAAATGCCTCCCCCAAAAAAGAAGGCAATTTTCGCCTATTAAGAGTTGCGAAGTAAGATGCTGCGGTGATAATGGCGCTCGCGCCTGCCGAAGCAATTATCAGTACTAGTACAGTAGTACAGTATTGAAAGACGAACGAAATTCTATGGCTTCTCGGCTTGAATTCTGCGCCTATTGTCGCATTATATTTGACATCGTAATTCCATAAATTAAATCATCGTAATGCAAAGGAATAAAAAGCCACTCTTAACGGCCGGCGTGCGTTAACTGTTGTGTAGGCGGCCGTCCAATAACCCTTAAAACAAAAGAATTTTAGCCAAATCAGAGCAAAAATATTACATACATTTAAAGTTTTTCCTTATAAGATGGTATTCCGAAAATTATTGATCACCTTACGGGCGATAATACAAATAACAGACACAATTGGTTATATACCTGGGCCATTGCCTGGGTTTTACAAATTTTAACCCCGTTCGATAGTTGCTCTATAACGGTCTAACGACATTAATTACTATTGCGAGAAGGTATGGCATGCATCCCTTCAAATGCACAGAACAAAAAATTTCATCTTCAGGATTTATTAATATAAAATGTGATCATTTTACAGTTAAGTTTTTCATTCTCTGTCTTCAAGAAAATAAGTAAGAGGAAGTCGGGAGGCAAAACTTATGATGTTAGAAAATTCATGCTTCAGGAATTAAAAAAGTTTATTACTAAGCCTTGGTGTACTTCTGGATTCAAAAGTCGGGTGTGAAGGATAGCCAGATACATTTGCCCATAATGCAAACGGCGACTCTAGGAACTGCTAGATTTGAGCATTTGTTCGATCCGCCCCGGACGCTTGCACCGACCGGGATATGAAATAAATGGTTTGCTACACATATTACAAGGAGAAGAGAGCCCAAATGAGGAGCCTAGATCTTGGAGGTGACAACTCACAGTACCTCAAATCGAATGCTTTTATGTGCTTGGCGATTCATATCCACACCCTCTCATATCCTTTGATTCATGACCACGATGAACAACCGTAGTTGTTTTCATTAACTCTTCGCACTCAGAATTAGACCTCTTCCCCTAAAACAATGTACTGCAAGAATCTGCCATGTATTTTAGAATTGTACACTATGTCTCAGCTTCATTGAGATCATCATTTTACATTCTCCAAAATTAGCTGAATTCAAAAGAAATTTTGGCAAAAAGGCAGAGAAAAACGTGAATAAATCCTAACACATCAAAGTCGGCAACCAATTAGTTAGAACTTACGACGAAACTATTGTACCTCCAACTATTGTATTTCCAAGTGTGATGCGTCGTCTTCTAAAGCCTTTTTACTAGCAAATGAAATGGATTCATTTTAGATGCCACGAGAATTTGATATTGAAAATGAGATAATTCCCTTGTTTTGAAGTCAGCAGATATCGACAGAGTTCATTAGATGCGCCGTAAGGTGCACAAAAACGTTTATTAACGAATTTGTGGTAGTTTCGGTTATAAAATCCAAATCAATTGCTTTTAAGACTTATCGTATTTTTAACGTCAACGACCACAGTCTGTTCAAAAATGCTATTAATGTATGTTCAGGTGATCTTAGAAGACAACTCTAAGCTCCCGACTGGTCCACGGAAGGTGTGGTAGTTGATTGATTGATTAATTGATTAGTATTTCCGGGCGCCTCAACTGCTAACGTCATTAGTCCCGTAAGTGTATTGCATGATTTGTCGCGGGAGGTGGCGGTGATCTTCCCCTGCTGGATGGCGAGATCCGGCGGCAACCTAAGTCGGTTTGCGGGTTTTCCCCATCCAGGTATCTGGCACCAGCGAGGCTTCGTCCCAGTCGGGACAAGCTCCAAGCTCCTGACTAGACTCATGGTATGTGTGTACAGGTGTAGTGCGTGTAAGTGTGTGTTTGTGTGTTAAGGAAGGAATAGAAAAAGGAAGAGGAAGGAAAGACCGCGCGCGGTCCATGGCCCGTTTGTTAGGCTATTTCTCTGGTATTCGCGTGGGGTTTATAGGAGGAACCACGGAAAACTGCCGATCAGAGCAGCCGGCTGCTAGAATTCTTCTCCAGGCAGCGGTTAAATTCGGTTTGTCTGTGTACCTAATGTTGAAAACCCGCCTCTGTGGAGACTCGAACGCTAGGACCTCCCGATCAGAGACGCTCTTCTGTTGCCCTGAGCCGAGCTCCCAGAGAATGTGGTATCATCGTCTCCTATTTTACTTCAGTAGTACACCTTCTCTTTTGCGGCTCTCACAAGCGACCAATCTTTATAAATGAGGTCTCTAAAGAAAGAGAATTTCACGCAGAAGTGACAAATTGTACTTTGACTTTAAAAGTATGAAGGATTTCTTTAAAAAAATATAAAACTTCATGTAAAATGCAACCTACAACGCATGTCAAGATTATTAAGTATATATCGTTAAATCTCCTAAACGAAGCGTTCTAGGGCCTTAAAACCTAAAATTTTGAGGTCAAGAAACGTTCCTCACACCATAATCTTACAGGATGAGATCTTCTTGACCATTCTAGTACATTTTTGCTGGTTCGACGGTTCTCGATTCTACCCCACCTGTTAAGAGCTCGTAGAATATGCAACTGTATGTGAATTGACGAATTACTTGATATTCTATGCGATTGAATTACAAGGGTGTACCTAATTCCTTGATAATAAAGTTAAATAAGAATAGTTCGTATTGACAAGTGTATTTTATTGTTATCAATTACAAGGTGGCATAATAGAACAAGTGACGGAGGATAAGAGAGCCGCGAGGAAAAATATATATTACAGGCTTAATACGGAAATGGAAAAATAAGGACGAAGGTGGGGTATAGCATGCGAGAGTTCTCGCGCAGGGTTTTGTTCTTGTTTCCATTTTGACCCACTGTGCCGCCGCGCCGCGCCGCTTCGGTTCGGCGCCTCGAAAAGCGCCAAATTGCGCGCTTCCTGCGCCGCCTCGGAGGACGACTCCCCCCCCCCCCCCGAGGCGCTGGTGCGAAAATCAGCGTTGGAACTTCGCGTCGCCAATTAAGAAGGATTAGTTTCCCTTAGAAAACCTATCGCTACAAAGCGCTTCATCAAAGCGACTACGATGCGGCTGGCGAAATCACCACCGTAACCTCATTTAACAAAGTTCACTTTTCATGCATCTTTGCTCACCTTTTTCTGCCAGATTGTTCTGGACTTCAAACGACGCCACCTCATTCAAAGGCTTTTTTCGAAAAAAATAGACTCCTGATAGACCTAAATGAGAAATTATTCTAAAATGAATGCAGTGAAAGTGTTTCTTTGCTGCTTTTGGTACATCTCACGAATCCTTGGACAGAAAAACACTCGAGTGTGTGGAACCAAAAGATTCCGGTTCAGGCCCGAAGCGGATCTGTGACGCAGAGTGATGACTCTTTCGCAAGCAAATTCATCTACGAACAGTTCGACTTTCTTGACTAAATAAAGTCGTCATACTCGATTTTGACGGCGACACATTGCATTTTTCACTTGTTTAGTTACTCTTCTGGTCATTCGGATCTCATGGCTGAGTTTCCCTGCACTTCAGGAAAGGATATTGCTTCATTGGAATAAAAACTGAATGGTCACGCCGGTCTGGACACAAAATTAATTGCCTCAATCTTCAGTTAGGTACGGTGCCACGGGATCAACCTACTAGAGATGTCCTGACTCTGGGAACTGATTACGATGTTACACTAGGTCAAGTTGGGCAAATATCAGATTACCATTGCTAAAGCGATGTTCGACAGGATGTAGGGTATACTGACCCATGGTACCTAATTATAGTTATCGTGGGTCATGTATTGTGAGGGAAACCATCAAACAAATGTAGAATTTAAAAGCATACAATCATGAAACCATCAAACAAATGTAAATTTTGCAAGCATACAATGCCAAGTATATTTTTAGAAAATATCCATTGCTCAGGATTCACTGTAAATGAGAGTGAAAGAAAAAATGCCACATTAAATGGGCTTCATCAACTGTATTTAATAATGTGCCAGAGCTATTCCTTTATTTGTACGCATTGATTTAAAAGTTTGCGAGTATTAAAAAACAACGCAACAATGTGCTCAGTCGATTTTATAATAAAACAGTTAACTGAACGAAAAAGTACACAAACCATTATTGAAGTAAAGTTCCAATGAACGAAAATAGTGGCGCATACGATACACCCAGGATTAACAGAAGGTATGTCAACCTTATAAACATTCATATCCCCCCCAGAGAGCGTTAAGTAACAAGCTGGACCCGAGCAAATATTCCGCACTTTGTAAATCATTATTTTAAAATTATTTTGAGCTTCATTCTGGATCCTAACGGTAAATCCCTGAATTGGGATTTAGAGCATTAAATTACAATATACAAATTTATTATTTACTTCGTACATTACTATTATCTATATTACTGATTTCCAATCGCTCAGAAGTGAAAACATATGCAGCCTTCGGTTGTATGTGTGACAGAATACCAAGGATTCGAGAAAACTTCCAAAATAAATAAACTGTTTCGATTTTGACTGAAAAATGCAAATATCTTATTGTATTATTCACACTATTCTCATATTGCTCATAGCGACTGAATTCTTACACTCACTGCCTCACTACTTAAGATGCAGTTGACTGCATGCAATAGCAAGGTTTCAACATAGAGGCCGCACACCATTAAACATTTGCAATTGACATATTGCTTTACAAAACAGCTAGTTTTTTACTAACCAAGAATATAAAAAAATTGTACTGTACAAATACTATTCTATGTTTTTGCAGTATTTACGAAGACTTTTTTTAATGTTTAATTTATTGGTACGTTACACGAGGCTATTTACTTGTTGTGTACTTACTAATTTTGAAAAAGATTTTTGTCTTGTTTTGTTGAGCAGCATTTTTGCTGTTGCAGGAAGTTTCGCCCGCCATTAAATATTGCTGTACACGTGTTTCGTAATGTATCGGAATTTTTTGTTATTCTTGGTACGTAAAGAGCTGTTAAAGACCGGATGAACTTCATGAAGAGTATTTTTGATATAATTCTTAATTTATTGTTCTAGATTTTTTATTTTACAAAGGGACCCGTCAACAGATGAGATGAAATGTGTTCCTGGTAGGAAGAAAAATTGGGGCCAGTATATCAGAGTGTATAAGAGGAGTGTTTACCGTAATACTTTTTGTGTGAAAAGTCTTTCGTTCGTCCCCGCGTAAAACGTGTGTGGAAATGAGTGAGCGTCAGCCGCTCTAGCCTCGGAGATGCGATCGGCGTTCCAGAAATGGCGCGGCGCCCTCTTCCCGTAAGCGCTCAGAAGATGTCTCTCAGAAGGCTATCTCTCGACTTAGGCTTCTCCGTCTGAAGTAGCCTAAGTGATGCACGTTTCCGTCTCCTCTGTCGCTTCTTCTCTTGATACTTGGGCAGATTAATTTGAAATTGCCAATTTTCCGGAAAAAGCTTTCATTTTAGAACTTGAAAACGTTCGGGGAAATCTAAGTTGATAAATCACTTGAAGATGCACACGATGACGTAAGAATCACTTATCCAAAGCTTTTTGTTACAGGCCTGACTTATTTATCGGTCACGCAATATGAATTTCGAGACTCCTGTCCGATCTCAACACGCTCGATTGCGTAATCGCACAAGCATGCAACACACACACACAATGAGCAGCCAACGAAAATCTCCCGGACGTGTGAATTTGTCCATAAGAAGCAAATAAATTTATGCGTTGTCTATTCCGGTACTGATTTCCTTACTAGTACTTCTGTCTCGGCCGGCCGGAAAGATTCTCCATCTACGTACAGAAGATTTAGTACGAATATGGTCTTAAGCAATTGCGAAGAACTTTAGATGATACGATTCTTGTACCAGCATTCAGTCCAGTGAGTTCGGATATGATGCCGTAAGAGCGTAATATCGCACTGAATCTCGATAATTTCTCTTCTCTTGCATCATGGATAGCACTGCGTAGTTGACGGGCGTCCATTTGGAGGCACTGTTTGCTTGTCATTTTAACACATACGAGCGGTTTAATTCCAATAGAAATACTTCAACAAATGTTAACAAATACTAATGAAAAGATACAAAAGAAGTTCTTCAAACATTTTTTTTTCGATTCTCGAACATTTATTTCTGTTAAAATATCCAGATCAAAGACCGGCTTAGTGGTACAGGCACCAATTGATGTCACTGCAGTGCCTCTGGCCGGGAGTTCCTCTGGTTTGAGTCCCGACGGTGGCAGGACTTCCGACATTAGCTAGATAAGCTGAATTCAGCAGCTCTCTGGAGGAGAATTCTAGCGAATGGCTGCTGTGATCGGTGGTTTTCCGCAGTTTCTCAGATCAACACCAGGCAAATGCGGAGCAGTAACCTAAAGAACGGGCCCCGAACCACGCACGATCTTCCCTTCTTCCTTGTCCTCACTTCATCCCTTACTTACACACACACACACACAAACACACACACACAAACACACACACACACACACACACACACACTTACACGCACTACACTAACGCACATGCCGGGATACCAGAAAGGAGATTAGAGCTTGTCCCGACTGGTGCGGTGCCTCGCTGGAGGGGGTTTCTAGTTGGGGGAAAATCCCGCAAGCCGACGGGCATGTCATCGCCGGATCTCGGCTATCCAGCGGGGAAAGTTCACCGCCACTTCTCGCGATAAAACTACATTTACGGACTTCTGACCTTAGCTTTTGGCGCGCCTGGGTCCATTAATCAAGCAAGCAAGCAAGCAATCAAGATAAAGCCAGTGACGGTGGCACTGGTGCGTGCAGAAGCATCCAAGTGAACGCGAAGGCTGCGGGTTCGAGTTCCGCCTAAGCCACCAGTGGTTGTGACGTGGTTGGCTTTTCAGGCCACCCGCGTCCCTATTCGAGCCATCATCCCATTCTATAATAATTATTCCATTATAATTTTACCTCTCATAATCACACCTTGATCGAGATGTCAAAAGTAGGATTCTTCATTCACGATATCACTACTTCCAGAATACATTACATTAAAATGTCCTCGATAGCAGCCAGTGTCGTTAACAGAAACAATATTTTCTTGAATTCCTGTCTCTCCTTTATGTAGATCTCAACCTTCATGTTGATGGTTTCGACATAATCATCGAATCAAATCCCAGCTAGATTACTTTTTCTCTTTATTACCTTTACGAGAACGTAAAAAACAAACTCATTGTATAATCCACTTCTTTTTACAGTATCCTTGGTCACCGAGATCCCACGGGTAATCTCGGTGACCAAGAACGGAGTACGTTTCTGGGAATTTCTGACCAATTATGAAATAATGATTGACTAATAATGATTAGCTAGTATAATTCACTTCTATTGCTAACTGCGGAAAGTGGTCAAGATTGCAGACCGAGATGTTCAAAAAGGGTTCCTCGCTCACGACAACAGCATGGTCTTCGGAGCTTGTTACAAGCAAAACATTAAAAACGTACCCTAGAATAGTCAGTTCGATAACGCGAACAATAATTTCTTCGGTATATACTCACAAGTTGTGTATTAATCATAATCAGTTGAATAGAAACTAGTGTTAATTACTTTGAATTTCTGACCATCATTCAAATCCCAGATTTCTTAATTCAATTTTATTCAAACAACTCAAATGCATTCAACCTATCACGCTATCGAGGCCACCGAGAAGGTGGGAATGGAAGTAGGAGTAAAGAGTGCGAAGGCCGACAGAAAGGGAACCACAGGCATTGGGCGCTAATTTCGGGCAGGATATTAAGAAACGAATCCTTCGCCGTAATGCGCAGGCGCAGATCGAGAGACTTTCCAAGCCCCTTCGCAGCGTTAGAGAGTTCTTTGTTGAGGAACTGCAGCGACCGCCGGCGCAAGAGCTTTGTTTGTTAACATTAAAATAATAAAAGGGGCGCTACAGGCAAACGATCGCCGCGGCGCCTTCGCTTGCGGATAATGAGCGGCGTCGACCGGAAGTCACCTTGCGTAAGGGGTGAAGGTGAACTCTTAGTCGTCGCCATAAGAGAGAGAGACTGAGGAGGGCGGAAGTGGCTGGGGTTTCAAAGAACTGTTTAGCACAGACAGCGCGCACTAGAAGGGCCGACATTTGTTGTAACTAGACGGACCGTTGCTGGCTTCGGTTTTGTGGGCAAGGGATTGGAAATTTCGAGCCTCGCGGACGGTTTGTTTTCATCGTGAGGTTGTGTGGTTGGCTTCTCATACCGCTACGTATCTCGCCTGTTCCTTCTTTTCAGTCATAATCATTCTCCTAACGTGATCACTGCTATCATCCATATGTAGTGAAAAACACTGTTTTAAATAAAATATAAACTTACAAGAAATATAATGAAAGCTACTCCAGCGACAACTTGTCCAGGAACATCTCAACGAAGGAAACGGAGAGTTCAACATAGCATAGAACCTGCCTTCTGGCAGAGCCCCCCCCCCTCCCACTCACACATACACACATACACACTCACACCCACACACACACAACACACTCACACACACACTCACACACACACTCACACACACACTCACACACACACTCACACACACACACTCACACACACACACTCACACACACACTCTCACACACACTCACACACACACACACACACACACACAAGGATATGAACCTTGAAAGTGCATTTTTCCAAGTAAAACAAATTGAAATTCATAAATTCTGGTTCTTCTTGAATGTTTTAATGAACTGTATCAAAGAAATCTAACCCGGCAACGGATGGGTGCAAAAAATGTAACACGAACGGATGAGTTGGATCTCAGAGACACAGTTAAAAATCAAGAATTACATAGCATATATTTTGTTTATTTCATTGTTAGAGGACTTCATTATGTTAGTCTGATATAAAAGAAAACATTTTCATATATTATGCATCTTTATTCTTATCAAAAAAGTTTTAGTAAATTTAAGAAGGAGCAAAATGAGGCGTCTCTGATACCATTCTAGTCATTCCCCTGGAAATTTGGACTCATTTCTGACATTGCATTCAATTTGACTTTATTTATACGTAATACTATACAAAAAAATAACATTATTACCTACAGTGAGTCACGTAACTTTAGCATATCCTGTAACTTTTGAACGGTTGAAATTATTGCAATGTAGTTTTGCTTTCCATCCTTCCGCATTTTGAGATTTTTGTCGTTCTTTCAAGGAATTGAAGGATAGAAAATAAGGATTTGTCATAAGTATGTATTGTAATAAAATTGTTTATTATTTCAACTCCATTTAATAGGGGTTTTATATCACAAGATATTAATGGGATCTTGAAACAAAGCACAATAAGAATAAAAAATTAAGACTGTACAAAAATATTGTAGATTTTGAGCAAACAATTTCAATGTTAATAAGCATATAATAATAACTTAGGGACGGAAACAATCTTATCTTAATACTACTTATGACAAATCCGCATTTTCAATCCTTAATGAATACAAAAAATCTGAAAATGGGGGCAGGATGGAAAGCAGAGTTCAAAGAAGAAACTGCAACAGTTTTGTGAACATCTGGAATACGTTTCGTATCTTCAAGTACTAAAATCCCTCCCCTTCCCTTCCTCGAGCTCGCGTTTGCTGGTGGAGCGCTGCGTGACCTTGTGGGGCGGACTGTTACATCAAAAATATCCGTTAAACCCAAGTCGCAAAAAAATCAAAATTACTCAAAAAATGCTTCTCTAACGTATAACAAAATGTACATCATTGGATTCGTCTTTTTACGCTTGTCATGATATACTGAAAAAATATGTATAGTTCCATTTGAAAAAAACAGTTACCTCAAATATCTCATAAAATACAAGTGATAAATGAGAAATGAATGCACGTATCAATTAACCTCATTCCCTCATGCATTTCCTTGAAAGCTGCATTGCAATAACTTCAACCGTTCAAAAGTTACAGGAAGTGCTAAAGTTACGTGACTCACCTGCATATCGCAACAATAAATAATTTTAATAATACTAACACGTGCATATTCCATTACAGTTACACGAACGGATGGGTTGGGTCTGGGAGACCAAAGCAGGAAACAAATTGCACATATAATCACGTATACAACCTATACGGCAATAACTATTACATTGAACGTTTCATTTTAAAATAAAAGAAAGGTAGAGATACGAAGAGGCATCTGGTATTTCCTGTATGTGAGTGGCTGAAGTTTTTGTTACGTTGTGGGTCGCAGACCCAATCCATCCGTTGCTGGGCTAATATTGTTAATTACTAAATTGTACAAAAGATAGTATGTAACGTAAGGAGATAATGATAGTACTGTTTAAAACTAGTGCGTTGCTGCGAATCCCAATAAACGCAAAACCTAGGTTTCCAAAAATCTTAGATTTTGTACAAATTTTAATGAAAACAATACACTTTTAATTTTCGGTTTCGTACAAAACTTTCTTTAAATTAAAAATAGGTGTAGTTGTTTTAATTCTGTCAAAAACACAAGCCCTTCATATTTTAATCTTCAAGTCCGTTATTCATATAAACCTTTGCTTACACTTAAATTAAAAGTAAAGAAGTGACTCATTTATTGATCAATACATTTCATCACATAAAAGCCATAGTTTTTAAAATAATTGAATTCAATTGAAAACATCCGAAATCGATATCTCGAAGATATCAAGATGAAAGAGATTATATTAGAAGGCATGTAGGAATTTTAAGAAAAGGTTAAAAGTTTATAATGCGCAAAACATGATTATTTAATCGAAATGAACATGTTTTCTATATTCAGAAATATTCAAAAAATGTTTTAGAAAAATCTGGGACGATGAGATTAATTTTCCTTGCAAATTATCTGATTTGGAATGGAAATAAATCAAATACATCATGTAATGTTTAACAAATATAACAGTTTTCTATTTGAGAAAAAGCACTATGAGCTTCTGAAAACTTTAAGAGTATACTCTTAACATAGGAGAATGCTCGAACCTCTTGAAATGAAAATTAATTCTGTTGAAAATTGTGTGAACATTTAGCGCTTATGTCCTTTTGGCATAACCTTATGTTAAATGAAGAAATTGTATATTTACGATAAAAAATACCGTAGTTAAATTATGACATTTGTTCACATCTCGTTGAGATTAATTTAAGACAAAATTCCGTGACCGGATTTCCCAAAATGTTACAAGAAAGGTCTCCGTTAGATTAGGGTTGAAAAGACCTTGACAAACGTTCAATATTCGAGCTTTCTCTATATGTAATTCTAGGCTTCGTCATTTGTTGAAAACGGTACGAAAGTAAGACTTCTAAATTACCCTGTACCTATTACATTTAAAACGGTATCTGATTAGGTACTTATTTATTTAGTTTCGGTCTCAGAGAACAAGAGTTCTAGCGGCATCCATTGTACTGGGATGCAGGCTGTTTTTCCTAACATAAAGCACAGTAAAGAGGTAAAAGAGATAGCGTGAATGCTGGAGAAGATCGCGATTAAATTGGCTATTGAAGCACCAGCCTCAATTTGTCATCACTGTGCATTAATCTCACTGTTTGATATCGCTCAGAGAATATTGGCAATTACTTGGCATTTCATTGAGAAAAACGAATGAATTAATAAAGAATTACAATATTTCCAAAGAATACAGGGAAATTCTTTCAACATTCGTGTCTCAAATACTCGCGCTCTAAGCGGTACTCGAACTTGATGGGCGGCTTCCCGCAGTTTACGGTACGAGTACTTACGTAAGATGACGTTGGCATTGACTTTAGTCAGTTTTTATCTTTTGGTAGTTACGTTATTTGTGCTTATTTGTCTTAATGCCTTTGCTATTAACAATAATTTTCTGTATTTTACGGAAGACTTTTCTTTCAATCATCAAATTTTCATCACAATTTCGTAACCTTTATAGAAAATAGATATATTTGAGAATATTTGAATGAAAGTTTATATAAACAATAGAAATCTTAATGAAAAATGTAAATTAGTAGTCTACTTTAATATAGCAACAAACGTTTCAGAACGGTTCAATAGATATTTTCCTAAATAAAAATTATTCTTAAAATAATATGAATTTAATTTAAAACACTTGTGTTCGTGTCTCATGGTTTCCATAGTTCAAACTAAACGAAAAAGGGCGGATGTGAGACATACCAAAACTTTTCCTTGTGTTAGTATTGTGAAAAGTAGGGTTTGGATACTGTAACGAATGACTAATGATTTCAAGGGCGTACACTTCCATACTTCTCCCCGTAGCACGTCACACGCAGTTTTTAACTATTTTTGATGTAAAATAAAATAACTAAATAGACTTTTACAATTTAGGTACTAATTCAAAATTTTCACAAATGTCAGTTATAAAATAGGAAATTCATGATCACTGGTTAGTTAAAACAAGATTTTTATGGGTTCACACTTATTCAAAAATTGTTTCCCCACCAATAGTCCGCACATAATAGGGTCCAATGGATGTTGTGTGATGGGAACTGGGGTCAGAGGAACCTTGTCCTACCTCCCGCTAAAATGGCAGTTCTTACGATTTTGTGCCCTGAGTATGATATAAAACTTACTACCTGCATCAAGCTTAAACATCATTATATTGGCACTAAAAGACTGACTGACGTGTGTAGCAATTTGAAGTTCAAAACCTTCTAATCACAATGATGGATGACCATTATGGACAAACAACCTCAGAACGGATTTTACCATTGAAATCACGATCTCGATTTTTTGGTCAAAATTCAGTACCTACCTCTAGTAGTATATTACGTAAAGCCGAGGGAAATATGAAACATAATAATACGAAGTAATAAAATAAATAATACGAAACTTACGAACTTATTTTTTGCAAGTGTTAGAATTGCGATTCCATCACTTTATGTAGACACATTGCCTCTAAAAATATTATAGAGGTATTTCTAAATAGTTTCGTTCTTCTTGTGTTTTATTCCAGCGTAATTACAACTTTATTGATTTGAGGCATTTGTGGTAGAGGTAGAACGTAACAATAGCGTATTTCTCACAATGCAGTCAATAAACACACGGAGCTCGCATGCCGTGGCCTAGATCGTCAATGACAAGGAATTTTAAAAGTAGACAAGCAGGGTATTAGATTGCATTGTTATTATTATTCCATTTAAGATATCCTTTTTCAACACAATTTTAAATGCTAGTTAATAGGAATATTGCACTCAATTTTCACTCTTATGGACGACATATTTTCATACTGTAAATGTAAAATTAGTTAAATTATCATTTGCAATTGTCAATAGACATAACCATGAATGCAACGCTTCAGGCCGGAGTGGCTTTGGCCCTCAAGTCCTCTTCTAGTCTCTACCTATACGTAGATAAGAAAATGAGAGTTAAAGTGGTAACAAAGGATGCCACACAATGCCTTTACCCGAGGTTCTGTCTTGCATTCATCCGAAATTTGTCGAAGGAAAAGTGATAGATTTCTCCTCGAAATGTTCTTTCTAGTAAGCTCTTCATCCGACGTCTAAAGAGGTCGCGGATTAGCTCCATCCCTCCAGAGAACAGAGACAGGCCCGCTGGGAGAGAGCGAGGATCCCAGTGCAAGGTCAACTCAGTTGCATGGGAGAATCTGAGGCGCAGGATGAGTGCGGCAAGCGCTAGCGTTTCGCAAGTGCGCGCCGCCTACGGGACCGGAAGCGGACGAAGAAGAGCCACTGCCAGCAGACTCGAAGGCGCGCGCTGGAGGGGAACCGACCGCAACAAACAAACAAACGAACGCTCGGCCCGTGCCATTAGACCACTGACCTTGAGCCACGAGCAGACAGGTGAGCATGCGTGCTCTTTAGTGCACTGTAAAAATGTGCGTATAAATCTGCCACCAACACATAACGTATCGTGTTCGAATACATCGTGTTCGTGCTTCCAGGACAAATGACTTACAAAGTCGCGAGAGCATTTCGGGATTACTTTAAGAAACTTGTGATTCTACGACAACACGAATTATCTCGCATTAGTAACTGTTCCGTAATGTTATAATACGGCAATTTCTTTCCGTATTAACACAGTCTAGTCATCAATTGTAAAAGTCATTACAAGTCGAAGAATATTATGTGCGAAAAATAATTATTTTAAAGCTAATGCATCAACACAAATTCGACAATGAAAACTGCGTTCCATACAGCGAGAAATATTATCGCCCAAAAACGAGAACATTTTGAAGAACAGATTTTCATAAAGTAACTAGTGATGTTAAAGAATGGCACACACTTTCTCGTTGGAAACCAATACCTTCACTAATTGCGAACTTTTATCTACAAACGATTTAAAATGATGAACGCGAAATATAGCGTCATCGTTCACTGTAAGCCACTATCTTTGTTTTCTTACATTTCTCATTAAGTGTAGCGTTGAGTACATTGCATTTTGTACCCGTTCATCGCGTGGATTTATTCTTGGCTGTGCAGCATGTTTTGCAAAATCCTTTGACTTTTTTTGAAAAGGGTAACGACTTTTTCTTCTGGATCTTTTCCTAACAACAAAAGTTCTCGGGATCTTAAGCTGTGTGTGAACCTTGGGCAGTTTTAATCTTCGTTCTTGGATTTGAGATTTCACCATTTCCCAACAATCGTAAGGATTATCGGCCTGCAACTCTTCCTCCAATCATTGAGTTCAAACCTTTTCATCAGTGTAGCGATCCGCCGTGATACCTACATGTCAACAGTTACTAATATATTAGATTCAATGAATTCAGTTACATTTCGAATTCGAAGAAATTATAATGTTTACTTACCCAAAAATATTTGATACACGGAGTTCTAATGTGTGCCACCGTGACTAAGAATATTTCAACATTATCTACTTGAAAACATTTGAAAGAGTGAGCATGGTACTTATTGCACAATTATGTCTGAACATGAACGGAACTCTCCCCAACATAAGGATAATTTTTCAAAACACAGTGGAGCACAACTGTACTCTGCGCGAGTAACAAAGGGTTAATTTTCTTTTTACAGAGGAAAGCACGTGTTAAAATGAAATGAAAAAAATATTATAATCATCGTGTGTATCAACAATATTGTAAAATGCGACTCACAACTCCGGCAGCAAGTAATCAATAAATAATTTTATTTATGAAAACTTATAATATTATTGTTAAGTTGGGAACAGATTTCTACAAATGAAATACTCATGACGCGTAGTTTCCCCACAAATAAACTTCAACCCCTGATATAGTACCAGATTATCCACCACACTAAATTTGTTTTCTCGCATATATTCAGCACAACAGTTTAAATGAAATGCATAATGCTTTTCATTTAAACATAAAAAATCGTAAAAATTGTTTATTCAAAATTTTTCTTCATTAAGAATTAATTACAGTCATGTTTTCGAAAAATAAGAATTCTTGATGCAATGAATGTCTTGCTGTCGTTATTCTACCTCGTCATCCTCTTCCCCATAAATATCCTTCAAATTTAGTACAATTTCATCAACTTCTGGAACTGATTCGACTTCTTTCATCTAATATTCTTTTACTATTTCTGTGTACTCAACAAAATTAATATATTAAATTAAACAACTATATGCAAATTTGTAAAAAACCACACAAATTGCTACCAACATTGGCATGCTATCGTAGCAAAATCCAAATGAATGGCTTGAAGGTTAGCGGAATCTGTGGTAGGAGTAAGGCTTGGTTGCAAACCTATATTTTAAAAAATGTCAGTGGTCACCTAAACGCATTATATAGTGTGCATTGTATGAAGACTGGCAATGGGTTTTGCCAACACAAAACGAAACTACCCTAAATCGAGGGTGAATAAGCGCTCTCATACGGCAGTGATATTTTGCATAGTTGTCATGCTAGATCGTCTTTTTTTAGATGGCCAACATGAGCGCATTCATCAAGCTAGGATTCAATTTACTAAAGAAACGTCATCGAAGTTCAATTTCTGTTCTAATTTCTTACCGACTTCATAGTCAGGACTATAGTCGACTACCGACTTAATTCATAAGGAGATATAAACAGCTCCCCATAGGGTATTTTCTTCTATTGGAAGCAGGGAACGGCATAGGCGGTTTACCTTCACCGCCACATGCTTTGCCTCCTATAGACATTACAACGAATTCAAACATCTAACGAAGCTTCTCTATGATTATTTAAAATCCGGTATTATAATGAATCTGTATCGTAATTATTATAATTACGCGGCAAGCTACAGTCACCTAATAAGAGAATTAAGTAATGAGAGCAGAAAAATTCCTTCTTGAATTTCCTTGGTCACGTACGCAGATTTTACTTCGCCTCTATACACCACATGCAGTTTTTACTGTTTCACTCGATGAATGAATAAATAAATTAGTAAATAAATAAGAATAATGCTCTGCGGGTGGATTTACGTAATTTCGAAATGGCGCATTTAATTTATTTATTTTGTGTATCAGACCATATCTCAGGAACCAAATCTTTCGTGCATTATCTACAGGTTGTGAATAACTCTGCATCCTTCTTCAATGGACAATTCGCTTTGAATAAACATTCCCCTAGAACTACTGCTCACCTGAGAGCGGTTACAATTTTGAGCCACCGCACTATTTAAGTGGGAGGCGTTGTCCCAACATTGGGATCATTGACATTATTATTATTATTATTATTATTATTATTATTATTCCATTACATCACGACTAAAGATGTTATGAGTCGCCTGAATATAAAATCTACTCCAGGTTGCAACCAGCTACCTAAGGAGCAGATCTCGGTGACTGTCAGGTGCCTCTACAATACTTTGCGCAAAATGTGGGCTGTTCCAAATAAAGCGATTTCTTGCACTTCCCAGTCTTTTGAATTGCCTGAGAGTTTAGACAAGTTTTTACATACATTTCGCGGAACAAATCCCAGAGCTACGATAACTATCGGCACGACCTGTGCTTTTACGCCTCACATTCGGCTGATTTCGATTTCCAAACTCTTGTATTTAAGAGTATTTAAGATTTTCTCTGCCTCCTTGGTAACGACTGTTTTGATCGCAAGATACAGCAACATCGACAAGTAAACACGATTTTTTCTCCAAATCCCGGATAACTATATCCGGTTTGTTTGCCGCTATCGTGCGATCAGTTTGAATTTGTTGGTCCTACAATATCGTGCACAATCCAACAGACGTCACCGGTTTTGGTGAGTGTTCGTACGACTTGGAGCATGTGTTTGGAACTTCGAGGGCGGTACAGATCTGCCAGTGGAGATACTTATACACCCTGTCGTGTCTTTTCAAGTATTCGGTTTTTGCTAGGATTGAACAAGCTGAGACAATATGATCAATGGTTTCTACGTGTTCCTTGCAAATGCGGCATTTATCATTTTGGGAAATTTTGAGAACCGCTTTATCATAATGTCGTGTTCTCAAGGCCTGATCTTAGGCAGCTATTACAAGTGCTTCCGATTCTGACTTCATTCTTCCCCTTTTAAGCCTCATAAATGATTGACCTTTATTGATCTATGCTCTGTCCATTCGTTTCAAATATTGTCCGTGGACTGGTTTGTCTCTCCATGATTTCTTTAACATTTTTTGTGTCTCACGTTTCACGTTAAGCAGCCATTCTGCGTGTCTTGTACAGTTTTATTTGCAATGATTCTTGCTACACTAACAATGCCTCTGTTTCCCCATTCTTCGGTCAGATTTTCATGACCTGCCTCGTTAGAGGGTCATTTTGATGGACTGACTACATACTTTCCCATCCCGACTATTGCCTTGTCTCAGGAGGCCTCGATTTGTCTGAGGCCTCTTCCTCCTTTCTTAGGTGACACATGAAGTGTATGTACATCAGCTCGAGAGTGGGAAACATGATGCACTGTTAGCAGTTTTCTGGTTTTTCGGTCCATGATGCAAATTTCTTGCTCAATCCAGTCCACTAGTCCGAAACTATTCGACTACAGGCACCGCCAAACTCCCTATTGCTGATTTATTTGCCAATTGCTTATTATTATTATTATTATTCTACTGTATCACGACTAAAGATGTTATGAGTCGGCGGAATATAAAATCTACTCCAGAGTGCAACCAGCTTCTACGGAGCAGATCCGGTGACTGTCGGTACCTCTACAATACTTTGCGCAAAATGTGGGCTGATCCAAATAAAGCGATTTTATGAAGACTGGCAATGGGTTTTGCCAACATAAAAGGAAACTACCCTAAATCGAGGGTGAATGTGCGCTCTCATATGACAGTGATATTTTGCTAAAGTTGTCATGCTCGCTCTTTGTTGTTGTTATTGTTGTTATTATTTTCTCCAGGGAAGCCCGCAGGGCGCGCGCGTCCCGAGCGCTTCATCGCGCTGCACCCGTTCCTGTACTTCGTGGTGGACACCGAGACGAGCATCGCTCTCATCGCCGGGAAGATCGTGGACCCCACCGACTCCCGCATCCGCTGACCCCCCGGCTCCAGCGGACGGTGCAAAAGAGACTATGTTCGAGCTCGCAAGGAAAGAGAAGGTAAACTTAAAATAAAATCGCTGTAAGTTCAGTGTTCCAAGAACGATAAACCATATTGGTTCCGCTTGGGAACATTATGCGACACGAGGAATGACAAAAATTCTCTTTCACAATGCAACTTGTAATGGTCCCTCTTTGTTATTGAAGAACCGAATACCGAAGATGCTTGACTAAATAAATGAATTACATCCAGTGCTCAAGTGGAAATAATGCCGGTATATCCAACTTGCCTTGTGTTACAACTATTCGGGGGTGATTGCTCTGCGATAAACTACCCGAACTAAACAAGAATTCGAGACTTATTACAGAAATATTTAAACGAAGGTGCTGCTTATGTAGCTGAAATCTTCATTCAACTTCTGCATACTTTGCAATTTTACTGCCGGCATGTTTTCCGGCATCTTATTTTACTTCTGTATGCCCAGCCAATCCAATTTGATCAAATCCAATAATAAACGCGTCCCTTGAATCAATGCTTTAGACAAAAGGTAATACCTGGAGATATCTTTTCTCAATTTCGTCTTCATAACTGCACTAGAAACATTAACACATCTCAGTGGTTAATTCAGGAGAGTTTTGTTTCAATTCAAAACTGAAAACAGTTTTTGTTGGAGCTATGTGAAGTACATTTTTCTTGAGGGTCAATTAACTGTCGTTGCCTCATCTGCTTAGTTTTAATTTATTATATATTGTTGTAAGTTCTTTTGTACAAAAGAAAATCACAATAAAATAAATAAAATTAATTTTAACTCTGATTCTTAACTCCTTAAAAACTGCCATTGTTCATTATACACACTCATTCTATGTACCAATATTCAGAGTGAATTGTACGGTCACTGCGAGACTGAAAAAGATTATGCAATTAAACTCGTTAACAAATGGGTATATTCAAATGCACTTGAACAGTTCTAAGATGATGTTTTTGACAGTTTTCTTCGGGCAATTTTTTTTTAATATTAAAGTATTTGCTTCTTCTAAGGAAAGGACGAGCGTAATTTTTAGATGCGTTATTTGTTGAAAAAGCAGACATGTTTTTCTGTTTACATTTTGTGTGACAAATTTCTCAAAAATTCTCTAGTGTTTTAACCAATTCGGAAAGGAAGCTCAAGTGCAGGGTTGGAAATTTCAGAGCGCGATTTGGGGATTTCCAGAGACGGGTTCGATATCTCGACTCGCAATACTCGTCAGAACCCGATGTCCCTTGCGCAAGCCACATGGTGGAAAGAGATGGGGGCTCCTCTGGGGCACCGATTTTTGCTGGTTCTGCGCCGCACCAAGAACCACGTGGCGCCAGAGGCGTATCTACAGTATGGCAGACATGGCAAGTGCCATGGGCGCCACTCACAAAGGGCGCGATTTAGAGTATACCCGCTAAAACAAATAACAATAAACCTAATTTGAGCTATCCTGGCAGGGGCGCGAATTTTATGCTTGCCATGGGCGCCTGAATACCTAGATACGCCTCTGCGTGGCGCAAATCACATCCAGATAGTTTGTCAAGGGCTTCTTGCATACTTTTGGGTGTTCAGCAGATTATTGTCTTTACATAGAACAATGATGTCATTCGCGAACTTTCCTAGTGTAACAGGCAAGGCAACGTTATTGATTGCCATATGGAAAAACATTACACTCAAAACTGAGCCATTTGTTTATTTCGGTTTATAACATTGAGATCATCAGCTACCCCTATCATTATATAATTGTTTGGACAAATGTAATTGTTACAATTTTCCCAAAAATAATTACGTCAATCTAAATACATTTTCACATGTTATGATTAATCTAAGGTATTACAATATTCAAAACTATATAAGGCTATTCAGTTTAGTAATTTCCAAGAATTTTACAACTGTGGCACTGAGTAGTGATTTCAGTGTTTGTTCCTTCCATTTTCAGACATTTCATTATCTGTATCAGGGCACTCAAGAATTAGATGGGAGGTGGAGACTGCTGCACCACACTTTGGATAGGGTTCTGGATCAGACCTCTTGAATGAATGGCAGAAATTGAGATTGAAATGACCTATCCTCTCTTGTATTTACAACCTGCTCTGTCCTCTTTAAGTGTTTTCCGGGGAGACCTGGATCAAATATATATTGCATGACTAAATGGAGTTTGGGAACATTCAATTTTCAGTTAGGCCCAATAATTGTGGCAGGAGTCTTTTAAAAACTTTTTGAAGTCTTGGAAAGTGCCTTGAATTTGGTTGTCAGCGCATGTAACGATGCGGCCAGTTTAGCGGCTGCATCAGCTTTCTCATTGCCACTATTTTTTGTGTGCGAGAGGCTCCATCTATTTAGTCTGATTTTCTAGAATCAATTGAAACTGAGCCTCGAGGAAGCCCATTTTCGAGCATTCTAGGTTAAGATATTTGGTTAATAATTTTGGCTTGAAGCTGTCTACAAATGTAAAATTGCGGATGAACTCAAACATATTTTCATGGACACCAACGTTATGAAGAATTGTAAGTACTCTATAGGTCCATACCATATCATAAGCCTTTTCGATCTCTAAGTTGAAAAGTACATGTTATCGATTGATAAATGCTTGTTGGATGAATGTGGCTGTATTCAGTAGGTGATATTGCGTGGAACGTCCTTGACGGGAACCAAATTGGTTAACTTCGTAGGGAGTCCAGAAACCAACGCTGTTTTCGTCAATTGTTGATAATCCACTCAAGAATTTTACACATTTTAATTGTAAGAGATATTGGACGGTAATTATCAGTTATGACTGGATGTTTACCGGACTTGGGAACAGGAATGACAGTAGCCAGTCTTGTAGAGAAGGTATTTTCTCTCGATATTGAGTTGTAGATGCGTAGTAAAATAGATTTTCCTTTAGGGGGTAGCTTTTCAGGAGAATATTCGGAATATTGTCAGGGTCAGGAAATGAATTGTTGAAGAATTCAATAACTTCAAGTTCATATGGTGAGATATCCACGTTAACTTTGTAGTTATTTGCTAAAAGTTCATTTCCCTTGGATATTAGTTTGGTTCCTTGTTCGTTTTTATATGAAAGAAATTCTTGCATGTAGTTGTTGAAACTGGAGTTATTGAAGAATGTCTTAGCAAATAGATTCACAATGTCTGACGGGGCGGTAAGTATTTTATCATTACTTTAAATGAAGTGGATACAATATGACTTTTTATTTATTTCCTTGAATAGCTTTGATTGTTCACCATGTGTTAGTGATAAGTTACCATTTACGAGTAGTGACAAGTATTTATACCAAGAATTGGCTTTGCTTTCTTTGATGACTCTTTTGGTGGTAGCTCTGGCCCTTTCACATTCAAGTCTGTTCTCAGTTGTTTTATGTTTCCTGTAACGGATAAATGCATGTTTTGAATTCCTTACTGCTTTGTTACATTTGTAGTTCCACCATGATGTGGTTGTCCTTTTAATATTGGAAAATAATTTAGGAGTAGCCAAATTAGCTGCAGTAATGATCAATTTACAGAAGGATTGGATGGTAGAATCAATGCTTTTAAATTTAAAGGGTATATTATTACCTACAGGAGATGTAGAGATGTAGGTCTGATACTCTTCCCATTTGGCTTTGTTGAAGTTCCCTCTCTTTATTTGACCTGAGGTAGCAAAGGAAATATTTATGTTGTTAACATAAACTACTGGTGCTACAAAATGGCACAGACTTTCCCATATTAGTTTTCTATTTCCTTTGGTCTCGGTTATCTATTCGGACATGACACATACTCTTGCTAGCTGCCATCTATCGCCGCCAACACTACATTTTTTTTTGAAATTTTCTTAATTATTCGGATTTCTTATAGTAGAAAGAAAATATTATTTTAAGAATATTAAAGAGCAGTAAAACCTTCTCCTAAATGGCTATTTTCTTTCGAAAATTTGGAGCCGGTTTTAAGAAAATGGCATATAAGCGCTATTGTAAATGCAAAAATTGAAGCTCTTTTTCACAGGAATCTTTTGTGTTTTCGAAAAACTTCATTTGAAGTAAATTTTGGAAAAAAACTCAAAATAAACTTCACGTCATTGTAAAGAGTCATATATTAGCACTTTCCGTTCCAAGAGTTTGAAGAAAAAAATTGGAGCTATTTTTGAGAAAATTGCATTTGAGCGTTCCTGAAAATGCGGAATTTTGAGCCAGTTTTCTCAGGAAACGTTGAGTTTTCGAGAACTTTATCTGACATTATTTAAAGCAAAGATACTCATAAATATAATCATGGAACAAATCGCCGCTGATGTAAATGCACTTTCTGCGCTACTAACATCTTAAGCTGTTATTTGAAAACGTCGAATTCAACCAAGAAGCGAACAACTCGCTGTTTCCATCGCAGTGTTGTCAGAACTACGTGAATTCTACAATTGCATAAAAATATAATAGAAAAGTTTTGTAAACTTATATTAGAAAAAGAAGCCTGATACCCCGGAGAATATAGGAATGCATTTCATAGGGCCATGATTAGAGAAGAGTATTCTAGAACCATGCAAAAATACGCTACTCACTACAAATCGTACAGCATTTGGTGTGAAAACTAAATATTTTCATGCCAATATCAACATAAATTTGACAATTATAACTCCTTTTTATACATCTACATCAAGTCACAACAACGACATTTAATTCACAGAAATTCGCGGGCGCGAAACGGAATTTCGTTGTTGCATTCCCTGCATTGTCCATGTTCTGAGAGCTAGTCATTTTTATTTCAAATATTTCAAAATAAATAATTTCTAAAAGATTAATGTGTAAATGTATAACAAAAAGTCGGATGTAAGAAACGAACAAAGAAATAATAAACAAAACTGCAAATTCTAATTTACGACGCACCCAGCTGTCCGAAGCGCAGCACATTTACAGCGGGCTATTACGTTTGTCACGAAATTATACAAAAACTACTCGTATTTTCAAAAAATTAAATATGACCTTATTTGAAGATGCAGTTTTGAAAGTACATTTCATTGAGAAAAAATTGTATTTTCAAAATTGTCGTTGTAAGAAAACGATGAAAACGAATCGCACTGAATTCCGAGCGGACTATTATGTTTATCAAGAAATTATAGAAAAACTACTCATATTTTCAAAAAATTCAACATGACTTTATTTGAAGATCTGTTTTGATAAGCATATTTCATTAAGAAAAACAATTGTATCTTCGCAATTGTAGTTGTAGAAAGACGTCGAACATTTTTTATTTTTTTTAAATTTTTGCAAAATCAGGCATTTTAACAAACATGAAACCTGCACCATTCTCTAAGCTTCCTTTATGATACCTAAGGTCCCGATTTAATCAAAAAACGTTGTGTGGTTTTTAAGAAAAAATGATTTAAAGAAAATAAAAAATTACTTTTTGACACATTTTCGAAAAAATACTTGTTTTTGAAAAATTGAACATGACCTTATTTGAAGACCTATTTTTTATAAACACATTTCATTATGACAAAAATTGTATTTTCATAACTGTAGTTGTAGGAAGATACCGAAAAAAAATTATTTTTTCAATTTTCGGAAAATCAGAGTTTTCATCCAATATCAGACCTACGCCATTCTCTTAAATGACCTTCAGACTATCCAACAAAATTTAGTCAAAATTGTTGGAGCCATTTTTTTGAAAATTTTGAAAATGTCTCAGGGGCTTCATGAAAAGTACCCCCCAAAATTAAAATATCGGTTTTAAATTCAAGGGGCCGCAAGAACAGTCAGATCGATCGGGGAGTATTAATTTTGAAGAAAATCAGCTAAACGGTTTACTCGCTAGCGTTGTCCACAGACAGACAGACGTTTTGCTTTCAATTGGTTTTTCAGTATCAAGGACCCACAGAACAGGGATTCTGGCTGCACCACGTGTTAGGATTTTTTTCTTAATTTAGCAACTGGATTTATCCACTTTTTCGTTAACAGGGCCCTGTAATAGGAGTTTTTCTGCCGAAAACCCGCCGTTTTTTCGCGCAGCATTACATAACTCTCCCTATACTATACATACGTATAGTATACGGGAAAGTAAAATTACATTTATGGAATTTTTGAAAAAACAAAAGAATAGAGCAATATGACGTTTATGTCATCTCATAGAGTATATTAGGCACTATCCTTACCAAAGGAATAAAGAAAAAATTTGGAGCCATTTTTGAGAAAATCTTGTTTTTGTAATTTTTTTAAAAAAAATTTAAATTTTTTGTTTTTGTAACTTTTCAGCAATTTTAGATACACAATTCTTGATGCTAATACATTGTTGGGCTTCAGTCACAACCGCTTGACTTTTGTTAGGGTAAATTTCCGAAAGTTTTGTAATGCTGCGGAAAAAACAGCGATTTTTTTTTCCAAAAACTCTTTTTAACGAACCCTGATGACGAAATGGTGAATAAATCTTGTCCCTGAATACAGTTAATTACTTCATCTAACACATTGTGTAGTCAGCAGTGGCGTAGCGTGTCTCGTGCGTTTGGGGATGCTCAACAATAATGCGAACTGAAGACATCGTGATTCTTAATGTTCCCTAGAATCTATGTTATTGAAACAAATGTTACACTACTTCAACACATTTATGTCAGGAGACTTCTTGAAAGCAAATTATGAAATAGCTCCGCTTTGGTTCTCACGCACGATTGATAATGAGATCACTTGTGAATTGATATATTTCGAACCAAAATAAAATATAATATATTTAAGTCAGAATTCAACTTCTTAGATATTAATTGAGAATTAGTAGGCAAGCACCATATCTACTGTTTGTGCTCATTACCAAGCACGGAATCACGAGAAAGAAAAATATTTTTCTGACATCCTCAAGTGTGCTGCGCTCTCGTGCACAAACGAGCAACTTGCTCTCATAAGCCTTTCTCACCAGCAGTATGCTGCCCATATGCTAGCTTTTCGGGACTCGAGAATCCTAGGACAGGGGTAAAGAGGGGCGGGGAGAACCTCGCCGTCTGCGCATGCGTCATTGCTCGTCGCAATCTCGAGGCAGACGCTAGAAGTATTTTAGCGTCTAAGCAATCAGAGGCCAGCTTGTATAAACGCGCGGAATGCAATCATAGAAAATCACTTTAAAATTAATACAAAACGTGTTGCGCTCAATGCGTTTCACTCACTTGGAAGTTTATCAATACGATATTTAGGCTTCTTTGATTAATATTTCACATGGGGATACTCAGTATCTTAGCGTCCCCTGACGCTACGCCACTGGTAGTCAGTATCCATATTTTGCGGATCTTTGAAAAATTGATTGATGGCACAACGTCTATCCTTCCGTCTGTGATCAAAGCTAGCGCCTAAATTGTTCAGCCCATTTTCTCCAAAATCGATATTCCCTAATTGATCTGCCTTGTCGCAGCGCCTTGAATTTGCAACCGATATTTTAATTTTGGAGGATACTTAACATAAAGTCCCTGGGACATTTTCAGAAGAATAGTATCAGGGATTTCTACGAAAATGAGACCTGCACCATTCTCTTAAGAGAATTCTCTTCTTGATTCTCTTAAGAGAAAGGTGCAGGTCTCATTTTCATAGAATTCCCTGAATTTTCGAAAACTACAAAAATTCAAAAAAATTTCAGGGTCTTCTTACAACAACAATTATGAAGAGAATTTTATTCTTAATGAAAAGTGTTTAACGAAGGCAGACATTCAAATAAGGTTATGTTCAATTTTTCGAAAATATGAGTTTTTGCGTGAAACAAATACAATTTTTAAATTTTATACAATTTTTTTTTCTCAGAAAGGGTTCGAACTTTTTTCACGTATTTAGCAAAGTGATGCTGGTCATATTTTCGATGCACTCTGTATTTTCAAAAACTGAAGAAGAAAAAAATCGAATTTCCCGCGCTTTGTTCGAGGCGCTGTCAGTCTGAAAGTAACTTGAAATGTACTTGGAAGCAGTTGTATATTAAGAGTATTGTTGGAACATTTTATAGCTGTATGAAACACGGTTTTAATTGTCGAATGTGTTGATATTTGCTTCAAAAGAATTATTAGGGTGTTTCGTCTCTTTTTTTCTTTCTTTTTTTTCCCCTTCCATACATAATGCATGCTTGAACTTTTTCTCAGCTAAAAGGATCGCTACTCTCACCCATAAACAAGGCGAATTCTCAATACAGATGGATGGAGATGAGAGTTTGGCAAGCCTTGGTAAGAATATATTCGCCAAGCATGCCAAATAAATCGCCGCGGCGCGCCGCCCGTTGTTTTATACAGTAAAATCTGTCTAAGCCGGAATCGATTGGGACAAAAACAAATTCCAGTTTGGAGAGGTTTCAGTATTACGCAGGATTGTCTATTTCACGACACTTGTGATATTCATATTTCCGTACTAATACTAGTAAATAGAAGTAAGTAAAATAGTAATTAAAGTAAAATAAAAATTACCGAACGTAATTTCATTATGATTATTAAAATACATTTACATATAACGTTTTTATGGAAGAAATCACAAAGAAAGCCATATTAAAGATTCTTCATTGACAACTTCTGAATTTCACTTTCTTCTATAACTTTGAACTTTTCATCAAGATTAAAGTTTTACAACCATTGTTAAACTGGTCGTGAAACTAAAAAATACACACCACCTCACTGCCTAGATCAGTGTTGTCAAGGTTGATGCCACGAGCGGGAGTCCGTGGCACGAGTGCCACGACGAAATCGCCTCTCCACGCAGTTCATTACCCCGTCACAAGAGACAACGCCATCCCTATTGTAAAACGTCAGGGTTACTACTAATAGCTTCCTCTCCCGACGCTACTTGCACAGAGAAGCCCGTGGCGTGGCACGGTGCCGCGAGGCTTGCCACTGCCACCAGTAGCAGACCTTGACACCACCGGCCTAGAGGCTGCAGTCGGACTGCTCGCACTCTTTCAACGCACAATGAGTCACAGTCCAGAGTACCGACTTTCTGATAACCTCGCATGGCCTTGCGCAAAGCGTTTCTGGTCGTGGGGATACAATTTTAAATGCGGGGCAGGGAGACTTGCGAATAGAAGCCACCCCCCTACCCCTTCTCACGCTCAGTGAGTCGGGAGGGAATTCCCCTACAGCCTACGCCTTCAGAGACAAGCGACCCCATGGTCGAATTCTACGCTGAAAGTTCGAGCTCCTCTTAGTCACAGTCAGGGACTGAATACCGAAATAATAGCGGTAAAGGTATTTATACCGGTATAGAAATACCTTTACCTCTATTATACCTTTATTCAAAATACCTTAAAAATACCGGTATAAGACGTCGAATACCGGTATTTTTAGAGGTATTTTACCTTTATTCGACGTCTATACCGGTAAAATACCTCTAGAGGTATTTTCATGAGAAAATACCTGGTATTTCAGTATAATCATACAGGTTTCGGAGGGGAATCATTCTGATTTTTTACGCTGAGATGGCTCAGAGGAACAATTATGGACTCTGCAGTTTCTGACCGGGGGTCCTAGGGTTCGAGTCTCAACGCTGGCGTATTTTCGTCACCAGACATTCTACCTAGGTCGAGTTCTGTTGTTGGTTGAGAAAGAATTATTATAATAGTCTGGGGACGCGAAGGCGCGTTTGGGGAGCGAACGTGCGTTTGGGGAGTGAACGCGCGTTTGGGAAGCGAACGCGCCTTGGGGACGCGAAGGTGCGCTGTGAGAAGCGAACGCGCGTTTGGGGAAGCGAACGCGCGTTTGGGAAACGAACGCGCGTTTGGTGAAGCGAACGTGCGTTTGGTGAGCGAACGCGCGTTTGGTGAGCGAACGCGCGTTTGCAGAGCGCGCGTGTTCGGGCCTGCGGCCTCCGCTAGGATATGACCTTCGACATCTGTTGTGAAAGAACGAAGGCGATAGAAATCTGACATCGGTTGATAAGACTTCATGCAACGTTCCTTGGCGCATTCCGATTCTCGGAATCAGTTTCCCTTTGTAAGAGATGCGAGAGCTGCGCCGTTGCGTAGGCAGTTTCCGGAGGTCAGCGTTTCGACCCATGAGCGTCTTCGGTTCGGCAGAGGATAACGCACTCGACCTATATACTCCAGGCTATTAATTTCTTTTCGCAGTGAGTAGAATTGAAATATGAGAGAAGGATGTTTGACCGTAGGCCCCAACAAACGCTTTGCCGAATGTGTACTGTGAGAGAGAGAGAGAAGGAAAGAGAAAAAGAGAAAGAAAGAGCGTGTGTATATAGCGCAGTGAGTGTATAGAGCGTGAGTGTATAGCGCATGAGTGTGTAGCGCGCGTGTGATTGATGCAAGCGTGTTAGGCGCGCGCGTTTGTTCGCGCTCGCGTTTGTCCGGCGCGCGCGTGTTCGGCGCGCGCGTGTGTTCGGCGCGCGCGTGTGTTCGCACGCGCATTTGTTCAGCGCGCGCGTTTGTTCGTGCGCGCGTTTGTTCGGCGCGCGCGTTTGTTCGGCGTGCGCGTTTGTTCGGCGCGCGCGTTTGTTGGGCGCGCGTGTTTGTTCGGGCGTGTGCGTGTGTGGGCGCGCGCGTATTTGGTGCGCGCGCGTGTTTGGCGCGAGCGTGTTTGACGCATACGCGTGTTTGACGCGCTCGCGTGTTTGGCGCGCGCATGTGTTTGGGGCGCATGTTTGGCGTTCGCATGTGTGGGCGCTCGCGTGCGTTTGGCGCGCACGTGTGGTTAGCGCGCGCGTGGGTTTGCCGCGAGCGCGTGTGTGGCACGCGTTTGTGGCGCGCGCGCTTGGTTGTGGCGCGTGTGTGGGGCACGCGGCAGTATTTCCATTGAAAATACCGGTATAACCTTTATGGACGTCCATACCGGTATAGACGTCCTATAAAGGTAGAAATATTCAATACCTATATAGGTATTCAATACCTTTTCGGTCCCTGGTCACAGTGCAATTTCAACGGCTGGGTCATATGTCACCGGGATAGAGAATTGAAAGCAGACTTTCAGATGCATTCATTTGATTGAGGATAATTCGCGACTCCCTGCCAATTGCATTAAATTCACAGAAATTCCGTTTTTTAAAGGTTTTTCTCCATATAAAACATGAAAATCCGTTCCGTTTTCGCGTTGGACAGATTCCGTTTTATGTTGTGTAAAAATGCCATATAACTTCACGGGGCAGAGAAATTTTCCGGTTAAAGCAGATTTCCGGCTTGTGCAGGTTCCGGTTTAGACAGATTTTACTGTACTTGGGTTTTTATTTCTTGGGGCGAGGGGTCTTCAGAATGGAATATCTCACGGTATTTCGCGTCGTTTTCGGTCGTGTCGGTAGGAGTAGCATGATCGCGACTGTATCGAGCAGTACTGGCGATGATGCGACTCCTAGCGGTACGATCGACACGAAATACCGTGAGATATTCCACCCTGAAGACCCCACGCGCCAAGAAATAACTAGTGGTGCTACAGAATGGCACATACTTTCCCGTATTAGTTTTCTATTTCCTTGGGTCTTCGCTAGCTATTCGGAATTGCCACAAACTCTTTCTTGCCAGCTGTCATCTATCACCACCAAAAGTAATTTTTTTGTAATTTTCTTAATTTTCGGTTTCCTATTGGTAGAACGGAAATATTAATTTTAGAATATTAAAGAACAATAAACCCTAGTCATAAATGGCAATTTTCTTTTAAAAAAGATGTGCCGTTCAAGAGAAAATGGCGTTTTAGCACTACTAAAAATGCGAAATTTGAAGAACATTTTCACAGAAAATGATTGAGTTTTCAAAATACTTTATTTGAAGCACTTACACTCACAAATATAATAATCTTTACACATTGCTGGTAATGTGCATATTAAAGATGTGAGAGATCTTTCAAAAAAATTACAATTATGTAATTTTTGAAAAAACAAAAAAATAACTAAAATAAACTTTACGCTATACTAACGAGTGTAATTAGCACTATCCGTTACAAAAGTTTCAAGAAATATTGCAGCCTTATACGAGAAAATGGCGTTTGAGCATTTCTGAAAATGCCGAAATTTGAGCAACTTTTCACAGAAAACGGTAGTGTTTTCACGAAACTTTACTTTACATTATTTAAAGCATATATACTCGTAAATAAAATAATGTGAAAAAATCGCCGATAATGTAAATATTAACGACGTGAGAGACAAGTAAAAAAAATACATTTTTGTAATTTTTGAAAAAAACCAACCGATAGACTAAAATGGCTTTTATGTCATTGATAGAGTACATTTACCACTGTCCCTACCAAAAGTTTAAAGAAAAAATTTGGAGACGTTTTTGAGAAATCTTGTTTTTGTAATTTTTTAAAATTGCACATATTGCACGAAAACTACCAAAATTTTGAAAAACATTTACATGACTTTTATTAAAGAACTCAATATGCAGAACAAATTTTATTTGAAGAAAAAATCTCTATCTCCAATTTTGTAGTTGGAGAAAGACGCCGAAAAAAATTCACTTTCGCAATTTTCGAAAATTCAGAGCTGTACGTGAAAATCGGACCTATGCCATGATTAAAAGTGTATTTTACTCTATTCATACAAGAAATTTAAAGAAAAAAATTTGGAGCCGTTTTTGAGAAAATTTTGAAAATCCCTAGGGGGCTTCATATAAAGTACCCCCAAATTTTGAAGAATCTTTTTCAAAATCTCAAAGCTTTGTCTAGAATCAGATCGACTAGGGAAAATCCATTTTGGAAGAAATCGTACGTATGGTTTAGGCGCTAGCAGTGTTCACAGACGGACGTTTTCCTTTCAATTGGGTTTTCGGTATCAAGGACCTACAAAACAGGGTTTCTGGCTACACCACGTGTTGGGGGATTTTTTTTTCTTAGTTTAGCAAGTGGTTTTATCCACTTATTCGTTTTCACGGCCCGGCAATTAATTTTTTTCCGACGAAAATTGGCCACTTTTTCGCGCAGCATTACATAACTTTCCGTATACTACGTATAGGATTTTCACTCCGTGTATACGTACGTATACGGGAAAGTAAAATGGCAAGTATAACGCCACGCTGGCTGTAATCAAGGTAAACTTGCGTGAAATTATACTTGCTTTTCTGAAGGTGTTGCAAATGTTACTTTTACCCCATGTTTGTTTTATTTGTAAAAGTAAACAACTGCTGCTCCTGACTATCGAAGTTAAACACACCAATGCACAGAGTTGCCTGGGGGAAATTTTGTCCCCAAAAAGGGGATTTTATTTCGTTGTGGAGAAAGAATGGGAAACATTAGACTGGGAAATGTTTGGGGAAATTTTCATCCGGAGTCAAGATAGAATATTCCTATAGATAGTGTAGTGGCACTTGGTAAAAAAGAGTAACCTGCTTACTCAAGACTCCCCACACTTTTTGATGAAGGTATTCAGAAAATAACTAGGTGACTGGCTTTCAGTGTAAACTATGGACATCAGGAATAGGAGCATTGATTATTAACAGCTTAAAGAAATCTTTTTATATTTTCAATTTTCTTTATTGACTAAAATTTGCTACTACAATGTTCCTTAATCACAAATACAAGGAGTTGACATCAAAAGTCCTTATAGTGGAGATGTAACTGGTTCGACCACTTCACCTATTTAGGAAAGAGGTAAAATGTTAGTTCAATCACAACATTTAAGTAAAAGTACACTAGTACCAAAATTAATCAGTACGTTAGAAGTGAAATTAAGCCAACATGAGTTTTATGGATAAATTTATATTTCATCATAAAAATACTTAAGAATAAATATAAGTGTATTTTTAACATTCATACCATTTTCTTTATCAAATAAAGCTGAATAATGACTCCTTTGACATCACCTGTTAAATACAAAGGTAAAATATTAGTACACTAACTACATGTAAGCAAAGGAAACTTTAACAAAAAATAATCAGTACGTTAGAAGTGAAATGTAAGCCAACACGAATTTTACTGGATAAATTTATATTTCATCACAGAAATACTTAAGAAATAAAAGTGTATTTTTGACATTCATACCATTTTCTTTATCAAATAAAGCTGAATAATGACTCTCCTTTGACATCACCTGTTAAATACAAAGGTAAAATATTAGTACACTATCTACATGCAAGCAAAAGTAAACTTTTAACAAAAAATAATCAGTACGTTAGAAGTGAAATGTAAGCCAACATGAATTTTATGGATAAATTTATATTTCATCACAGAAATACTTAAGAAATAAAAGTGTATTTTTGACATTCATACCATTTTCTTTATCAAATAAAGCTGAATAATGACTCCTTTGACATCACCTGTTAAAGACAAAGGTAAAATATTAGTACACTAACTACATGCAAGCAAAAGTAAACTTTTAACAAAAAATAATCAGTACGTTAGAAGTGAAATGTAAGCCAACACGAATTTTACGGATAAATTTATATTTCATCACGGAAAATACTTAAGAAATAAAAGTGTATTTTTGACATTCATACCATTTTCTTTATCAAATAAAGCTGAATAATGACTCTCCTTTGACATCACCTGTTAAATACAAAGGTAAAATATTAGTACACTATCTACATGCAAGCAAAAGTAAACTTTTAACAAAAAATAATCAGTACGTTAGAAGTGAAATGTAAGCCAACATGAATTTTATGGATAAATTTATATTTCATCACAGAAATACTTAAGAAATAAAAGTGTATTTTTGACATTCATACCATTTTCTTTATCAAATAAAGCTGAATAATGACTCCTTTGATATCACCTGTTAAAGACAAAGGTAAAATATTAGTACACTAACTACATGCAAGCAAAAGTAAACTTGTAACAAAATATAATCAGTACGTTAGAAGTGAAATATATGCCAACACGAATTTTACGGAAATCTTAACTTTTCATCATTATATAAAGTAAAAGTAGAAATTCACATTAAAGAAATCCTTACCATTTTGTTTATTACAGAATTTGCAAATGCACTTTTTCCTGGATACAAATTGCAATGGATCTTTCATTCCAACAAATTGTGTGTCTTTCAATGTATCTGCATCTTTGACAACCTAGCAGGAACATAAAATACTAGAGTAATTTCAAAAAAAAAAAGTTCCATGTTACATCTAAAATGATCAGTATGTTAGAAGTGAAATTCAAGCCAACATGAATTATGGAAAATTAACAAATCACAAAATTGTGAGTTTATATGAGTTCGCTTCAGAATGGCAATGTAAAAACTTACACCCTACTGATTGAATAATCTGCGAATATAATTCCCCCCCCCCCCCCAACACGCATTTTTCGACTGACATATTTCGGGAAAAACCTGGTCTTATATTCAGGTAAATATGATAGACAGCAATATAGTCCCTCAAAAGAAACAAATTTATATAACGAAGAGGCATTAATATGATATATTCAGGAAAAATGTTCTGAACATAAGAAAATGAGGATTTGCAAAATTTAATTGCACTCACCCTGTATCAACTTCAAGAGGGCGATATGCAGCTTTTCTGCAACAAAACACCTGGGAAAGAAAAAAAACAAACCTCCAATTAAATTACATCTTGGAACAAATAGTCGGTCCACTTTAAAATACCATCATCAGATCGCTGTGGGAATGACATTTGGTCATCAACACATCAGAATTAAACACTCATCATTTTTAACTTTTTGCAAAATATGCAGGATTTTTCTTTTAACATTCATATTTTTAAATTGTTTACGAAGATCCACTCAAATGAACATCAATATCAATGCAACAAGTATGAAGCCAATCCAATCTCTACTATTCACAAATTCCTACAGCTTACAAATACACCGACAAATACAAGTACAGGGCTGGTTTGTACTCTTTTTGCAATAGTTTTTGAATAAGGTAACTGTTCTCACCTCAATTTAAGCTGCCCAGTAGAAAGGCTCCTCAATAGTACCAGTACCTGAAAATCCACATCAAGTTAAAACATGACCTGAACAAAACCTGCAGGAATTTTATACTAGTAACTTCAGTACGCTGTGGGAATGACATTTGGTCATCAAAACAAATCAGACTTGAAACTCATCATTTGTATTTTTTATAAGTGATATTTATACACAATGCAAATAAGAATTAACCCAAAAAGTTGACTGTTACAGTGAAATCTCTACATAACGCTTTTTAAGAGACCATGAATTCTGAGCACTGTATAGAGGAAAACACCATAAAGAGGACAACTGTATAAGGGCTTCTGGTCAGGACCAGAAAACACTAACAGAGGAAAGCATTCAATGGAGGAACATTATGTAGACGTTTCACTGTACATACAATCAATATTAATGAACACTATAAGTGAATTAAACGCTTTCCAGTTCACTTATAATAAATTAGATTAAATCTTGTGCACAGAATATGCAAATTCCCAAGAGCAATACTCATTGAAAGCGAAAGCAACAGGATTCAAAAAGCACAAAGAATTCTAGATAGCAAATGAAATGAATTCCCTTTAATTTTAAAATAGGGTGGCAACTCTTTCCCTGGAACAAATTTCCCCAATTTTCCAGTGTGTTTTTAATTTTTTTCTGATAAGATATGAAGTTTCACTCCACTTAAAGAAAATATTAAATCTACCCTGATATTAACAATTCAGCCTTCCGATTCCACTGTATTCAAATGTGTATTGTCAATTGACCATTTTCTCAGAACATGGCTAGTATTTATGAAATAGGGTAATGGAAAAAAAGATGTTGGTATAATTTCAGGAACTCTCTCGTATTTCAAAATACAAATACATGAATTGAATGATTCGTAATCATTGGTCAGGTTGGACCATGGCCGATTTCTGATATCTTAGCACTGTACATAAAAATAATACATTAAAGGCAAAACCATGCAATAATTCTAAAGAAAAGGCATTTATGCAAAAAAGGCATGCTAAAATCAGCAAAAATAAGCATTATAAAAGTCTGTCATATGTCATCATTTGTCATTATTCGTGCACATATATTATCAGCCTTTAAATAAGTTCGCTAGAAAAAAATAGGCATTTCCCTAAACATCTGATGTCTAATTATAACTAAGACATTTGTTCCGTGTTCGTATATTCCCTTGAAATCTTCATGGCTGTAATGTACTTGCCAAACTTCTATTACACAACTTCATTTATTCAGTAAATCATTTGAAACAAAAAACTGTACCCACTACTCCTATTACACGAAATAAAGATACAAGAGATCGAATTCAATGCAGTTACCTGTCATCAAATTATTGTTGACAACACTGGTGCGGTCACGTTGGCTGCATTTCCAAACCTGCAAGGTAAACCAAATATTTGTGAATACTAGTCACACAATTTTAATATGAAAATTCATTTTATGGTACAGCTCAGAGTAACTATGACATGTAAATTTCATCTCAGGTCAACATTCATTAGAACAACAAATGTATTCATGACCTCTGCTAAAGAATTTCATCATTGCAAACTTAACAAAAAGCAGGGAAAAGTTAATACTTCAAAAACCAAATTCAAATAAAATTTCAAAATATACTAAATATCACCCTCTTACAAAATAGAAATGCTCAATGAACAATACTTACATTCAATCAGATGTCATATCTCCGTTATCATCCCAGTGTCCAGCAGCATTCCCATGGAGTGCTCCTGTTAAAGTAAACAGGATCTTTAATAGTAATTTAATTTTAATGAAGATTAGGACACAATTTGTAACTGGTTTACTTTTGCAAATAACTGACTCGTGACTCAGATACACCTTAGTGTGAATTTCAGTTATTACTAATATTGTTGGGTCATCTGGAGATCAAACAAAATTACATAGCATTTTAAAAATGGTGCAGTTTGTAGTTATTTGAGCTTCAATGTTCTCTAGTCAGTTGCATTGCTTTCATTGACATTAGTGAAAGAGGACTGGCAGTGAAAAGTTCTTCCAAGAAAGGAGGACATTTTACATTTTATTCTAGTTTTTTATAACATTGGATTTTACAGGGAGCAAAGCTGATTATAAAAAATATTATACAAATACATTTTTTTATTTGACCAGAAAACCTCACTATACATTAGGTATTACAGTTGGATAAATGTAGTACTTACTGGTTACAAAATACTTTGTTATATAAATCAAATCATCATATTCCAACAAATCATTTCAAAAAAGTAAAGAGAAGAGAATTCAAATACAATGCTTGTAACTTACCTGTAAGGATATTGAAGACATGTCTCAAATGGACATCTTATACGCACAATTTACAAACCTGCATGGAAGACCAAACATTTGTGAATATCACCCAAACAAGATTTAAATACAAAAAAATCATTTATAATACAGCTCAGAGTAACTATGACATGAATATTTCATCTTAGGTCAACATTCATTAGAACAATGAATGTATTTCATGACCTATGCAAACTAATTTCATCATTGCAAACTGCAAAACACAGGGCAAGTTACCACTCCAAAATTTAAATTCAAACAATTTTCAAACACAATAATACATTCTCAGAAGATCAAAATATTCATTGAACAATACTTACATTCCACAATATTTTGTATCAACTTTTCATCATCCCAGTCCAGAAGCAGCCCATCAGTGCAGTATTCCTGTTGATAGAAAACAGTTTTAGTGAAATTTCACTTCGAAAATGTCCATTTATCCACTGTCCACTGGAATTCATTGGAATACCAAATGCTGTTTAACCTCTGCATTTACCTTATTTATCAGAATAGAAGTAGACTTTCCTTACAAGACAACTCCCTATATTAAGGGGCCATTCATAAATTACGTAATGCAAATTTCGAGAATTTTCAATACCATCCCTCCCCCTTGTAACACACTTCCCTATCTCCATGTAACAGTGTAACGTTGCCTCAGCCTCTTTCCTCCCATTTAGCGTTACAAAATTTATAGATGCCCCCTAAGAATTTCTTAAACTTTAACTAATTCTTTCTATGTAATGAAAATTGTCTTGCTGATGATCGTATTGAAACTTATTGCCTAAGCTATCACAATTATCTTGTCCCTTAAATTTATTATAACTGTTTTGTCACTACCGCCTTCATCTTCACTTTTATCGTAGTGTCCTTATTGGTCCTCCCGTACTGCATCTTCTGACACTTCAGGCTCCCCTGAAAATTTTGAGTGAATCATTTTTTCCTTCTTGTTGCACTCATGTTCATGACCTCGAGTCTAATGAAATTAACTTGAAATTCACATTGTTTAATGTTTGTATTAACAAGATCAAGTTCTGCCCTGCTCATGCAAGATCAAGTTCTGAACTGAATTTTTAAATCTCCCATTCAATGGACAATGGCAAAAGCTTTTACTAAGAATTTTTTTATTGTTCTCTCTGCTACCGGGTGAAGAACATGAACTTTCAGTGCGAGTTTTTTGATTTGCATCATTAGGGAAACAAATTTTTACCAGCCGAATTGACAGATCATGCAGCCTCATGTCAGGGCACTGTGTATATCATCTAAGCCATTTGTGTTCCTTTCTGCATCATGTATCACTTACTACAGTGCCTTCTGTATGAGGTTCTCTTATTACCAGCCTATTCAAAAAATATTTGATTTGAGGATGTCCGGAAAATTCATATTGGAAATCAAGAATACATTCACAAATAACATTAGGAATTATAAATACATGTGACATCTATCCCCTTCACAACTTATTATGTCCGTGATCAAATTTCTTGACGTGGAACGGTAGCAAAAAAAAAAAACAACCTAAATTGTAACACACTAAACTTAATCTGCAAATTAATGACCCTCTATTTTTCAGATGAAATATTTAGGAAAAAACCTTGTATGTGGTAAACATTACTTTCCTCTTCGTATTGGAATAAGACTTTTCACTTTACCCTTAACCCTTTGCGGTCCTCTGTCCCGTGTGGCGGGACACAGCGTTTTCCTCATTGCAGACCCTTTAAATCCCCAGGTAGCTGGTTGCACCGGTCCGGTTTGCCGCGGCGTAAGAAACTGTACTCGGGTTTCAAATTATTTTTCGTATTATTACAAACAAAACATTTTAATTTATTTGCCTAATTTATAATACATAATTCTGTAACTTAATGTTTGGAGCGGAGAGCTTCACCTCATTACCAATAATGCCTGTATATTACATTGTATGAACGAAGTCCGAGTTATCATTACTGTAATTTTCTTCACACTCCACGGAATATCTCGAGAAAATATATTCAAATTCTTACTTTCCTGAAGATTGTTAACTCTTAGAATTGTTTACCAATTCACACAATTCAAGCTTCGACATTCTCGAACACTTACATCTCGATGTCACCATAAGTTCAACTGCAACCTCGTAAGCAAACTGATTTTAAACAACATAAAATGGGCAAAGTCTGGCTACAATGAAGAAAAATACTGCCCAATCTCTTCTGAAGATAATTAGTTGTACAGGAAACCGGTGCCATTTACCTGAGTGAAATAATACAGAGTTAATTATAGGTCCCGCCCCACGGGACAAAGGACCAGAAGCAGGAAAAAGGAAAGTCCCGTGACGCAGGACATCGGACCGCCAGACGAAGCAGACGGAAAAGTGAAAGGACCGCAAAGGGTTAACCTCCCCTTGGTATTATCCACATGGCAGTATCATACATGGTGGAAACTACCTTCACTCTTAAGACAATAATAATAAAAAAGATACATAAATCCAAGGCTCCTAAGTTACCTGTTGAGAGTTATTGTTGTTATCTTGACATGAACATCCTGTTAGCTCCACTCCCAAACCTGCAAAGACCAAATGTTTGTAAATATTATCTGAACTAACAATTTTCATACAAATTATCATGTTATTTGTGCTCAGAGTAACTATGACATGCATTTCATTTTTGGTCAACATTCATTAGAACAACGAATGCTATTTACGACCTCTGCTAAAAATGTCATCATTGCGAATTTTAGGGGGAAAAGCAGGAGTTAATCTTTAAAATTCAATTTTAAAACACAAGATTAAATTTTGAAACTAAATAACACATTCTTACAAAATAAGATGCTCACTGAACAATGCTTACATATAGAGATGACTACTCATTTCAACTTTTGTCAACACCCTGGAAGCCAGCAGTAACTTTCAGTTTGCTGTCCCTGTTGAATGAAAACAGAACCATTAGTACAACTTATAAAAGGATTTTCCAAATGTATTCTCAAGTGTAACCATCAGAAGATTTTACACAAGTTGATGCATTAAAGCACATTTTACGCTACTTACTAAACCATGAATATTATTTTAACAAAGAATTACAAGGATCTACTTAATGCTGGAGTCAGCAAATTTTCAACACCTGCAATTAACAGCATATTAATAATTAATTTATTTCAATGTGTAACCACATATTAATACTGACACTTACCACTCATGATGTGAACACTGCTCTTTAATTGTTATAATTATTAAAATGAACAAAGTTTTCAGTTTTTCCTAAGAATACGAAGAGGAATTTAGGAAACAGGGGAAATGAAAACAATTGTGCTGAGTGCTAACACATTTTAATGTCAGCAGAATCTCTTTTTTACATAATCAATAACATTAGCCTATTTGCCCTTCTTCGCCTTGATTTTACGCATGTAAAACTCCAATTCTTTCCCTTCAAGGATGTATCCATCTGCTCTCCCACACTGTCCCGGTCGACTGGAAATGCAAGCTGTTGGAAAAAGTTTCATTATTTAAAACTTGATGAATGATACTATCTTTGAAATATGATGTAAGATGTCATTAATAATCTATTAATACAATGACAACAGTAAGGAATAAGTATTCATTTAATTGTATTTTGCCACTTGCCTAGAATTCTCGATGCCTGGAATTGCTCTTCTAAGGCAGGTTCAACCTTTGCTGTCTTTTGACGAGTCTTGTATTTCTTCTCGGCTTTTTTGGATCTCTTCTTATTTAAAACCTCTTCCTCTTCTTCTGTCTGAAAAATTGAACACACATTCACTTTCGACAATTACTTAATACCATACATTTCTTGTATCATAAGATCAGAGGCCATTTTAATCACATCAAGTCAGCTGACACGCATGGACCATTCCACATCATATCTTATGATAATTTAATAAGGAATACACTTTTTCACTCACCAACTTGGCAGTCTTCTTGCGACCCAGAGGTAGAGCATAATGTGCCTCATACCACTGTCGGAAGGGAACTGCATCAATAACAACAATGGCATTTTTCACAAGAGTCTTGGTTCTCACCAATTCATTGTTGGATGCATTATAGACTACATCAATAATACGAGTCTTCCGTGCAACTCCTATAACATACAAATCATCAAATAAATGAACTACAAATATCCAACCCAGAGGCACAAGAAACTATCAGTTCAACTATGGTAATACAAATGTCGTACATTGTCCCTTTCACCTACTGAAAAATTGCCAAGTATACTATCTGGGTTATATTACAGCAATAATCTCAAAGAAAGGTTAGGCTCCATTGCTTAATTATTACATCAGTAGGGTAATTGAAAGGTACTTTTGGAATAGAGTATTCCTCTGCAATTGTATTGTGTTTCAAGCATTTTCAGACTTGCACACTGACAGCAAGATTCAACAGGCCAAGGCCTTTGACTAGATGTTTGAATAAAATAGTGGCATTTCATTCACAAACCACACATCTCATCCAGTGAGTAATTGAATAATTAAAAACCTTAAATTATACCTTCCGATCCCCAAGCAAAGTTTCCTTGATCCAAACGAAGCGCTCGATATTTTTTATTTCCACCCCGTGTTCTCACAGTATGGATGCGTCTGGCTCCAAGCTGTAACAAATTCTTCAATTAACTGCACGTAACACACATATTGCTTGCACACCTGCAGTAGATTCCTCAGGACGTTAGAAGTGAAAGTAAACCTTCATTAGGATTCAGGTACATAAGTTTTCATCATTCGCAATTGTATATGAAACAAAATACATTTCTAATTTCTACCTTGGTATTAGCAGCTGGGCGACCTAACTCAAACTTCCTCTTCTTTCTAAGGGGCTTCCTTTTGCCGCCTGTTGCCCGGCGTTTATGCCAGTGATCGCGGGAAATACCTGCAAGAAAACATCTTGTTAAGAACAAAAACTAATGTATACTTCCATTACAATGAAGACACGTTATCGGGCGAAACCAAAAACTTTAATTATAATGCAAGTTCTTAATATTTAGCACACCTGTTTCACTCTATTTTTCTCAATAGTAAACGAATGATAACAACAAAACTGGCACAATAAACTCTTTAACACGTGGATAATACTTATCCCTCGTCCACCTAACATGCCGATTTTAACTATCAGGTATTTCAAAAAAATGGCCAATTTGACTTCTCGGGAGTAATTCAAAGAACACATTATAAAGCTAAATTCGTTACTGAAACCTTCAGAGTTACTTCCATTTCTTCAAAAACGCGATGATTTCCGATAACCTTCGTCAACCACACACCACTTTCAACTTACCCATCTTGCCGACAACGAAAGAGAGTCGGAAACTGCGTTGCCGGAACCCCAGCAAATTCTGTTGTTATCCAATCCCAAGGCTGTATGACTACCAACACATGTTAGTGAAGTATCGATTCGGGAACTACTTAATTTTTAAAGAATATATAGTATATGACGGCCTTATTAATACTAAATTTCCTTGAGTATTTGTTAAAAATTATTAATTATTTGTATTGCATATAAATTATCTTCTTCGTTGTATAATCATTATGCAGTTAACATGCTGGTAAGAAGCAATTTGATGTGATGTATGTGGCAGCATTGCGGTTCAAGAATGGTGGTGGGAAGTGATCAAAATATTTTTGATTTTTAGTTTTCTGTTGCTGTCGGCGAATAAAATAACTTTTATTTGTCCAATTTCTATTAAGAAATATTTTACACACGTGCAAGTCAAATACATTTCCATCATAGTTATGGATATTCCTGGAGGGTCAAATGATTGTTGCGAGGTTCAGAAATACTTCCACGGCTCCGTTTTCTTTACCAGATGTATTGACGGACGTAGGTATTAGCCAGTGCCAATGACGAACAGAATGCAAGGATGAATGATGCCCTTCCATCTTCGTCGGTGACCGATGAAAGTAATATTCAACCTTCGGTAGAATCGTCGGAACCAACAGGGGTTACAAGGAACCTCTGTAATGAACCAATTTCAGTTTCTGAGTTGAGTAGCAATCTTCCTCAACAGGAAGAGACTGGGAATGATGATTCTGTTAAAAAACAATGCTTAGAATCTTCTGCAGGATTTGTTAAGTCTGAGGGTCACATTTCAGAACATATTTGTAATTTGAACGTTAATAATATAGAACCTGCAATAAATGAGAATGAAACAAATGCTTCACTGGGGGAAGCTCAGGATTATGTTATGCCAAAATATACATTTGCGTGTGAACCACAGCTTATTACTGGTGTATGGGAAGAATTCAAGAAAGTTCCAGAAGAATGCTTTACAAAGGGTTGCAAGTGGTCACCAGATGGCACATGCATCCTAACAAATAGGTATACTTAATTGAACGAATTGTAAATTTAATGACAGTTACTTCATTACAGTGCTATTTTTCATGTTGAAAAGAAGCTATTTTTTTTAATGAAATATAATTGAAACAAAACAAAGATATGAATTAAAGTGTATGTGAAAAAAACTTATTGCAGTATTTACTTGACTCAAATGGCCACAATTAGTTACACTAGATAAATTGAGATCAGCGGAAATTGTATAATATAGGAATTTTTATGAATATAACAATAACTTATATATAAATAAGGTTACAAAACCCACCAAGGCAGACATTCTATGAAGAAATTAAATCAACCCTGAAGCTTTCAATGGGGCACTTGGCTATCCTTTTAAATGGCCTTGGTTCAACAATCAGTACCAATAATTTGGAGTGTCCCTTTGCCCCTCAGCTAGTCAAAAAAAGATGGAGACCCAAATTTAAGGAGTGACCCCCTTCCCAAGCTCTGAAATAAGCCATCAGCCTAATTTAAATGGTGGCAAGTCAGTTGGTACCAAAAATTAGGTATTTTACTTTTTAATGTGTGGTTACTCACAATTAGGGCCCAGAAGTTTGGTAAAATGCCTTTTATTATCGTTACTATTTTATGACTTTTGACAATAGGAAGCGCTTAATATTACTTCTGGAGTTGTTTTAGTAGATTTTTATTTTGTCCCATTTTAGTTTCTGATGCTTATTTTAGCCATTTTGTCTTAATTTTGCATTTTATATCATTGTTTTGCTTTGTTCTTCTGGCACCAATCAACTTGGAATATACCTGCAAGCCTAAGGCAACACAAAGATATTATTGTGTTTTGTCTTTATGTTTTAAAAATCTAAATGAAAAAGGAAGATGATACCAGTCAAGATTTTTGATATTTTTGTTGATGCTAATAGGCTTTGTTCACTCGCATGGAATCTCGTCCTACTTTTGAGTATGGCCTCCAATCGTTATTGAGGACAGCTCATTAAGTACAAAATACCCTTCTAAGTGGTGATGATTACGCAAGTGTGAAGAATGAAAAATTTAATTCCGTTTTTGCTAATGCCATTTCAAGATTCAAAACTGAGTCCACAATAGCACGAAGAGATAGCATCATGAGTAAAACAAATTCGCAGCCATCATTCTGGATAGCTATGTGGAATCAAAATTACAAGGAAAAGGTTGTTTCCTTACGCATTAAGTGTTAGTGTAAATTTTAGAGTTAAAATAAAAATGTGATTCATTTTAATTATAATTTTGTACAGTAGTTCCTTTTAAATGTGATTTTTCATTGTTTACGTGCCTTTTTGCACCCCTATTTTAGCCAGAATAAATGCCTGTTTTAGTAAAAATAAATGACTCGTTGCCTACTAATTTTAGATAAAATATGTGCCTCAACTTCTGGGCTCTTCTCATAATATAAGAAGTATTTTTATAATAATCATTTTTATTTTTGTGGAAGTAAGAAGAAAGAATAATTGATAAAATCCTGAAATGTTATTGTATATTAAAAGAGGTTTAAAAGAATACTAATATCGTCATGCCTATATAAATGCTTTATAGAGCTTTCGTTAAAGGTTGATTAATTACAAAGACTTATAATGCAATAATTTTTAAGTTTAGTTAATTTTATGGGGCTGAATTGAGTAAAAATAAGAAAAGAATTTCAGTCATTCACTATTCTTTGACTAATTCTGAAGTGGGTGCATTAAGGGAGGTATCTCTGTTTTGAGATAAATGAAATGTGGAGTGTAATTCAATGTGTATGATCGCAGTTTGGTTAAATCTCATTTCTTTGTTTATTTCATTCTCTTGTAGTATGAAGTACTGATGTTTCACATAATTGTTTCAATAAGTAAAGACATTAGTAGTGGCCACTTCAGTACAAAATTTCAAAAATTAAGAATTAGAGGTTTCCCACTTGCTTCAAACTTGCAGACTGTGGAGCTTATGGCTTCTAGTGGGGAGATGTAAAATTGATTTATTGAATTGTTATTGTTGAAGAATTTGTATATTGTCTTATTAGGGTTGGTTGCTAATATGCAACTTATGCCAATAAATTGCTATGTAAACAAAACATAATAGTGAATTTTAAATTAGCCATAGGCTATTAATAAATAAGATGTAAAACAAAAAATGTATTTCCTTTTTTCTTCTTTATATTTTATAAAATAAGTTCAAAACATCTTAATAATATTGCAAAATGTAACATGAACTGATACTTTTTTGGACTTAAATTAGCTTGAACTTGTTCAACGGTAGAATATCAAGTGGCCCTCTCTGAGTTAAATATCTGAAGATTACCAAAATTGTGCAGTTTACAAGTGGCCAATTGTAGATCAGAATTAGGATTTGGAAAGAAATTAATAAAGAGTAGAACCAACAGAAAATTGGCAATTTTTAAGAAAGGGGAATATTCAGAAGTAAGCTAATTATTCATTGAGTTTCTTGTATGAAATTTAATATTGTAGCCCAAGAATTTTGAGACTACTTAACTGGCCACTGCGGTTGCTTTTCCCTATTGACCTGCACAATTTTTAGAAAAATAGAGTATGCAAATTATTGTTTTATACATATATATATTATATATGTATATATATATTATATATATTTATACATATATATGTATATGTATGTATATATATATATATATATATATATATATATATATGTGTGTGTGTGTGTGTGTGTGCGCAACAATTATTCTACAAAATGTCTTATTTTACTCAATATGTTCTAGCATGTAATGATAATCTAATCATTTACTTTAAAGCACAATTCTCTGTGCTACCCTTTTGTCAGGCAAACACAGTTATTGTAGCAGAAAAATAAGAAAATAAACAAAAACAAACATTAAGCTAGGAATCATGGAAGGTGTGTAGCCTGCATATAAATGAAATCACAAGCAAAATATTGATGCAAAGAAGAAACTACAGTGCTTCCAGAATTATCTGACATCTCAGATCATTTTGAATCATGACTGCTCTGCATGTGTTAGGTGGAACATTGTTTTTATCTTGCTTTGTTTGAGATGCTTGTAAAGCATGCAATAGATAGGGGCAGTGTATGCAAGTGAAGATGGGAGATCTTTCTTCTTCTCTTTTGAAATTGCAACAGGTCCATTGTAGTGCTGAGGTTGTCTCAATGTTGGATTGTCTTTTTCCCTTTGAAGAAAGCTGATGACTTCAAATTTGGAACTATATTCAAGATTGAACTTGTAAAAATGATCCCTGAGGTATTTTTGTCATAATGGCACTGTTTTATATCCATCTGGTTTACTTTCTTTCTATTTTTATTCCTCATTTTAAGTTGTATTGCCCTTTTCAAGAGAGAGGAAACATTTTTAGAAATTGTCTCCCTTCATTTCAGTTGCAATGAAAGGTTTCTGTTTCCCTTCTATACACACCAACTGTGACCATGGATGTCAATGTTTAGTGGTTCCTTTGAATTTAGTTTTCATTTTCTCAATTTAAACTATTATCAGTGTTAGCATCGATCAGCATTAAGTGAGTGTATCCAGAAAGGATAAATGTGTGATTTATTATCTTCAAATTTGAGTTTTAGATTACTATTGTGTAGGTATTTTTTTTTACCTACACATATGTTAGAGTACATTGATTCAGATTTTACTGATGGATTCAGCCCTTGAAGTATGTATACAGCAAGATCTAATGTCATTTGTGCCACTTCCAGCCATACCTTCATGCTATGTGAAACAGTATTCTTTATTCTCATCATAGTCATGAATGGTGAGATTGAAGGTCCAAGTTGACTTTTATGAAAGGCTACTGAACTGTATAAACAACTGATGTTGGTGGGCATTTCTGCAGATCAAACACAATTTTTTCCATCTCTGAGTCCTCTTTAAAACTATCCTTGTCAGCAAACTTGGCATCAAAGAATAGGTCGCTTGACAATGGTGTCCTTCCAGCTGAGCTCTTAATTTATCCTAGTTCAGTGTGAAATTTATCTGTGTTCTTTTGCAAATTTCAAGAATTCTGACTATAGTTCATTTGTTATTGTTGTACAACCGGAAGACTATTGTTGCCTTTTCAACTTCATTGAAATTAGATATCTGTGAAAAATTTATGACAGTCCCTCGTATATTTCAAAATTCTGGGTAATGTGTTTTTCATAATCAAACTGCATTGTTTTCTTCACTTCATTAATAAGTTTATTGTTTTATACATTAAAAACCCAACACATTACATTTTCAATCTTGGTAGTAAAAATGTCCTCAGTTAATAAGAAATTTCTTAATTTTTGTGAAAATATTGCTACATTTATTGACATTTTATTGTAAAAAACAGCAACAAAATATTACTGTTTTTTAAAGAAATTGAATTGTGTATATTTTGGTAAAACTTAGTGATAAGTAAGTTGAGCTCCTACAATGTGAGATAAAATAACTGTTTATCCTAGTGTTCAGTTATCCAGGCACTCTCAACCACATCAACAAGGTATACCTGTACCTTGATCCTCGTTTAAACTAAAAGACATATTGATGGTTTTGAGAATTCTGATGCAGAATTTCTAGTTACAGGTAGTATTGAGTTATTTTCAATTTTCCTTTTCTTGAAAATGATTTGACTGTACTATGAATTAATTCACCTTTTCCCCAAAGTTCCTAATTAATATTGTGAGAAATCCTTTCATGTCAAGAAAAATGGTGGTTATATTTTAAATCAATATACCAAATTATGTTAAAAATGAGTTTTTCAAAAACAATTTTCAGTAATCTCAAGTTAGCAGGTTTATGTTATTGGAAAAGTGAAGATAGTCTTAAAGAAATCATATTCTTCCACAAATATTCAATAACATGTACTCGATTCTGAGAAGAATTGAGGTTGTATAGTTATCTCCAGACTGTCTAGATTAAAACGATCTCAAAGATCTTGCCAATATCTTCTCCAGTGCCTTCTAAAAATGTTAACTAAGCACAGCCCAGTGGATGATGGTCAACGTTTACTTATTTCATATAGTAACATTATGATGTAGTGAAATATTAATTTTGTTTCATCAACCTTCATTAGCTGTCTGGAATGATCTAAGAAGTTTATTTTAATATGTTGACAGTTTTAGAAGTCATTGGTGAAGATATTGGGTGAATCTTTGGCTCTAGATAGTATGGAGATAACATAAACAAGTCTTTTTGATTTAGTAACACTCATACAAAAATTAATTTTTGACAGTGATGACAACCTTCTTCGCATCTTTGACCTGCCTCGTGAATTGCATTGCCAAGAATTTTGGCCTGAAGGGAAGACCTTGCCTGAGCTGAAATCAACATTGCTTATTAAAGAAGGAGGGCGTGTATATGATTATTGTTGGTATCCTTTTATGTCATCATGGAATCCTTTGTCATGTTGTCTTGTAAGCACCAGTCAGTTCAGCCCTGTACATCTTTGGGATGCATATACAGGACAATTGCGAGCTAGTTACAGATCCTATAATAGGTAAGAAGATTATATAATTCTTCACTCTTTGTGTTTATTCAGAAAGGACAAAGAGCAAAAGTAACTTTATTTATCTAAATCTCAAATAGCTAGAGTATTGTTGCTTGTTATGTCTTAATTCACAATGACTCTGAAGCATCAAAATTTTAAAATTGCTACATGTATGATTAATGATCTCTTATGTTTGTTTTAGTGTGGATGAAATTGAGCATGCTTTTAGTGTGGCATTTAATCTAACTGGAGAAAAACTTTATTGTGGCTTCAAGAAGAGGTTAAGTGTTTTTCATACTGCTTCTCCTGGAAGCAGTTGTGAAAATAGAAATTTGAAAGGTAGTATTTTTAGAGTTTTTATGACATTGAGTTGTATTATTATAATAATGTATTGAGTATTGTCTTGTATAATAATTTATGTAATTTACAGGCCTTGGTCGACCTGTCGGGATTGTATCCTGTATCTGTGTAAATCCAGCAAATGAAAGTATTTATGCATTTAGCAGTTATTCACGAACTATTGGTATGTTGTTTTGATAAAACTGGCGAAAGTTGCCTATTCTTTTATAAATTGGTTGTTTTGTTAAACTATTATTATGTTCATAGGACTCTGTACGGAGCCTGATGGGCAGGTGATGTGTTTATTGTGCAATGAAGGAGGGGGTCTCACCCACATCATGTTCTCTCCAGATGGTACAAAGTTGTATGCAGGTAGTCGCAACGACTCCCAGCTCTTCTGTTGGGATATGCGCAAACTCGGAAATGTTCTTTTCACAGCAGAGAGAACAAATAACACTAACCAGCGTATCTATTTTGACCTCACACCTGATGGTCGGTTTCTTGTTTCTGGTGAGTTCTTTGTCATGACTGTATCTAATGTTGTTTTTTATTATTTTTATTTTCCTTGTGCATTGTATTATTCTCTTGCATAAATGTTAGTGTTAACTCTCTGCTCTCTTGTATTTATTTGCTCCACTCTTCGTTTAGCACAAATTTTGTCAATATTTCCTAGAAGAATATCCTGTTTGAAATGGAGATTTACTTTGCTTGGTAATGTTAGAGTACCCATTACTGGTGGCTGACAGATTGTAGGAATTTATATTTTGAGAGGCAAGTAGCTAATTTTTGCAGAAGTTGCAGAATGAGACCCAGAGTAATGAGTAAAATTTATAGTTGTGTATCCATTGCACCTTGGCTTGTACAGAGATTGGATTTTTTAAACAAAGCCAATCACATTCAAGCACTTTGAAATGTGCACACTTGGATGTATTTTGAAAGTTTTTGCCTTTCCAGTAGAACCCCATTACGAGAAAAACCCAACTCCCGAAGAATAAGTTGTGTAAGCCTTTTCTTTCTGTATATACGAGATCTGCTTATAAGAATTCCCTGCATATATTAACCACCTCCTTTGCAGGTGAATAAGCAACTAGCAAAAACTAGTCATAGATATGTTCGTAAAAAGACTTTTAACGTTTGAAGTTTTGATTTGAAAAATTGTGATTTTACCATTTCTGAATTAAGGAAACTTGAAATCCTGGCTCATTGAACTTGATAGTGAAATTATTAAGGCATTTACTTGATCTTCATAAAATTATGTTAGCAAATATTCAATAGTTACAACTGCATTACTTTCTTATATTCTGTAATCTCTGCGTTTGTTATTTTATTATTATTTTTCTTGTATAAAAATGATATGTTACTTTATTTGAATGTTATATAGTTTGTATGGTTATTTTAGGGGTCACACAATCTCATATCCTTGCAAATAATCTTTGTATTATTTTTTGTTGTACAAAAAAACTGAATAAATAAAGTTATAAAGTAATACAATACATAACTAAGTAATATAAAATAATAAACAAAATATTGATTCCAGGGATTTTTTTTTTTTTTTGACGAATAAGAGTCGTAAATTTTCCACAAACATTTCCGTAGAAACAAATTTTCTCATGCATTGACCTGTATGACTCATGATTATATTCTGAAACTCCCTTGACAAGTGCTATTTGATAAATTTTCCATTTGTGGGAAATATTCCACAAATTCATAAGCCCTCCAGAAATTACTCAGCCCATCTGTGACAGCTGAAAATCTGCTGCTGTTTTCAGTGTATATTGTTTTGTAGTGGTAATTAAGGTGTGCAGTCACTGTTGAGAGTTCATGCATACCTTCATAATTTCCTCAGTGGGTTCAGGTAGATGGGAATGTGAGCTGAGTGATTGTTTCTTTTTTTTTAATGCACTCTCTTCTACAATATTAGATATTTATATCTTTTCATGTACACTTTTTAAAAATATTAGTAGTTTTCATGAAATTTTCTGATATTTCATTTGAGTTTGCACATGAGAGCTGAAGTATTAGTAGAATAGATGTAATATCATAACAGTAGCTTGGTGTGGTGCCTCTGGTGGAGGTGGGTTGAAAAGTTTTATTTCTTCTTTGCAAATTTATAAACAGAAATTTTAAACATTTTACAGGTGCTCAGCTTGTCAATTCTCAGGCTCAAAAAGTTATATGAAAAAATATCAATTAATACTTCCCTAAATTTTTGTTTCATTCAAAATTAGGTTTAATTATCTTGAGTCTGTGAATAAAGTTGTAACAATGCATGTAAATGCCTGAAAGAGAGAAAAATATTTCACAGCCTTTCACCAATGCACTTGATGATGCATTGAAACCAACAAAAACAGAAGTTTTCTTAATTAATTTTAAACAGAAGTTAATGTGGCAGTATATCTTAAGGCAGGGAATGGGCTAAGAATTGTGCCAATCAATTTGTCATGTCTAGAGGAATCAAAGAAGTTATTGATCATACCTGTGTGTGCAGTAAGTCAATCAAAATGTGTTTCAGTTTCTTAAGCAAACGAAACGAAACAAAAACAACAACAACAACAACAACAACAACAACACGATCATTCTCTCACTTGGTGATTGAGATGAGATGAATGACACCTCATTTGTCTCAGTGAACAGGAAACGGTTTAACAGGGAGTGACAAGCAGATGACACAAGTTATTGGATTTCAATACAAAGGATTATGTGGTTGTTACCCGAAAAACAAGAAAGTTTGTGCTGTTCTAAAATCGCTAATTCAAAAAAGCTTGAATGAGAAATTCTGGAGAGCAACCCCAAATTTTTCTCCAGAAATGTCATTGTTAAAAAAGGTTATTTTTTTATGATATTCTGAAAGCCTTGTTTCAATTAAACTTTTTGTGAATCAAAATACTGAGAAAATGTGAAGAAAAAAGTGTTTTTTTATAAACCTCAAAGAATTAATCCTTAGTGGAAATATTGTAGGAAAAAACTAAACCATTGTATAAATTATTAATATAATATTGCATGACTGTATGTGATTTTTTGAAAAAGTTGTTTTTTGCTCCTTAATGTAGTAAATTAGTAAATTGCTTTCTCGATTTCTTTGTGTACTTACTTAGGACATAGACTAAGGATGTATACATCTTTAGTCTATGCTTAGGATACTGTAATCCTCACCAAATGCATGTTTTGTTGGCCATTATGTAGAATATTTTAATTTTTGAGAGTGGGTTCTTTACATGAAGCTCTTGCAACATTTTCAAAAAACAAAAAACAAAAACAAAAAAATTTAAAAAAACCTTCAGTTTAAAAAAAAATCCTTTTGTAGAATTGGTTGATTTCTCTTCTCAACTGGAGAAACTGTTGGGTCCTATTGTAAGTTTTTTGTTGTTGTTTTTTATTTGTGGAGATTGTTGTACGGAAGTCAGGGTTGAGAGTCTTGAAGGTTGGTGGATGATTTCTAGAACGAAAAGGTATTTTGAAGATTATGATGTTTGATGGCTTGGATGTCTTGTGAAGTCTAGTAAATTAAGGGGTTAAATTTTCTTGGATATATGGTGCCTCGTTTTTTTTTAATAGGTTGTGGTAATAATTTTAGGGAGTTTGATGTTGAAAGTAAGGTTGTAAATGTTACTGAAATATTGTAGGGAAGTAATCGGAGGTAAAGTGGGGTTTAAAGTGAGGGGTGATCAGAGGTAAAGTAGGGTGTAAAGTATGGTAGAGGAGTAGATAAAAATTTCTAGAATATAATGTACATCTCTGACAAGGTGCAAGGTTCTGTTGAAAGTTGGAATTGAAATGAGTGTATTTTTGTAGTCTGTGCCTGTTTACATTACTGTTTATATCCTCAGGTAGTCATTTTACCGTTAATATATTAATCCAACTTTCAGAAGTTTGCAGTCATTTTATGACTTCATTGCCTGAGTCTTTTTTGAGTTACTGTATGGTGCGTTTTATTTAGAATAGGTTGTTTTCATGTTATAATTTGATTATTTCTATTCTCCCAGCCCTGGTTTCTATTATTTATATAATTTTTTAAATCGTGCTGAAAAACATTATGAAAGGATGTTTTTTATATAAAATTTTGTCAAAAGCCAATTATAGAGTTTTCAGTGTTCATGGAAATTTATATTTAATGAGAAATTATGAGCTTTCATAACTTCTCTTATGGTGAATTTCCAAATCTTTACATTACCCAACATTACCTGCAATAATTTCCTTTCAACAATGTTTGTTATTATGGAATGATTATTGAGTGTAGGTCATTAAACAACACCATTTTAAACTGCCAACGTTTCGGCTTTTATTAAGCCTTCATCAGGGCATTTTTTAGGATCTCTCGGGTCTAACCACGATTCTCGCATCTCATCCTCCCCACATTTTTCTTCTTACACTTGGATGAGGATGAGATGCGAAAATCGTGGTTAGACCCGATGCCCTGATGAGGGCTTAATAAAAGCTGAAACATTGGCATTTTAAAATAGTGTTGTTTAATGACCTACACTCAATAATCGGTCCATAATAGTAATCAACAGAGGTCAAGAAATCAAGAACAATGTTTGTGTTGTTTTGTTTTTTGTTGTTGTCCACTTCATGTTCAACAGTTTGTCTTCCAAAGTTTTTAACATTTTTTAAAAATATTACTGTAACTTTGAGGCAAGAGTAGTCAGAAGATAAGGAATTGGTGATCTCAAACCTGTAATTTCTGTATTTAATTTAACTTAAAAAGAAAATTGAGTTTAATTCAAAATTTTTTGAAACAACTGTTTATTAAGATTTATTTTAATTACAATTTTTATTTAAGGAGGATGAAATGTGTCTTCTGGAAAATGAGAAAAAATCTAATATTTTAACTACAGTAATTTTTTACCGAGGTTGAATATGAAGTTGCAGGGGAATTTGAAAGATTTAGTGAAGAAAGTTTTTGTTTGGTTTAAGGTTAAAAATTAAATAGGTTCTTGGGTTCACAATGTATTTGTTTATGAGAGTTAAACAATTCTGCTTTAATTTTTTTGTTAAGAGTTTAATTTTTTAAATATATTTATTTATTTTATGTAAAGATAATTATTCCAATTTACCAATCTATAACTCAAATAATGAACAATTATGAACAAATTACAAACAATACTATTAGTACTACAAACTGAAATGTAATGCTTGTATTCTTAAAATTGAATGCCACCTGTTTTTGATAGGATGTAATAATCAGTGAGTTAAGCTATTCTGTATTTTGTAGATATATTTCAGGTTTTAAATAATTCTTTAGTCATATTGATTTCAGATTCTAAATTTGCAATTTATTAGTGTAACCATATATGACAAGCATATGTAATTGATGGCCTAATAAATAAAATAGATATGCCTCAGTGAATTTGTATTTTGATTTATTACAGGATACATTTTAGATATTCTTGAGTGTGTTTTATGAACATTAACTATTGGAAGAATTTTATTATCATAGAATATTTGTCTGTAACAGGATCAACAGATGGTTTGGTACATGTTTGGGACACACAAGATACCCTTAATCAAGACTCTGAAGTTCCATTCCTGCCTGTCAAAACAATGTTTCGAGCTCACAATGACTGTGTGAATGGATTGAGGTAATTAATCAGGGACCAGAAATTCATGATTTGTAATGTAATTATGCCGATTAACTGTCTTTGAGCTGTTGTCTTTACTAGTTTCTTTTAGATTTCTACTTCTTTCTTTTCAAGAAAAAAAAAAGGTTTTGTGGAATTAAATCTACTCTAATACTTTTAAACTCTTGTTGCAGTTTACAGGAGGCTTTTTCTACTAGTAATATAAAGATAAGTAAAACAGTAAATAGGGAAGTCGGACATTGCAATATTATCCTTTGTTTTTAAGTTGGTATCAATCTGTTCTTTATGGGCTGGCTTTTTTATCTTAGTGTTTACATTCACATAAGCTGTTTTGAATGCCTTAAGGAAGCTGTCTACCTGAGAAAAAAAATTCTAGAATTTTGGGTCTATTTTGTTTTCCCTTGTACATTTGATTTCTTTATTCTTTTAGTGATCAAATATTTTTTAAAATTTTTTTCTATGTGTTTATAAATAATTGGCAAAATTGCGTGTTTTTCTGTTAATTCTTTTTACTTTCTCGCCTTACAAATACTTCGTAAGAAGAGAAAGTTATGTAATCATGTGCCGGAAAACGGCTAATCTTCGCCAGAAAAACTCTTATAGCTGGAGTTTGGTGAGGAAAAAGTGGATAAAACCTGTTGCTAAATTTAGAAAAACTAGCTGTGCTATAGAATGGCACAGACTTTCTCGCATAACTTAGTTTTCTAATCTCTAAATTGAACTAGTTTTTCTGTTATGAATGATGATCTTCCTAGATATCTTCTTTGAGCTAAAGGTCATTTTTTTTTTTACATTTTCTGAATTTTTCGGCTTTCTAATACAAGAGATGAAACCACAATACACTTATTACTATTATACAGTATAAGTATTAATATCATGCATAGATATTGTGGTCACAGTCGTTATTCGGCGAGCATTGGCACAGCTCTTCTGAAGGAAGCTTCGCCAGTTCGAGCCCTGGTCAGGGAATATTATTTGTCAAAATTCTCTGTTGTCACAGGAAATAATTGAGAATTCTAGAAACTTTTTTATATTTTCAACAGCCTTCACAAACAATATCCCATTATGGCAACATCGTCTGGTCAGCGCCATCCATACTGTCCAGACTGTGAATCAGATGAAGAGGCTCCACCAAGAACAAAAAAACGGCATGTACACAGAGAAGATGCTGTCAAACTATGGTGGCTGGGTCTAAATGCTTCTCCTTCAAATCAGCAACAGTCAGAAGACTGAATGTTAGTAGCTACTAATCTTCAATTTTCTAGATGTAATGTGTTTAATTTTCTATTGGTTTTATTTAACATTTGTTACATGTCTAGATTATGTCGTGTGTGTTTAATATCTTTTCTTGGGTTTTTTCTTCATTGTGTTTAATAGTTTTGTTTGTGTATTCAATAGACATAGTTTTAAATCAAGGAACTACAAATTTTTGAATATTTTATAATACTTCACAGAATTTTTATAATTATTTTTAATATATTTTAAAGAATAGTAATTGTTTTCTTTTCATCAAAAGTATCTGATCTTAATGCATTCTAAATAAGGTTTAGGGAACAAAAAATTGCCATACTAGACTCCTTTGGAGATTCATGTGTCAATAACTTGTCTAAATTTTGCAGAATATGAGGAATCATATACATCTATCTTATGGTCAACCAATTTTAGTTGCTGAAAATTTTAAATGAATTAATTAAGGATGTTCCTTGCCCTATAAAAATTACAATTGCAATCATTAAATAACAATCACCATTAATCTAAATAAAGGAAAAATTAAGTTAGATTTATTATATTTCTTTAAAGAAACCCTCATTGTATGAACTCCACCCACGAAGTAGATAAAAACTACTAATTTTTACTAGTAATATTAATAATTAAGGTAGCGGAGGGAGTAATTGACCGTGTACCAGTAGTTGACCATTTAGAACAAAAGTCTTTAATTAATGAGTGTTTCAGTGAAATACGTTCACAAATCACGGAAACTTAATGTCCTGCCCACTGGAGGTAATAATTGAAAAGCAGAGCACATTTGGCGGCACGTGTTATTAGTTGGCGAACATTGAATGTTGATGTGTGTTTTTGCCGATGTATCACGTTGTTTTCTTCCAGAATTTGCTACGCGAGTGTTACAGATAAACCTAACAATAAGCTGTAAATATTTTATATATCATTTTAAAATAATTGTGTGTCGAAATAATAATATCTGATAATAATTTTATGAGCTTGGTTGCATGTTTAATAACATCTGAAAATATTTAGAAGCGTGGTCAAATAATGAATCAAGAATTGATAGATTTCTAGTAATTGACCACAGTGGTCAATTACAAGGTGAAACCTTGTTTTTATTGAACTCCTAATTAACTATCTATTTCTTTGTATTAGCATCCACCAAAACATTTCGAAAGTTCGGCACTCGGCGCAAAGAAGCACTCGGCGTGGATCTTACTTGATTCCGGAGATGAAGTATTCAATATTTTTAATGTAAATATCTTGTAAATGCATACTAAAATTCTATTAAAATATTGTTTCGTGTCTGTACTGTGTATGTCAATATAATTTTGTTAATAAAATAACTTCTTTATTTGTTAATTTTAATAATTATGTGGTCAATTTATGAGGGGTCAACTACTGAAAAAACACCATGTTTGGGTGGTCAATTTCTGATTCAGAATAATTGTTTTGAAAAATCAACCCCAAAAACTGGAAAATGCAGTTTTTGTTAAATGTTGTTGTATTTTATGTTAGCAGGAAGTATGGTAAGTAGTATAAGCTATTCAGATTATATAATTGGCAAATGTAAATAGTCAGGTGGATGGAAAATGACACATTTTTTACTTAAATGGTCAACTACTGGTACGTTTACCTTAATAATATTTTGATTTATTAATTTTTTTCAATACCAGTTGTTTACATTTAAAATGAAACACATTTTTCTAATAATCTGTCTATTAATCCTTTTTCATAGTTTTTAAAAAATGAGCTCAATTTTACTTTTACGCACACTACTTACATAATGTAGTATATGCTGCATCAAGTAACAGTGAAGTTTTGACACAAAACGTAGTATTATGGGTGCCTGATACTGCAAAAGTGGATAATTCTTATTACTCTAAGTAGCAAATTACATTCTCCAACACATGTGGATCAGATTGTGGGTCTCTGATACCAAAAAGTTGGTTTACAGTAAAACATCTATCTGTGGTCAATGCTAATGCCAAAACTGTTCTGAAAATTTTCTGCAAAATTAGTATTTCCTCGTCGATCTGTCAGAATTCAAAGGCCCTGTGAATTTGAACTGGGTATTTTGTTTTGTGGAGGTACTTTACATGAAGCCTTAACAAAATGTGGAAAATTTTCTCATAAACAGCTCAAAGTTTGAAAGAGCATAAATAGGACACTTTTTCCTGAAATGTTGCTTTAATGTCAGCGGTTAATACGGACTTGGCAACAAACAATTATCATACAAACTGGGTAAATTTTTTAAGGGTTTGCTGTTTTGGATTCTCACATAAATGCTATATTGCTAATTTTTCACAAGTACTTTTGAATTTTTAGGATGTTAAATGTATAGGACATAGCCTATTCAGGATAGTCCTAAGGTTCACTCAGCCTTCTTTCCAAATGAGTACTAGTTTTTACTGGCTTTATTAACAGTAAATATTAGGTTAAAAGTATCCGGCTGAAGCATGACACTCGCCATGCCTTCTTCACCCCTCTTCCGAAGTCATAATTAGAAAGTCTAGATACCTATTACACTGTACAGAGGGCCATGGAAGTGGGTGATAACCAGAGAAGACTAAATGGAAAGATTTTCTAACATCTTCTCGGACCTAAGTAGGCTAAAACCTGCAGTACTCATGGTACAAGAGCATTAAAAAAAGAAAGTTAAAAAGTGGAAATGTAGTGTACAATTGTCCACAGAATGACCTGATAAATCCTCATAAATAAATAATAAATAAGTGATAAATGCTCATTGAGTATGTTGTGTTTTCCTTGATATAATTAAAAATTATGTTATTTTTTTCTTTCTTCCAGCATTTAAATTTTATATTTTCCCTTGAACATGTGAAAATATCAGTCCACCCTGGAACGGAGGAACGCAGTTTGGGTAGCCTGCATTGTACTGTTGCTAGTGCCAACAAAGGCAATGTACAGAAATACCCGTCCTCAACAAAAGAGGGATTTATTTCTGACAGGAAGAAAGCCAGTGGATAGATAATCAAAATGTGTGGATTTGATGAGAGAAATCTAGAAGAGATTCCACAAAGAAAATGGTACACAGAGAAAAAAGTATCTATTACTCCCAACATAATTACCATAGTTGGAATGAACGTATTTGTAAGAAGAAAGGGAAATATTAGATTGAAATAAATTGAGTGAATTGTGTGTTCATTTATGTAATAAATGTCCACATTGCTACAGCAGAATGAATACTTCACTCTCACAACTCTTCTTCACTTTCACAACTTAATAATTGTTATTAATTTGATGAATTATGTACCATCTACATCCAATTGACAGTAATATAAAGTCATTGCTAGATATTTCACTTTTTTATTTGATTACTCTTGCACTGTGACTTGTAATATTGGAAGGATCGATTTTTTATAATAAAAAACAACTGTACCTGACGTCTGTGTGTAATATAGTATTTGAGCAAATTTTGTATAAAAATATCAGAGAAATTTGATCAAATTGTTTTTGTTAACAGAATTTTTTGAGGATTTTGTATTTATCATTTGACTTTTCTGAGACAAAATTTTGAGCCATTTTTGAGAAAACAATTAATACATTTCTTGTACTCAGTAACACTCGAGGGGGAAGGGCACATGGGGTTTTTGAGCTTCCCCAGAAGCCAGTGACACATATTCAAAATTAGCTTTTACTTTTTTCTATAATAATTATAATAATGAAAGTCTTTCACTACATCACTTGTTAACAGTATAAATATTAACAATAAGTCAGCAAATAAAGAATATATTTTAGATTCAGCATAATTGAAAAATTCTTTTTTATGAAAATTCAAGTTAGCCGGACACTATACCTGAAGTCTCTCTTGGAGAAATAGCCTGAGTCCACCTCAGCCTTTACTTTATGTGTAAGTTTTTCAAGTTTGTACATGACCTCATTTAAGATCTTATATTTTTACCTGATTTCATGAAGGAAAATAATCACTATAATCAATATTGTACTTTGGCAATGTTAATTTTTTGCAATTTTGAAAAATAGTTTACCAAAAATAGAATTTGCACCATTGTTATCTTCTGAGGAAAAAAATGGAGAAAAATATTTGCAGCCTTTTTTGAGAAAATAATTGTTTAAAACTTGCATAAATTTCATGCAAAATTACGTGAAAACTATTCACACTTTTTAAAAATTGTGCATGAATCCACACATGTATATAGCCATTTTTGAAACAGAAAATAATTGTTTAAATTTTACCTATATTTCAAGCATCATGAAATCTACTTATATTTTCGAAAATTTGTACATGGATATACTGATGTTTTCGGTAACAAGAAGCCATAAAATGTAGATTCTGACTACACAATATATTAGAGGAAGTAATTTACTACATATAGGATTAACATTTATCCACTGTTTTAGATATTGAGGTCAATACGAATTTCTCTGTTGAAAAATCACAAATTTTTACTTTCTCATGTACATGGAGTACTGTATGTAATACACTGAGTAATAATGTAATATAAAGAAAGTTATGTAAATCTACGGAAAATCGATGATGAGATTTCAGTGGAAATACCCCTGAAAACGAAAAAGTTGGTTGTTTCAATAACATCCTTCTGTGAACAACTCTAGTGAGTAAATTACATCTAGGATTTTTTCCAAACTGAATATTCCCCGGTCATTCTGGCTTCACTTGGAACTGCAATTTTGATTATCATTTATTAATTTTTAGTTCACATTAGTTTTTGATTATCAAATTTTAAAATTTTTACTTCACATGAAGCACCCAGGACATTTTCAAAATTTTATCAAAAATGGCTCCAATATTTTTTCTTTAAATTTCTGGTAAGAGTAACATGAAATATGAAGTAAGATAACATAGGTCTGATTTTAATGGTTAAAAATTGCAAAATTTGAAATTTTTTACCATGTATCTTCAACTTCAAAATTGATAACAGAGATTTTTCCGTCAATTAAAATTTATTCTCCATAATTTGTTCTGTCTTTAAGGTCATGTACTTTTTTTGAAAATTTTAGTTTTTTTGCACAATATTCCATGAAATGTGCAATATTAAAAAATATAAAAAAAACAATAATTTATCAAAAACTGCTCCAAATTTTTTCTTTAAACTTTTGGTAGGATTAGTGCTAAATGCACTGGAACAGATGTCATAAATGCCATTTTGCTTTTTCAAATATTACGTAAATGTAATTTTTTCTGACTTGGCACTCAGGTCGTTAATATTTGCATTAACTGTGATTTGTCCACATTGTTGCATTTACGAGCACATGTGTTTTAAATGATGTCTGATAAAGTTTCTCGAAAACTCAAACTTTTCTGTGAAAAAGATCATTTTCAGAAATGCTCAAATGCCATTTTTTCAAAAAAGGCTCCAAACTTTTCAAACTTTTTGTACTGATAGTGTTCAATGCACTGTATAAGATGCCATAAAAGCCATCTTGCTGCATTCTTTTGTTTTTTCAAGAATTATGTATTTCTTTAAATATCTATCACCTGTAATATACACATTTCCAGTGATTTGTGTACATTATTGCATTTGTAAGTAGTTAAACAAATTATTTCCAGTGAATTTTTTTGAAAACTCAAAAGTTTTCTGTGAAAAAGACCCCTCAGTTTTGCATTTACACTATCGCTTCAACAACATTTTCTTAAAAACCGCTCCAAAATTTTCAACAAAAATTTCCATTTACGATGAGATTTTACTCTAATATTTTTAAAGTAATATTTCAGTTCTACCATTAGGAAACCTAGAAATTGAGAAAAATTTTTAAAAAAATGTACTTTGGGTGGTGAAAGCTGGCATCTAACAAGAGGATGAGGAAAGACTGAAAAGCTACCACAGAGCAAAGAAATTAGAAAACTAGTACGAGAAAATCTGTGGCATTCTGTAGCACCACTAGTTTATTGTTATTGTTTTTGCTGCAGAATTACTATACTATACTACGAGGGTGGTCCCAGAAGTACCTGACCCAACAAAGAAAAAACAAAAATTTTGGAAAAAAATATGTTTATTTTTCAACATAATCTCCTTTTAGCTCTATACACTTTCCCAGCGATGTTCAATAAGTTCAATACCCTGTTTATAATAACTGTCTTGCTCCTCAAAATAGCCATCGACATCGCTTCTTCATTGTTGGAAAATCTTTGACCACGGAGCCATTTTTTCAAGTTTGGGAACAGAAAAATAATCAGAGAGGGCTAAATCTGGCGAATAGGATGCGTGAGGTAGCAATTCAAATTTTAATTCATTAATTTTGGCCATTGCAATAACGGATTTGTGAGCTGGTGCATTGTCCTGTTGAAACAACACTTTCTTCTTAGCCAAGTGTGGCCGTTTTGCTTGATTTCTTTGCTCAAACGTAGCAATAAGTTCGCATAATACTCGCCGTCGATAGTTTTTCCTTTTTCAAGATAGTCAATGAAAATTACCCCCCACGCATCCCAAAAAACTGACGCCATGACCTTGCCTGCAGATGGAACAGTCTTTGACTTCTTTGGGGCGCGTTCTCCCTTTTCAGTCCATTGTTTTGATTGTTGTTTTCTCTCTGGGGTGAAGTGGTGGACCCATGTTTCATCCATGGTTATGAAACGGCGTAAAAATTCTGCTTTGTTGTGGTGAAACTTCGCTAAACACTCAATTGAAACATCTTCACGACACTGTTTTTGCTCGAGTGTGAACAAACGCGTCATCCATCTTGCACACAGCTTTCTCATGTCTAAATTTTCAGATAACATGCGATGTACCGCACTTTTCAAAATGCCTACTATGTCTGCTAGCTCGCACACGTTCAGTCGACGATCACCCAGTACCGCTTTGTGGATTTTCTTTACCATTTCTGGAGTTGTCACCTCATTTGGTCAACCACTGCGATGCTCGTCTTGGCAGCTCGTACGGCCTCCTTTAAACTCTGCTACCCAATATTTTACTGTAGTAAATGACGGCGCAGACTCACCCAGAGTAGAATCTAGTTCAGTTTTTATACTGGTTAGGCTGAGGCCTTTCAAATGAAAGAATTGGATCACATAACAATCAATTTTCTCCATTTTTACAAATTCACTCACAACGTTCACTATTGGTTGTTGCCAAACTAATACTAAACAACATAGCGTCTTCAAACTTGAAACTTATGCTTCATAGATTGTCTACTTTCTAATACAGTGATATTTTTCAAAAAACTACCGCAATCTCTAGGTCAGGCCGGGTACTTCTGGGACCATCTCCGTATATAAGTAATCTACCACAAAGTAACTAGTTTTGCTACAGAATGAATACGGACCTTCTCAAACTATTTAGTGTTCTGATCTCTGTAGGCTGGGCTAGCTTTTGGGTATTGTTCCACCCTCTCTCCTACCTACTACCTATTGATGAGTAAAAGACATTTTTTTCAATTTTTCGAACCCCTAATAGTAGAATAGAAAAATGACTTAAAGAAAAGAGTAAAACCTGATACTACATGCAAATTTTTATTGAAAAAATTTGGAGATTTTAATGAGAAATGTTTCAAATATGTGGAATTTTGAGCTCATTTTTACAGAAAACTTTTAAGTTTTCGAGAAACTCCATAAGAATTAATTTGAAGCAATATTACTCAAAAATCCATAAATGTATAATAATAGCTGAAAATAATAACCTGAAGATATTAAAAAAATACATTTACGCAATTTTTCGAGAAATCAAAAGAATACACCAAATGGCATTTATATCATGATATTGTGTGCTTTTGACACTATTTTTACTTAAAATTTAAAGGAAAAATTGTAGCCATTTTTTGAAAAATTTGGTTTGAAAAGGGTTTTATATGCAGGTTTTTAAGTTCTCAATAGTCAAAAGTGTACGGATTTGTGAAAGGTATAATTGATATACTTTGAAGCTTCTGTGTTAACAAAAATGTATGAAATTCATCTATAATATTAATTGTAACAATGTGAGAATATTTTAAAAAATTACATTTGGGTAATTTTTTAAAGAATTAAAAGAATGTATATTATTCTTTTCTAATGAAGCCTAGTGAAACCTTCTAGTCTAGGGAAAGTCTAGTGAAGTCTTGGAAAGTCTAGTGAAACCTTTATGAAGGGAAAATCTGTTTTGTAATGTGCTGAAGGAGTTGGGAGTTTTTGTTAAGAAGAAAATAGTTCAAATCAAAAGTTAATAATATTAGTTTATTCCATTCAAGTTACATGTGTTTGTGTTCACAACTGACTAAAAAGACAAATGTTGAATTAACAAAGTCCACAAAAACACTTAGACATTTAGGCTTAACATATAAATTCCATGGTGGGCTGTGTTGACAACCAAGATTTTAATTGACTGTTTCCATTGAAATATATGGACGGACACCTAAGGCAAAATTTTACATTATTGCAATTTCCTTGGTACTTCCTGGTTTAGTAACAAAGAAAAATTGCTGAACAGAGTAGACGCTCTAGATGATTAAAAACCAATTGTATCTAAATTTTCTTTTTTTTGTTTGTATAAAGTGCTTAAATTTTATGATGTTAATTTTGCCCATGAATGGAATTGGACATCATTTAAAATTGTAGGAAATTAGACTGATGAATTTATAATCTTTATACTAATAACCAATAATAATCATGAGAAAATTTCGTTTGTGTAAAATTTGAAATATGATCATGTGAATTATTGCTTATGATGAGTACAAAGTATAGGTAATGCCAGGAAGACAAGAACTGTGGTTTTATTCTTCATCAAAAATTTTCTTTTAAACCATATAAAGAAAAACATTGTTTTATGTGTACGCAATAACATCCCAGCAGTATTACTTTTGTTGTATTACGTGATTGTATGCAAGCAAACCAGCAGTTTCTGGAGTCTTAATTTGTCTCCTCTTAATATTCCTCAGCATCATCTACCTCTCCCTCTACAGAATCTACTCCCACTTCTTCATAATCCTTTTCAGAGGCCGCTAAATCTTCTCTGGCTTCTGAGAATTCTCCCTCCTCCATGCCTTCTCCAACATACCAGTGCACAAATGCACGTTAGCATACATCAAGTCAAACTTGTGATCAAGACGAGCCCAGGCCATCAGCAATGGCTGTTGTATTAGAAAGCATACACACTGCTCTCTGCACCTTGGCCAAATCACCCCCAGGGGACAACTGTTGGAGGTTGGTAATTTATGCCACCTTGAAGCCAGTGGGGCACCAGTCCACAAACTGCACAGAAAAAAGCAAAAACACAATGAAATATGTTGGTAAAATTCAATATTAGGCAGATTTATTCACATTGTGGGCTTATTTAGAAATCTTTGCGTATGATTACTAACTTTCACTTTCAGTAATTTGTAAATAACGAATAAGATTACTGATTTTATGAATCATGATAACTGGTTGAATATCAGAGCCAAAGTTCTAGAACCAGTATGATAATGTAAAAACTGTTTATTTCAAACATTGCTTAGAATGAATTCCAATGTCTTCATAGTAATTGGGAAATTTCAACCATGTAATATCGTACCTGAATAGTAACGTTTTGTTTTGATGGTGGCTATGGCAGCATTCACGATCCTTGGTACTACATCTCCTCTGTAAAGCATACAGCATGCCATATACTTGCCCATGTCTTGGGTCACATTTCACCATTTGGTTAGCTGGTTCAAAGCATGCGTTGGTGATTCAGCCACAGTTAATTGTTCATGGTATGCTTTCTCTGCTGATATAACAGGAGCATATCTGAAAAGCGATTACTTTTGAACACATTTGTAGAAACAATGACTAATATGTGGTTTATTTTTCATGACTAAAGTTAGCATTAGATGCATGTGACATTTGAGAAAGGTGAAACATGTACATTTAGTTCAGAAAACAAAACAAGGGGCTATCTTAGCACTTGCTGAATGAAATCAAGGAAATTTTTTTTAAAATCTATCGAAAGTGACCCAGAAGCTGATTACGATAGTTTGTTATAGACTTGTTTCATTATTTTAAAATTATACAATAAAAAGGTAATGTTGTATCATTATTATGAATCATGTGTACATAAATAATTTCCAGTGGGGGAAAAATATATTGGAGTTTTCCTCAAAATATTAGCAATAAACAATTGCTTTACAGTTTTTTTTTCATAAGAATAGAGAAAGAGTTTTTTTGGGAATTTTTTGATTCGGTGCAGTCCCTTGTATCACCTCAACGGTTTTCGCATTTCGAAGACTTTGAAGCCCTTGTAGAGCAGCGAAGGCACTGAAATTGAGGGTCGCTGGGGGCTAAGGTTCAGCCTAAAATCGGGGGTGATCGCAGGCCACGTGCGGTAGGGGAAGATAATTTACATCCCAATTTCGTCAATTCACAATTATTTTTATCATTTGCATCCGAAAAAAAGATGTTATCGTCGGCAATATTTAGAACTACTTTCAGAGCTTTCCCTGTAATAAGAGTTTTTGTGCCGAAAATTCACCGTTTTTTCGCGCAGCATTACATAAACTTTCTCTCTACTGCTTAAATGATAGCAAGAAAATAAGCTAGTTCTGCTAAAACAATACGCACTTTCCCTTCCGTGTTTTTACGCAAAATTACGCGAAAAGTACTCAATTTTCGAGAAATTGTACATGATCTTATTTCAAAAGTCGATCTTCAAGGAATAGATTTCATTAAGGGGAAAATATATTTTTAATAATATTTTAGTTATACGAAGACTTCGAAAAAATTGAACTTTTGCCATTTTCAAAAAATCAGGGTTTTCAACGAAGAGGAGACCTGTACCATTCTCTTAAACGTCCTTCATACTATCCAACAACAAAATTTATTAAAAAACAATTGAGCCATTATTTTGAAAATGTCCCAGGGACTTCATGTAAACTACGCCCCAAAATTAAAATATCGGTTTCAAATTCAAGGAGCCGCGACATCGGCCAGTTCGATTGGGAAATATCAATTTTGGAGAAATTCGGCTGAACAGTTTAGCCACTAGCGTTGTTCACAGATGGACAGTCAGACGTTTTTTCGTCATTTGATTTGTCGGTATAAAGGACCCAACAAAATACGAATTGTGGCCACGCCACGTGTTAGAGGATTTTTTTTTCCTAAATTTAGCAACTGGATTTATTCACTTTTTCATTACCAGTACCCTGTAACAAGAGTTTTTCTGCCGAAAATTTTCCGGTTTTCTGCGCATCATTACAAACTTTCTCTCTACTCCGTAGCGAGAGAGTAAAAATAGAACGAAGTATAAAGCGTCATAAATTAAAGAAGACTATTATCATTTAAATAAAAATTAGAAATGTTGCAAAACAATGATCCTAACAACGCTAATTCGGGTCCTTTGGGGGGGGGGGGGGGTCTGTAGTTCCCATATGGCTGGGAACTGATTTCTTAACGGTTGATACGCTAGTTAAAAAGAAAACTAAAATGTGCACGATTTCATATTGCTCTCTATGCTAAAAGAGACACTGACAGGGCCAGCTATTGTTGTGAACACACATTAGTACGGCATTTCCTTCACGCGTCATCAAATAACATATATTTTGGGGGGAAAAAAGTTGCCATGACTGTTGTCCCAACCTTCGTAAATGCCCTGAAGTCAGACAAAGCCCCCAGAATCCCTGAAGGGTACATGCAGTGGCGTATCTACGGTATGGCAGGCATGGCACTTGCCATGGGCGGCACTCACAAGGGGCGCTATTTACAGTATACCCATTAAAACAAATTACAACAACCTTAATTTCAAGCATCCCCACAGGGGTGCAAATTCTATTCTTGTCATGGGCGCCCGAATACCTAGATACGCATCTGGGTACATGTTCTTATATCAAATGCTTCCTTTGAAAGTGAATCTTGTGCGCAGGGTGCTGAAAGTGCTTACGTGGCGAGCGGGAAGTGGATGCGCGGGTAGGGCACGAGGTTGGTCTGGAACTCGGTGAGGTCCACGTTGAGCGCGCCGTCAAAGCGCAGCGACGCCGTGATGGAGGACACGATCTGGCCGATGAGCCGGTTCAGGTTGGTGTAGGTGGGGCGCTCGATGTCCAGGTTGCGCCGGCAGATGTCGTAGATGGCCTCGTTGTCCACCATGAAGGCGCAGGTCCGAGTGTTCGAGCGTGGTGTGCGTCGTCAGGATGGAGTTATACGGCTCCACCACGGCCGTCGACACCTGGAATCGGTTTGCAAAAGATGTCGTTTTAAGGACGGAGATTCGGGATTTTTATAATACCCCTTAATTGTACTTTAAGACAGAAGATGATCGAGGGTCTGTTGTTAGAAATGAATACAATAAGAAGCATAATTCGTTGTCTTAATTAATTTGAATTCCATGACTTTCGAAATAACATGAAGTTCAATCAACATGCATTTTCAAAAGGATATTCACTAAAGAAAAATATGATTATATTTAAGTAATGATTAATCAGTCGTTTCTATATTCATAATTGGCATGTTTATTACGAGCCGAACAATGTTCGTCTCTAGAAATCATGAAAAGAAATTTGGACACAAAAAAATTAGTAGACTGCTTGACTGACATTTTCATTCCAAAGCATTTGACCTTATTCTTCCTTATTCAAATTTAAGTTGTATCATGCTTACATATCGTGATTGCTAAAGTGGCAAATGTTCAATAATTATTGTTATCCTTACAACAATCAAACGTTCTTCCCATCTACTCCCAAAGGTTGCTTTCTTAAAATAACTAGTACAGTGACAATTCGGGACTTCCACAAAATTTAGAATATTTTCATCGAAATTTATACAGTTTTGACTTCAGATTATCATAATAAACAGTTTTAAATTTTTAATTAAACATTAACTTTTAACTATAGTCCAAGAAGGATTTTCATAGAGTTCATACTTCTCTTTTAATATTATACAATAACTAGGGTTCACTGTTTATTAATATGCAATGAATCAATGAATGTCATCGTCGTTCGTCAATGAATCGGTCAATTGTCTTCGTGAACAATTGAAATATGTGTTTTCAAGTGTCTATTTTACATGAGCAAACGCCGAAGCCAGAAGAGAAGCCGAGCTGGACGGCGGAGGTTAACGCCGTACCTGCGGCGCAGGGTAGATGGAAAACTCGAGCTTGCTCTTCTTGCCGTAGTCGACGGAGAGGCGCTCCATGAGCAGGGAGGTGAAGCGGAGCCGGTGCCGCCTCCGAACGAATGGAAGATGAGGAAGCCCTGCAGCCCGGTGCACTGGTCGGACAACTTGCGCACGCGGTCCAGCACGATGTCCACGAGCTCCTTGCCGATGGTGTAGTGGCCGCGCGCGTAGTTGTTAGCGGCGTCCTCCTGCCCGTGATGAGCTGCTCCGGGTGGAACAGCTGGCGGTACGTGCCCGTGCGCACCTCATCTGCCCCCAGAGAGCGGTACGCAATCAACATGCCGTGCAGGAGTTGAATGATTCTAAGGCGTGTCAACTACTGAGTTCATTAGTTTCCGTAAGTGTAATGCGTGTTATATCCTAGGAGGATCGGCGTTCCTCCTTTCTTCCGGAATGTGAGATTCGGTGCCGACCTACACATCGAATTACGGGTTATTCCCTCTAGGAATCTCCCCAAGAGCGCACCGCCATCGTTAGGAAAAGCTATAAAGTCCTGACAGGTCTCTCGAAAAGTGTGTAGTGTAAGTAAGTGTAGGTGTGTGTGTAAAAGGAGGAGACAAGGGCGAGGAATGAAAGATCGCAAGGGGGGGGCGAGACTTATTTGCTAGGGTACTGTTCCTGCATTCACCTGGTGTTGTAACTACGTAGTGTCGAAAATCCGCCACCATCGGGACTACAAGCCCTACGGCTTACCGGTCAATGAAGCTGCAGAGACAATTATTACATCCGAGCAATTGCAATCGGCTCTTTTGATAATTTAGAATGGTTTTGGGAAGGAGCGAATAAGCAGTTTTCTACAAAAGAAATAAATTAAAAATATTAGGGGAAACAAACTGACGAATGAAACGAAGACTACTCGCTTACGCTATACCGTCTGAATACATCCTAAGGATGCTCTTGGAAAAGCTTTGTTTTTCAGTTTTCTTGATGTGGAATATTTCGGTGAAGAAATAATAAACAAGGCATCTAGACGGCAGACTCTCTAACGGAAATAAATTAATATTCTTCCAGGCCACATCAAACATTCTAAGAGGAGGAACCTCCCGACCGGTCTCCCGGCATGTGTGGTAGTGTAGTGCATGTTAGTGTGTGTGGTGTGTGTGTGTGTGTGTGTGTGTAAGAGGAGAGGATAGGACAAGGAAGAGGAAGGAAAGATTGCGTGCGGTCTGTGGCCGTTTGTTAGGGTACTGCACGGGCATTCGCCTGGTATTGATAAAAGAACACGGAAAACCACCGATCAGAGAAGCTGGTCGCTGGTATTTTCCCTCCAGGCAGGGGCTGAATTCGACTAAGCTATGTAGCTAGTGTCGAAAATCCACCGTCGGGACTCGAAAACCTAGGACCTCCCAGTCAGAGGCACTGTAGAGACATCAGTTGCTGCCCTGGAGCCACCTCTCCTAGTTATTACTCATTTTGGACAATTCACGTCTTAATTGGACGGTGTTTTGCATCAACCGGCTATGCGACATCATACAAGTTTTGAGATAATCGTGTTCAAAGGTTTTATTACATTTTCAGCTCTAAAACTGTAATTTAATTATTTCATTCATTGAAGCGCCAAAACTACACAAACACGAGTGGAATATCTGGCACTTACCTGCATAATGTGAAATTAAGAACAGCAGATTTGAAGATCTAGGTTTATAGCCGGTTGTTGCAAAACATAAAATCCCTGATGTGACTGCGTTTATATATTTTCATTAATTATAACGGCTATTTTTACAGATTTTGGACCAAACTTTTGCGTACACTTAGAACATGGCTCAATGCAAGTGATGGCGTCCATATCTCATTTTTTTCAAAAATGACGCTTAGCCGGTTGATGAATAACACTGCCCAATTTTAACCCACAATGCGTATTTGTATTCGTTTTACTATACTATTATACAAGTGAGTGGGCGACTGACCTACGACGGTGGGCTCGAGGTCGACGAAGACGGCCCGGGGCACGTGCTTGCCGGCGCCCGTCCTCGCTGAAGAAGGTGTTGAAGGAGTCGTCGCCGCCGCCGATGGTCTTATCGGAGGGCATCTGCCCGTCGGGCTGGATGCCATGCTCCAGGCAGTACAGCTCCCAGCACGCGTTGCCGAATCTGCACGCCCGCCTGCCCGATGTGGATGGAGATGCATTCACGCTGAAACAGAAGAAGGTCGAATTTTGTTTTGTTTTGTTTATTTTATCAAAAAACAGTAAAAACTTTACATGATGTATGGGGGAGGAGATTATCTGCGCACAGTTTGAGGTGGAAACGTTCATGAATGGAGGCTCTACCTATAATAATAGTTATATTTACATTTTCTTTTGCTGAAATTTGAAGAAAAGGTTAGGGTATTCTGTATGAGAATAAATGTTTGCTAGAGGCATAGCGAGAAGGGAGACAAAATAGACCCTGTCTCCCCAACTTAGCTTACATTTTCATTAGTAGCATTCTTCAATTTTGAGGTGGTTTTCACAGTGGAAAGCTCACGTCGTCACGCTAGTTCAACGCACTGTTAGCAAGGATTCGAGAAACCCAATTGCAGGGCCTTGCTAGATGACTTTCCGATCTATCGTTTCTCGTTTAATTTTCCGAGAGGAAATTCTCCCACATTGCAGGAGAAACCCAAGTGAGGGATCTGCTTTCGAGCGTACATCAATGCAACCGCTTAGGTAGGCATGTCTTTTCTCTACCGGGAACATCTTAGAACGCAATGATTCATCTCTGTACTTGAGTGTTCTGAATGTACTTGTATTATACTTCGATATTTTTAATTGTTTTTATTCAATCAGTATGTTTAAAAAAATCCAATTACAGTATTGTGATGTAGTATACTTTGAATTTAACTCTACAGTTTTATCATGATGTTAAATGTAACCTTCGTGCGTAATATGCATTTTAAAAATCTGATTAGTTTGTAGTTTCATAGCTAATGACAAGCACTCGCCATAAAAATACTTAGAGGGAGACCCAGGTTGCTTAAACACATGTGGAAATAACAGTATTTCCCCGATTAGTGTTTTGCAGTGATTTTATTGTCGTCTTTCGACAGATGAAGGAAGGATTTAAAAGAACTTCAATTTAGTTTAAGGTTTTTCTGTCAGAGGTTCGTTCACTTGCTAAACACCTTCCGAAAGAAAATGTATGAAAGAAAAATACGACGATACTTTTATATTGATTTTGTATACAGTTATTCTTTTCAAAGAAGTACAATTACTTCTTTAATATTGCTTTGAATATCTGAAAATAATTCATTTCAATGGAAAGATTTAACAATAGATAATTTGTTAATAATAAAATTAATAATAACAACAACAACAACATAGTGTCCGTTTATTTTCGTTCGGGGTGACCTTTCTCTTTTGCCTCTCTCCCTTTCAAGGTGTTATCTATCGGGGCTTGAGAGGAATTATTAGGAACTCTTACGATAACTTCCGCTCGCTGGGGGAAGTTATCCCAGAGAAGAGCTTCATTGTGCTCCCTGATCAAAGACCGAAGTAACCTTTATACCCATCTCAGTTCTGTATAATTACATACATGCCCGAGTTTCAAGGTACCTCGTGTGCCCATTGTAATGATTTCATTATTCTTAGGCATTCCCCAAAACAATTGTGGACAAAAGAGTAAATATTTAGGATCTATAGTCTATAAAGTAAACAACGTGTATGATGAATCGATGAACAAGACAAAAGAACAGCGCGCCGCGGAAGGTGTATTTCGATCCTTCTGGAGAATTTTAAGGGGTTCAATAAATTCGGAAAGAAATTTTGACGATCCAGTTAGTTGAAGAAGAATTAAATGAACGCTGTAATTTTTGTTTGAACGAGATCGGACGACGGGTTCTCTTAAAATTGTAATTAGAAAATTTAGAGGAAAAGCCCAGTCGAACATGTTAAATAGCATAACTTGAATTATCAAGATTTCGCGAAGAAATGCTAATTAAACAACGAGAGGCGGCGGGAATCGTCGTAATATGAATTTAGCAAAATTTTAAATGGTTTCGAGAGTTTATAAAAACATTGAACGCCCTAAATAAATAAATATTACAAACTAATAATACCAGAAAACAAGCGACGAATTATTGCTGTGGAATGTCGACAGAAAAATTAGCATTTTCGACGTGAAATAAATAGAAAACAGCCGTCTTGACAAGAAAATCTTAACATTGGGGAAAAGCTGAAACGAATAAACACGAAAACAAGTCAAAACGAAGAATATGGGACATTTTTAAAAAAATTTATGGAAACAACAATGAAAAGCGAAATGGATTTCGCGCCGGCATTTTTTCATAATCCGAGTTAACATGTGTAAATCGACATGATTTTTGACTTCACTTCGGTCTAGTCAGCGGTTGAAAGGACATGGTTTCACACGCTTGCATATTCATGATTTTAAATTCTTTCGGACTTAGACATTTTTTGGGCGGCGGATAGAAAGTGAATAATGGACATATAACTGTGCAGACAGTTGTTAATGCAGTAAACGTTTTGAAGAGAGAAGAAGTATTATTTTCTGTAGTGAATTTGTGGCGCAAGGTGTTGGACTATTTTATGGAATTCCTGGGAGAAATATTTGAAGAAAACCGGCCCGTGCACGATTGGAACGTGCGAGGACATCGAATGCGCGCATAGGACCACCGCGAACCGGCAACGGCGCTGTTTTTCGACGATGCAGAAAAAAGGAAAGTGATGCATTCGCGAAATAATCAACAAAAAAAAAATCAGATCTGAACTTGCGCATATTCAAGACGTAAATAAACGTTCATGAGAATCTTAAAATTTTACGAAATTTATAGGCGGAATTAATGTAATATAATAATTTGTCAGCTAGGATCTAGTATTTGTTAGATTTTTCATTTTTCATTGTTGCCTTGGAAGTACGTACGGTACATAGTGTTGGTAATAACATTGATTTGTTTTGAAGAAAGGAATTCCTAAATATTAGTAAATTGTTAAAAACGGTTAATTAATGGCTATTTCGTGTTGTAATTAATTGTGATTCATGCAATTGGGCAATGGCATTTTAAAGAAATCATAACAATATTGCCAAGCATAAGTAAATGTTTACGCGCTGTGCATTGTTGCCGAAAGAAACAAATAGATAAGGAATTAAAATTCTTGCTTTCCTGTTTGAGAATATATGTTTTATTTCAGTATTTAGTAGCCCTGTGCATGCTGCTTTGTTAAACGTTGTTTACAGGTAATTCCCGTACGGGGCCGTCCACGACCTACGACCCAAACAAATTTTATGCAACGCCATTAAATAATTATATTGATAAATTGAGTAGTGGTAAGAGAGGTACAGTTGCATTGGCACCCGAGTAAAGAGCAAATAGGAGAAGGGGAAATAAATAAATAAGTGAAATAGAGGGAAGACCCGTTGCACCATATCCGAATTTGGGCCATTATTCTAGGTGTAGGGAACCTGTTCCTTAATCACGGATGCAGATCTCACTTTCTGTTACGAGCACGGTGTAAAGTATTTCTTCCACCGTGGTTACGAGACAGGACAAGCGTTTTTAGTGGATTGGAACAGAGATTATTCATGATGCAATGGGAATGCACACCATGCCGAAGACACCACTGAAAATATGCTTTGCATTGCCTCCTTGCCATACGTGGGAGTCGATCCCAGAGCCTTCCTGTCCGTGTTCGTGGGTTCACTTCCCCAGGCTCGTGCTACGGTCGGCTACGCTTCGTTAATGTTATTTACACATTAATGAAAATGGTGCGATTTGATTCACTTTATAATTCTTACAAACGAAACGACGTGCGACCATTGATAAAAATTCACCTGTAACCGCGTGCTCACACGCGATTCTCCTATTACGAAAGCAGAGCCCGCTAGTCACGAACGAAAGTATTTACGAGGTGTTTGCTGATACGAGTAGGTTTGCTTTCACAAGACACTATTTTTATTCGTGGCAGACACTTTGCTACATTGCGAGTGAACAGTGGTTCAGTAAATGGTAGATAATCTAATAAAAAACCAATAACCTTTGCAAGAATTAGTAGCACGTGTGTCAAACTTGTGTGTGGAAAAATGTATTCAGACTTCTATTGGTGTAAAGGAAAAAGAGAGAAACAGAAAATGGAATCATGTCCTGGTAATTACTCAACCATATTGGTAGAATTTAATTCCATATTGGTAGAATTTAATTCCATAATATTTCGATCATGAAGAAGATTCATTACGCGAATGCAAGTTTAAAACCAATTGTTGAACTTCTTCTACTTACTCATTTCTGCTGAAGCAGATTGGGGTTTTAACGTAAATCAGGAAAATTGTTCTCATGTCATTTTGGTCGGTCTATTTGCTAGATCCGATTGCGAAAATTTTTTTTTTTTTGTTTTGTTTTGTTTTTTTTTTTTGTTTAAGGTCGCATCAACTACTCGGTCATTAGCGACCACTATTGGGAGTAACGTTATGACATGATGATGACACGATATGGTGATGAGAGAGGGTGAAAGGACGAACACATACAACCATGCCCGAGGCGGGACTCGAACCCGCGACCCCACGGTCCGAGACCACTACGGCACTACTGCCTTAGCGTCTCGGCCACGGGGCCGGCTGCGAAAATTGTTTTCCCTCACATCGTGAATATAAATTCCAGCTTTTAGCCCCTTCGGCATGCTACCCGCACAGCGAGTAGACACGACGGGTTGCAGATATTGACGTCATCTCGCGGCGTAAATTTAGACAAGCATATGCAAATGATGATGCCATTAACACATGATAAATAACATTATGAGTGAACGACACAGATTTGCCATCATTTATGAGCATTTATGAATGACTTATTTATGGAATCGAGTGACAAGCAATCTCTCTACGAAGAGTCACGGATTTGCAGTAGTCCGATACTTAAAGATAGTTTAATTTTCAACCAACCCTCAGCTTCTTGGATTAATTGACAAAACGTGATAGAAAACTTGGAAATGTCTACGATCGATCTCCTTATTATATAAACTTAAACTCCTGGGGAACATAATTGTAGTTTTTATAAAAATCTTTCTTTCCTCTATGACTTACTCTCAAGTGAACAGAGAAAAGCAATTGACCACCGCGAGCACGAGCAGTTGACCACCACGAGCGGCTAAAACACTTAACCCTGATATTTCTTCGCAACCGCAAGAGAAATAACATTGTTTATATTTGTCATTATTTATTGTATTTTCTTTAATGAATTTTGTTTATTAATCCTGAAAAGATTTACATATTGACAACATAACGACCACATTTGCTTTTTGAATTGTGCTCGTATTGTAGCCCTTTATCCAGTTCCAGTGTAAGGCCTCCCACTCGAAGGGTGTGTGAAAAGGTCGCAGATAATAACTTTCAGGTTACCAAATCGCAAGAAGAGTTTTCAATACTGGTATGATTCATCAAAAACTAAAACATTGTCTAAGACCGAAGTACACCACTCTGTTCATTATTCGTTTTATTGTCTAAGGTCTTGGTACAACGTTTCATTGCCCTTTTGGAATTGCTTCTTTCACCCCTACCTTTACATTGTCCTTGTCTCTAAATGTCCGGCGCCCGTTTTGAATTCGTCTGTATTTTTGGTATCGCATATTTATTTTCCCTTTTGTGTATCGCATGCTATATTGCTATTTACATGAATTTAATTTCCACAATTCACGAATTAATCTACATATTAAGACTCAATAATTCATATCATTTCATCAATTGACGAGTATTCAATTACAATGGAGGTAAAAAGTGTGTTTGGTTTCCATTGTAGGTTTTTTAGCGTTGCTGTAAAGTGAAAAACAATCAGCATCATTTTCATTTTAACAATAGATATTAGTGTCATCAGTATCGTAAAAGTAATACTGTTTTTAACATGAAAATCTGTTAAAGTAATTTCTCAAATGGTCATGTTCTAAAACTATGCTCTTGCTAGATTACAAATGCTAGCTTGCCAAATGTTTTATGAAGATCAATGCTTGATTGTAAATTATTATTATGTAATATTTCAGCGGGAGGAAATAATCTGGATTGTTGAAAAACATGTAAGGCTTGGAAGGCAGTAAAGATCAGAAAGGAGATGGCGAAACATACTACATCGAGAAGACGGAGAATTACAGTCGTTCCACGGTGCATTGGAGCAGAGCTGACCCATTATCTACGGCACGAGAGGTAATACATCAAACCACGATATCCCGGTGTTTGCACCGATTCTCTGAAATGGATAAGAACTAGCGGAAGACGAAAAAGGGACAAACTCAACTCTCAAAGCGAGACAAGATTAAGAGGAAGAGAAAATTAGACAAGAACTATGACGATAACGATGCGCGAAATGTATAAATATGATTCAAGGAATGGGAATGGGAAGTGGAGCAGCCATGTGAAAAAGTGTAAAGACTAGAGCAGGCGTGTTGCTAATGGTATTCACAGAAATACGCTAAATAGCTCGGTACGTAATATCACAGATTACAGAGCATATTAAAATAAGACAAATATGTTTAAATGGAACGAATCTCCTTCTTAAGATCTAATCAGAGTCGTTCGCGTGCCATTATAATTTTATATAAAACTAAACCAGGGTTGACAACTTGGTTTCTTCTTAGAGTAAACTTGTAATACAAATAGAAAGATTGCTATCTTCTATGGTTGTAGAAGGTGTAATGAGTAGTAATGTGCAATTCTCAGCAAATAAGTTTGTATTAACCAGGCTTCAAGAGAGTAATTTGAGTGGTGAAGATGCGATCTAGAAATGACATTGAAACTTAACGTGCATTTTAAACTCTAAATCCAAGACTACCATTAACATCTTCGCTCACTGCAACTTTCAATGGGTCAAAATCATATAAATAGCACGCATACCTTTTATTCTTAGATGACGAATTAAGCAAGCAAAACCAGTTTAGTAGATCAATTAGACTTTACAAAAAATAATAAGGGCGAAAATAAAACAGCAGAGAATGAATTCCCGTTTTAGTGAACTCAGTTCACAGTTTCTGTTTGTTTCAAGCATTATTTTCATGGTAAGTTAAATCCAATGGTTGATTGTAACAATACTTCCTTTTTCAACACAGTGAAGTGCAAGTGCGGGTTCGGAAGGTTGCATCTCATTCGAATTCTTAGTATGTGCAAAATTGCCTTTTTGCTCACATCACACATATGCAGAATTATTCATTTTCTTTTGATCGTAGATATCTTACCCTTGTGATATCATCAGCTTCTTTTATGATCTGAATAATACTGAAGTGTCATGAATTAGAATCAGCTGCACCGTCAAAATTATTACACACTTTTGCCACAAAAAGTTATGCAATTCGAGTAACCAATTTTAATCGACAACTTTTTTCCTATTTTCTGAAAATTTAAATTCTCTTTTAATTTCGTGTTATATCTGTCGTTTGCCGGTTCGGATTCAGTGCGCGTTGTGGCGAAAACAAGGCCATCTTGGCGTCGCGGCCAGGCGGTCAGCACCCTCTGGAGAGTCGTTGCGAGTGTGCGGGGCGGGGAGGTGGGGGGGAGGGACGAGGGGGGGGGCGGCGGGCGATGGGCGAAGGCGGCGCGCGACGATAAGCGCCCGACGCCGCACGCGACGCCTCGAGAGCTGCTGCGGCGCGTTATTAACGGCTGAGCCGGTCCGGCGGGAGGCGCTTCCTGTGGCGTGCACCGCACCCGCGGTATTTCTACCCTGACCGCGCGCCCTGCTCCACTCCGCTCCGCCCCATTCTGCCCTGCCCCGCCCCACTTCGCCGCGCCCGCCGCCCCGCCCTGCTCCGGCTCGCCCCCGCCCCGCCATGCCCCATCCCTTCCCTCTCCTTCCGACTCCGTCCCATCCCACTTCGTCCCATCCCACTTCGTCCCTCCCCGCCCTTTCCTGCCTGCCACTGCCGACCGCTTCGTCCCTCCCCACCCCATCCTACTCTGCCCCGCCTGCCTCCCATCCCGTCCCACGCCGTCCACCCCGGCCTGTCCCGCCATTTCCGACCGCTCCGCTCCGCCCCAGCCCAGACCCGGGCAGCCCCGCCGTGCTCTGGTCCGCCCCGCCCCGCCCCCTTGCACTCTTGCCGAGAGGGCACTGCCCCGTGCACCTCGTGCCAGAGGTGCACTTCCTTCTTTGCGATAGAGTTCAAAGTGGTAGACTGGAAGGCAAGAGAAGTTGTGCTCTGCTTAGACCTGAATATTTCGGGAAGCAAAGATGTTTTCCGAGAAACATCTAATAATACATCTAATCAGATTAGCTCATTAAATCAAAGTTAGCGTTACATAATTCGCAATATAATAGTATAAGAAGAAAGAATGAAGGGTTTGTACGATGATATGATGATATATTATTTGGAATTCGCGAGTATCAAGTATATAACTGACAAGCAAGTTTATATACTAAGTTTGTATTCACAACTAGTCTATCGAGTTTAATTCAGAACGTTTCCTACGGCTAATTAAAACTTACAGGAATTAAACCTAGTTTTCATTTCTGACTTTTCTCGTACTTCTAGCGATGTTAATTCCATGACTGATTCAATATTTTAGTATTTTGCTCTGTCGTTGTGGCTGACCGTCACCACCGCACCGATCGTCTCATTTGAACGAAACTAGAACAATGACTGAAGTTTAATGTCGTCTCAATGTTTTTTTCAAACATCGCTGCAATTGGCCGACACCTTTCATCACAATGACTATTACAATAAAACGAGTTGCAGATATAAAACAAACTCCATCTAATAAGAGAATTATACAAAGGAAGTAGAAAAATAATGCTTTTAGGTCGCTATTTGCTTTTGCTCGGATTCTCTGACCCACTTTGCCAGGCTGTCTTAGTGATACCGTAAGTAACATGTTGGAGAACGCGAAAATCTTGAACGTCTTAGTGCTGCTATCTTCCCCTATTTATATCCGATCGCTACGTGGGATCCATCTGCAGTTGCCCCTAGGCCCAAATTGGAGTTAATTTTTTTTCTCAGAACTGGATTGATGAATTGGTAGTGCAGATACGATACATTGTATATGTACTGACAACCATGCTGCAATCGTATGATGAAAATATTCATGATTTATACGGAATTCAGACCCATTCCGCTTTCCATTTATCGACCTTTGCCGTAACCGACGACACCGCTTAAACAGACCATAAACGTATTAGTGTAATACATCTTAACTTGATTTATGTGATCGGCTATACGTTAAATTCTTTATCTGGTAGTTCAAAACATTCTTGCGTCCGGAATTTCTGATTCGGTTAAAATTTTCTCGTATTTTGGACATCAACATTTGTATTGAGCTTAAGTAAGTTATATACTATCTTATGAAAAAGATTTTGGGATGATTATTCCTTAAAAACTTCCAGTATTCCGCAACACCTTAATCTTCAGTACATCCATAATTATGATATAATACATTGGGTCTACTTTCAATTGCCATGCTACGCGGGTAAGAGAAGCACAATGTTTAGCCATCTTAGTTGTGTTTCATTTGTTCCCAACTCTCTCAACTTTAAAATTATTTATTTTAATTTAATGATGCTTCTCCGCTCCTTCTATTTACAAGAACGTATAATTCTGAAGATGAGTTTTGTCGTGTTCCGGTTGGAAAAGGGGGACACAAATGTAGCATCCTGCGTGCTTCCAGGTCATCATTCAAAAACCAACTTCTTTCAACGAAAACTTTAATTTATCTCAGACATGGAACAAAAATCTGAAAAAATTTAGTAAAGTACATCAGAAATCTTTAAAATGGCAATTGTTTACTACAGTGTTAATCGAAATTGTTAACATGTACATCCTCAACCTACATCCGAGCGAATGATATTTAAGTAAAAACATAAATACCGAAAAATGGAGAAAATATATATTTCTGCCGTTGGATATTCTTCTTTCTTTTTTATTCAATCATGCACAATCTTTAAAAAAAACACATTAGCGCATGTTATGTTACTATTGATCTTCTTTAAAACTTAATTCCCAGTTGGACTATTTTAATTTCGCATTTCCTTGTATGTTTTTTACTTTGTATGTTTCTAATATGTTTATGCTCAGTAGGAGCGGTTCTTCGCTAAGAGTTATGCTCCACTGACACGGAATGGCGCAGTGCGGGGGCGAACAATCTCAAGTTCCAACTCTTTCGGCCCCTTACGCCTTCGCCACCGCCCTTTGCAAGCACCGCGTGCTCTTCCCACGCTTTACTCGCCCAGCGATGTTCGTGACAACAATCGTTCGCCCTATTCACCGTCGGAAGTTTTTACAAAAGTTTTTCTTGCGTTTGTGGCGGAAGTTTTTGCAGCTGAATGTAATAGACGCAAGAACTTTATAAAGACCTTTCTAAAAACTGTTTCCCTCACCTTGAATTGATCCTTCCGAGAAATTATTTGCTGGAGTTCCTTTAACCTCATTTTTGCGTTTCCCGGAGAAAACGCGAGAAGGCGTTTTGTGGCCTTCATTTAAAATTCAACGAAAACTTATTACATTTGCTTATCGAAATAAATTTTAAATGAACATTTGAAGTTAATGTTATTTTTACATATCTTACTTCTTTATGGATGTTGAACTTTTTCAAACGTTAAATGTCCCTCCCAAGTCGTATTTATGGAAAGTAGTAGAATTTTGTTAAAAAAAATGCCCATCACATTTTTGTAGATGATTTCTAATTAAATACTAAAAACATACTGATTTGGCATGGATATTAGAAACGATCTGTTGAACTGGTGATGAATGTTTATCAATGGGTAATATTCTTGCAAGTGCAAGAATCTTGCAATAGCAGGTCGCTGGTATTCAACTTCCGTACCAGTCAAATCGCGTTATTTTGTAACTACACTGCCCGAGAGGTATATTTAGTAAGAGGACGTTCAATCAACTTTTGATTTATTGCGTGAAATGCTCGGGGCAACGTTCGTAATTATCTGGTATTTACATTGGTGTTGGAGATGGCGATAGCGGGAACCATAATAGCCATGGCAGCCGCGTTGTTAATTCTGGCGAAGAATAAAACTTCTTGGCGCGGGCGGGAGGGCTGGGCGCGGCGCGGGTGTGGTCGGCTCTGCGCCTCTAAAAGGCAGCGCGCGTAATGAAGGGGGCGGGGCTCGGCGCAGAGGGGCGAGGCAGGACGGCGGGGGCAGAAGCGATCGCGGAAACGGCAGTGCCAGTAGCAGTGGCAGTAGTGATCGCGGCAATGCCAATGGCCGTGGCGGCGGTGGCGATAGCGACAGTGGCAGCGGTGGTGGCGGAGGCAATGGTAGCGGCAGCAATGGCGGCGGCGGTGGCGGCGGCGGTGGCGGCGTTGGTGGCGGCGGCGGCGGTGGCGGTGGTGGTGGAGGTGGTGGTGGTGGTGGTGGCAGAGGCGGTGGTAGTGGCAGCAGTGGCGGTGACGGTGTGGGTACGGGTGGTGGAGGTGGCAACGACGGTAATGGGAACGCGGGCACGGCTGCGAGGGCGCTAGCGACAGAGGCGGAGTGCAAGGCGAGCAGATGTTCACTTTCCGCGGGACCACTAACTTCTGCCTCCGCTGCCTTGGTTCCTGCTCCCACAGTCTCCCAGCGCGCTCTTTTAATGTGTAAGCATGTTCGCTTGTGGCACAACGTGGTATTAAATGGAACAATTTATGAATACTTGCGTACTTAACAAACATGTTTTTGTTTGTATTATTAAACACCCTCGAAACGTTCTAATAAAATAAAAAATTAACATCCTGGTGTCGTAATTGTCTAGCCCTTTACGATTCTGATCTCAATTTATTATATTTATATTATTTTAAATAATTTCATTCAATGAAAAAGACACTGTCCCATAAAGTACTTTTAAATTTCACTGAGTTCGTAATACCGTTATGGGCATGTACTATGTAAGTCATGGAAGAGAGCCTATAAAGAGTAAAGAAAAATCTTGAACGACAATAATGCTCAAGCCACATCAGGGAATTACTGAAGAGTAAGTTCTTTGGTGTACGTCGTTGTCATTGTGTTCCTCAGCTACAAAAGAGATAATACAATTCGAATTGTATATCGTATTTTCAATGAAAATAGCGGAAAATATGCTACGTAATTTGGTGATTTGTTTCAGTCAAGTTTTACGAGTATGATATTTAAAATGTTCTCTATATTTCAAACGAAATTTTTTGTGTGAGGTATGGCAAGGGGAATGTTCTCGTGCTCACGTAGGATGGATGAGCATGGATTCTTACTAATTTATCGAAGCTTAGCCTGGCGTGACCAGGTTAACAATTGTTTGTTCTGCGTACGACGCAGTCATTGTGCGTGCCCGTTCCCCCTATTAATCGAGAGAATCACATCGGCGGCAAAGCGAGACCTCGCGTTTCAAAATCTGAGAAATGCAAATCATATTACAATCATATTACTTGTTGTGTCATTCAACACATCATTTTTAACAGTTTGTTAGTTTTTGGCGGAACCATGTTAACATACCAACATGTGGTGCTTTCTGTGCTGCATGCAGAGGAAAACGTGTTTTGAGAGAACTCACGCTTTGTTGGCTGAAAATAATGTTACAGACTTTGTATTATTATAAGAAATATACTTATAAGCAATTATTATTATTATTATTATTATTATTATTATTATTGTTTAATAAAAGTACCAATTGCTTTTTTAGATAGTCATACTGTTTCTTTATTAAAACATACTATGTACAATAAGTTGGCCTGGCTACGTTCGGAGTTCAGAAATGTGTCTCCATCATCAGGCCTTTAAACATACATGTAGCTAAAATATCAAGGTGTAAATGAAAAATATTCATGACATTGTCCATTATTAATGAATTGATGTTGAAATAAGTATCACTTTATGTAATGGAAGAAGTGTTACATTCTTTCTATTAATGTTTGAAAACATGATGAAGAACTTAACTTGAAGGTGTGAGAAATATAACAAGTTTGAAAGAATGATAAAGTTACTGTTGTCTACTAAGACCGCTCCTACTACGGAGGGAGTATCGACATGAATGTGTCGGTGTCGGAAACATGGTCAAACTTTCCTCTCCCTACATATATCCCGAACCCACGGATTTATTTACCACTCTGCGTCTCTCCCGTAATTAAGTTTTTACCTGCAGCCTTCGACTTTCGTCCGCCTGACATTGCTCACTGGATCTTACGTCCACCATCCGACGACATCTCCGTATACCTTCTTACGCTTGTGGCTTGTAAAGACCTCTGTCAGACGCCCGGTAAAATCGTGTTCCTCCGGTAATATCCCTAACAATATCTCACGCTTTTCCATACAGGTACTTCGAACATTATGAACTGAAAGCGAAGTCTGACCGAGAGTGCCTCACAGACGCTACAAGGGACACGCACAAGACCAATCTGTTCGAATAATTCCCTAGAACTCAATTGCAGGTACGCTTCAGACCTGGGACAAAAATACGGGTGCGTACACAGCCAAATGTCTGTCTCGTTACAATTCCCCCAACGCAAGTTATTATTTTATTTTTCTATTTATTTATTCGAAATTTCATTACGCAAAGTCTTTCTCTGAATTTTCGGGGGTTCTTTCCCCTGGCCGCCTCCGCCCACCTATCGACTTCCGCCCATCTGGCAGGCAGGGCCGCTACCGCATTGCTTCTACATTCGACGTCGGTTGCGTGTGCTGACATCTCACGCTAGTGGCATGAAAAATAACTCTGGCAGACGCCAGGTAAAATCACATCCCTTCGATAATATTCCGTCCTAACGACATCTTACGTTCTTCCAACAGGGTCTTCGAATATTTGTACGGAAACCTACATCTGTCGGAGAAAATTTGAGTCACTTCTAGGTGTTACTAGGGTGGCCAAGAGGCGAGCAAGGTTTACATAATTCTTGACCTGAGTCCAAGGACGCCTGTGTCGACAATGCGGGTGTGGATGACAGTCAAACGACCGATCTCCACAATAATCCCGAATACATGATTATTTATTTATCTATTTTTTTTCGCCCACGAATAGGCCATCTTGGACCAAGCGTGCATGAACTGTGCATTTATCGGGGCTCAATTTAATTATCTCGGTAGCAGATGCATGTAATTTTTATTTAGGAATCAGCATTTAGCTGGATATTATTTTTACCTCCCGGGGTTATTAGCCCTGGAGGATGAAAGATAAAATGATGGTAATGAAGGATGAAAGGACGACACACAAGCAAGCCCATGCCCGAGGCGGAACTCGAACCCGCAATCCTTGCGTCCGAGATCGCCACTAGTGACTTAGCGATATTGGCTATCGGGACCAGCCTATTATTTAATTTATTTACTTATTTTTGTTTTCATTCACTCCACTGATTCCATTGAACATGTCTTTTGCATTGCTAACAGTTCCTACGAGTAGCCGCCCTCGTCCGCCTGGCACGGCCGTTGCACCGCCGGATCGCGCGTCGCGTCGAAAGGTGCGTACGCCTTCCGACGTCCTACATCGAAACCTACATCTGTCGGAGAAAATTTGAGTCCCTCCTAGGTACTACAAGGGTGGCCAAGAGGCGAGCAAGTCTTACATTCCCTCTTGACCTGAGTCGAAGGACGCCTGTGACGAAAATGCGGGTGCGGATGACAGCCAAACGGCCGATCTCCACAGTAATCCCGAATCCATGATTATTTATTTATGTACTATTTAATTTATTTACTTATTTACGTTTTCATTCCCTCCATTGATTCCATTGAACTTCTCTTTGGATTGCTGGGAATTGTTGCGTCTAATCGTTCTCGTCCGCCCGGCACGGCCGTTGCACCGCTGCGTCGCGTCACGTCGCATCGCGTCGCATCGCATCGCGAGGTGCGTCCGCCTTCCGACGTCGTGTCCGCGTGCGCCACCTGAATAGCGTGTGGGGTGCGGAGGAGGAGGAGAAGAGCGGCGGGCGGGTACGATGAGGGCGGGTAGGCCGTGCCTCGCACGGGCCGTGGATATCGATCTCCGGACACAACACAACAGCGCAGCGACGACGGCCGGCGGCGGCGGCAGGCGCGGACATCGACCGTCGGCGACCGTGGTGCCACCCGCGCCACGCCGCCGCCTCCGGCCTCGCCACCGCCACGTGTTGGCCGCGTTGTCTTCAAAGGCGCAACCTTCATTTTCTGCTATTTCCGAACGAGTGTTACAAGTTTTCAGAAATGGGAAGAAAAAAAAATTAAAGTGGGTTGTACTTACAAAAGAAAATAAATTGACAGAAAAAAAATTGTGTTTATCGTAAACATTTTATCAAGCTTTTTTAACTTTTAACTTTTACTTGTGTCGTTTACTTTCACGATAAGACATTCGATGTGCACATTTCTGCTATTTTTGAGCCATCGACAAATTTTAATATCTGTGATTTGGGAGGATAAAAATAAACCAACATAAGATGAATATGCTCATTTTTAAACAATTTTCTTGAAGAATGTTTACTTTCTATCGTTTACTCTCATGAGCAGATGAGTCAAACAGCCGAACGTCTTTTAACAGCACGCACCTCTAACGCGAAAAATGAAGCGTACTTTAAAAGGTTTTATGTAATTTCCTAAATTTATTTTGTAGTTCCCAGAAGACATGGAATTTATTTTATTTTATAAATTCACCTTTTACTTCAATGAAAGAGCTGCAAATATCTCCGGTTAAAAATTGAATTTTTTTACCAAAGATATACTCGATGGATTTGAAAATGACGAGAAAGTTCACAAGCCACGGACCGGTGAGAGGAGTTATCCTAGAATTTCTAAAAAATGAGTTTTAAGTCTATTCTACGAGAGAAAATGTAAATAACTGAAAATACTAGTTGTTACTAAAAATAAATACTTAATTCAGTATTGTTTGGTTTCGATGTCTGTAATGTTAAATATTGATCAACAAGCAGGTGTGAAAGTGAATTTAGTAACTCACAATGGATAGTTTGTCACAGACTGACACACGGAGAAACGTGAAAATTGTATTAATTAATATTTTGCAAGTGGAACAGCCACTAAAAACGAAGTTCCATTTCCATTATCAGACAACGAGTAATTTTTCGTCAACTATTTTTTTCCTTTTCCTATTAACGTGTTTTGGTACACTGTGTGCCGCCGGCGTCGCAATGACGCCTTTGCTGCGTTCTATTGTGCTGGTTCACTTAATCGCGTCGTGTTTCCACCCCATCGCTTACAATGTCCCTTCTGCCTCTGGATTTCCGATGACTCTTTGACGCCCCCTCTTCACATCCGCCCAGCTTTACGGGGCCACACCCTCGTTCCTATTAGGTTATGATAACAGCTTCGAGGACATTAGTACACAGTGTGAGAACTCTCAGCGAAATGGTATTGGATAGGTATGAGTTAGAGGTAACATAAGGAGAACCGACAGAGTCGATTGTACGTAGACAGGAACAAACATTGCCATTTAATCGTTTGGATATTCTCTAGAAGGGAAAAAGAGGCGAAAAGATAACGAAGAACCAAACGGGACTCAACAGCAGCGAACACTATGTGGTGTTTCCAAGAGGTATTGAGTATTACTTTACTTTTTGCAGTATCTCATTCTACAAATGGTGCTGCCTTTGGTAGATAAAGAAATTAGGCCATGTCGCCCAGAAAGATCACGTGTCCAAGTTAGCACGATGTTTGCCCTGAAGTAAGAGAGAGGAAGAGTCTCAGAGTTGAAGGTCACGGTGTAAGAAATTTCGATCGCCGTGGGAATATAACATGAGGCAATGAAAATATCGAAGTAGAACTTTGAATTTAAGGTATTTACCCTCCGAAAGCTCTGTAGTAGAAGAATCGAAATAAGAGTAAAGTTCATCTAAGAATGAAGTCACGCAAACCATATATTTCTCCAATATATTGTTTTACCACAAAAACTCCTGCATGCTTTTTAATTGAAAAATAAATTGACATTTGCTGCGAACACGAAAACGAAGTATTTGAGACAGAGAAAATGAAATTTATTTAAAAAGAAAGGACGGCGTTCTTGTTGGAGTCCTACAGTCTTGTACAGCATTTACTGTTTTGGATTAATTTTCTTTTGTCTTTGTTTACATACAGAACATTTAACTTAACAAGTATTAACTAGTAAAATATTAATAAAAAATGAATTCTGATTTGAGAATAATCTGAAAATGGTATTAAAAGTTTGATAAATGATTTCCTAAAGATAAGCTGTAAAGCTTGTAATAATTCATCTTCCTAGACATACAATGTTTAACAATACTACGAATAGTAACCAAAATATAAAAATTTCAGCAACCTTTCGGCAGTTACTTGACAAATCATATACATTTTTTCTTTTGTGTTTATATTTCTTCGCATTCATGTATTAACAGTGTCTAATGAATTTAGTAATCCTAAACGTTATCTCAAAGCAAGTGGTACACACATTCTTAATAAATGTCATTGGGATCACATTCAAATCAGGCTCCTTCATAACTTAAAACACGAAGACAGCTCCTGTCCAACCTTTCATAACTATGCAACATCCTTTTTGGGGGAAGATTACTTTCAAGATACTGGTGTATATTTCTGCTACAATATTAGTTTCATCAAATTTGTTTTCTTACAATATTTACTTTAATTCAGGAGCACATAAATATCAGGGCATGTTCGCTTGAATATGTAGGATATTTTACGCAATTAATTTTTACTCACAGAAAAGAATGTTAATGAGTTCTTTATAACATGTTTCCGTAGAAGTAAAACCTAGTCTATTCACTCAAGATCAGACAGTTCAATGTAATTATTATATGTAGTGGGTTAATGTTAAAGATAAAACAGGCATAAATTATTAATAATACTAAAAAATATTAAATAATCTATATCACTTTCCATAACATAAGAATTGTTCGTTTTATTTAATTGCGTCTGATTTCTCGTTTAGTTTGGATTTCGTGGATGGCCTTACGATAATCGCATTCCTTAACAAAGGGGATCAAACATAGCACACACCCATATTCTCTCCCTTTCGTTCTGCAGCGTGTAAAAATGGCGTTTGCTCCATGTTTTGTATTTGTATCATGCAGGTGGGACGCGCTATGCTCTCTAAGCAAGCATTCTTCGAGAGATGTGAGACGAAAAGTAACACAAAACTTGTTTGTTACGAGCAACTACACAAACGGGAGTATGATCGACAGAACGAGGGAATATAACCAAAATGAACTGAACTCTTGAAGAAGAGAAAAAACGAGGATGACTAAGACTAAAAGTGAAAGACAGACTTCACATGGAGATAAAAAGAATCAAGAATTGATATTGAGAAGACTGATCAGAATAAAATGTGATCAGAATGAGAGAAACTGGAGCCGTACGAATCTCGACGTGAAATAAAGGGGAATGAGCCATTTCCGTTACCTACACACATGCCCGTCCTTTCAGTCCGCGCTCAGGTAAACATCGCATTCAATCCCCAAATGGTTCGTGCTTCCAGATGAAACGCTCTCTACGCGCTCGGCCAACGTGCAGCGGGAGGCAGGTATAATGGCGTGGGAGCAAAAGTAACGCGGCGGAGTGCCCCTCCTCGCGGAGCAGCGCGCGCCGCGCCGCCGGACCGGACCGGACGCGGTCGCGCCGAGCCCCTCGCGTGCTGCGGCGCGCGTTCCCACTCGGAGGAGATAGACAGCGCGGCGAGGCGCGGGGCGGTGTGTGGGAAGGCGTCTGCGGACGCTCCGTGCCTGCGAACCGTTTGCACGGGCTGTAATTGAGGTAAATCACCGCCGGTGGCAAGTGTATGCGCTTGTCGAGTACGGAGGCCAAACACAAATCTCCAACTCCACGCGCGGACTTCGACGTGAGAATGGTGGCATGCTCCTGTCACTTCTTCACGTTGTTTTGTTTAATCACTTCTTCTACTCTTCTCGTTCTTTGATTCATTCAGAGATATTCTTGTGATACTCTTGTATTAATGTTTTAGAATTTTACAAGTACGTAGAAATATTTGGAACATACAATAGATAAAATACTCAGAGATAGATAGTCTGGTTTGATCGACGTTTTCAATTTTTATAAGAAACTTTCACTTCAGAACTCTTGTCTTTGTAAAGCATATGATTTTTTTTCGACATTGCATTTACCATGAAATAAACATAATTCATTTTCTTTTTTTTTCTCAAATAGAGAAAGAGAACTAACTTCAATGAAGAGTTAGGTGCTTTCCATTAATGAAATTATATTTGTAGGTAATTATAATTTGTGCGTATGAACAAATCAAATTTTGTGTCCAGCATTTTATAGGTACTCTGCGTCAAGGCTGATTTTGCTGATGGGGCTGAAAAACATTAGTCGAATTTCTCGTTTCATCTGAGCTGATGAACCGGAAATGATTCGTATATTCACAATATAACACTTCTAAAAAATTGAATCGTTTTAATTTCTTAAAACAAAGATCGCTCTTATGCGTAATGATTGTTCTGAATCGCACACAGCTTAAGCAATCGTAAGCGCGATCTTCGTGCCCATTGAGCGTGAGTTCATTAATCTCTCTTGCGATCAGCTTGATGTCGCGGTTTCAGAATTCTCCTGGTAGCGAACAGGAAATAGATGGAAAATTCAGAGAAACCGTGCTCGCCCTGGCGAGATGGTTGAGGGGTGAAGGTGACGCGAGCAGGCCGGAGGGGCTGGTCAGCACTCGCGTGCTTTCGGACGAACCCAGCCCGGTGGGTGCGCCACTGGGACGCTGGGCCACGCGCATGTGGTGGGCGGCGGATGGGGAGCGGCGGGCAGCGGGCGTCGGCGGTGGGCGGGGGGCGGCGGGCAGGGATTGGCGGGCGGCGGGCAGGGATCGGTGGGCGGCGGGCGGCGGGCGGCGGGCGGCGGGCGGCGGGCGGCGGGCGGCGGGCGGCGGGCGGCGGGCGGCGGGCGGCGGGCGGCGGGCGGCGGGCGGCGGGCGGCGGAAGATGTACAGGTGTTTCAGGCCTGCGACCAATTCTGCAAAACGTATTCTTCCGCTAGCGAGATAAGCTGGAATGCCAGATGACATTGCCTCAAATAATTAGTTCGTGCATGCAATGAAAGTTTAGGAATAGTTCTGACGAGTGATTTAATTCGTTTTGTTGTCGTCAGTAACAATAACAAAGCAAGAATGGATACAAATCATGTCGAAAAGTCTCAGAGAATATGAGTGTGCGTGTATGTGTGTGTGTGTGAAGTCATCAACGCACGGAAACGAGCTGACCACATCACTAATCTCAATGAACCCTTACCATTTACTTTCAAAGTACTTTCAATCAAACTCGGTTGATTCTAAGTTTTAATAACAGAATTGTCCTGGTAAATAAATTATTTTTGAGTGAACTTTTTTAGAACGACATCAAAATAATTTTCACGCGATCATTCTCCAATTATCGGCATGACAAAATAACAGGTTGAACGCTTTACCCAGAGAAACGCAGTCTCAGCACAAGATTGGAAACAGTCCTGAAATGAATGAGACTGATTTCAGTATATTACACAGCGACCCTCTCCTCAATTTGACTTATTAGGAATGAGTGTCAAAATAATTATCCATTGCAATTTATTAATTATAATCCCTCATATACCCCCTCAAAAACATTTCGAAAATGAAAACGCGAGTACTGTTACAGTGATGTGATACATGTTGTAATTCAAAGTGATTTAAATTAAATGAGGGTGTAAAATACGAAAATAATATCAATTACAAATAATGAACGGTTAAACATTGTGACGACTTTGGAAAGAAAGCGGCTGATGATGGTTTAAGCTGCCAGGTGAGGAAGTTGGGCGGCGGCTAATTAACACATGCGCAGGCGACAAGGGAGAGCCAAAGAGACACGGCGGCGGGCAGGAGCGACATTGGGTAGTTGAGCAAACGCGCCCTAACCCACCATGACTCACCGGGTCAATACGAGCGCGTGTAAGTGGCTGCCTTCTGCGGCGGCGTCATTTGGCTCAGGTTACTGACTCCTTTTGTGGCGTGACGGGGTGGCAGCGGACAGGTGGAGTATCGAGGTACATGGCTTTCCTCTTAAATGAAAGTTTTATTTCACTGGGCCTGCTTCCACTCCTGCTTTCGAAACTAGGATTAATAAAGGAATTTATGTACTTCATTTCGCTTCATATATCATTCACTAGATGGAAATCAAAACAATATAATTTAAATCTTAAAGTTGAAGTACATTATACCCATGATTATGCTTTTTAAAGAGAATCCGAAAATACGAGTACGATAAACTGACACGAAATTCTTGTAATTTCCCAAAATTTAACATCCCATTTTATTTGCTAATTCAGTGTTTTGAGAAACCCAAACACGAGGTTGGCGTGGAAATAAAAGGGAAAATAAGTAAGTCGGAACGAAAAATGAGGAGCGGAGTATTTGTTTCTCATGGGCCGAGGCAGTAAGAGGATGGAGAGAAAGCGTGCGCTGAAATCTCTCCAGCGGGCGCGAAGACCCAAAGACATGACACGCGTTCAGAACAGGTCTTATTCTAAAGATAATTGAAATATCTAAAATGGACACTGTACAAGGGAAAAGAGAAGTGAGAGAGATTTTTAATTGGTTGTAAATCCATCTATTATATACTCAGCTGTTTGATTAAGATCTTAATTTTTTACCGTACACTGAAGAGAATATCTTCAAACTTCAAAAAAATCTAGCTTTATCTTAAGAAAATGAAAAATTAATAAAATATCAAGTTCTATACAGTGCAACACAAGTCGTTGTTGACGTCATGTGTAATGGTTTTTTATTTCAGACTTTGGATATAACTGTTTATTTACTTACCTATTTAGTGAATATTTGGTTATTCTTATAGAAAAATTACGATTTGGATGGAAATGCTCATTTTCATTAAAGTACTGTCATGGGCGCTGGGAGGTAAAACTCGTGAGACGCGGCCAGGGGACACTCGTGCGTGACTCTCCTTGTGCGTCCCCTGGCGCCACGCAGGCGGCACGCGAGTCGCACGCCCGGACAATTACCTCAAGTCAAGAGCATCGTGATCCGGCAGGCCTTTTAAACTGAAGCGTTATCTTAATTAATGCATGCTATCAAATTGTGATATTGATTATAAATATATTTATATTTTTGTATATTTTATATATATTTATATTTATATTTAAATGTCAACGCTTTAAAGTAAGAAACTATCAATTTCCCGTTATTTCTTCAGTAAAATTTCGGTGTTTCACTAATTCTCCCCACTTTCTGTTCATTAAAAATAAGTAACATGACACTAGGAAATGCGTCTACACCACTACACCCAGGAGACACACACCACTTATTGGTGTGTGTCTCCTGGGGTGTCTGTAGTTCAAGTGTCTGAAGTTCTGTAGTCAGTTGTAAGAACAGTTAGGTAATTATTTACTCACAGGTTCCCATATGTCCCCCAAATATTCCCCCATATATTTCCTCAAATGTTCTCCCAAATCTTCCTCATAAGTTCACCGCGTTCTCCGACATCTGATAGTGTGGAAATTAAACCGGAAATTCAAAAATTTAATTTACGAATTCGTTTTTATTACGAAAAACTTGTATAAACGATATGGCTAAGTAGTGCAGTGCCTGCTCTGCCGGATGAAACGTGAAGTTCTGTAAAGCTAGATTATCTAGAAGAACGAAAACTCCAAAACATGCAGATATTTTACAAAAAATTGCAATCTCCAAAAAAAACAGAACTTTTTTAAATCATTGCTTTAAAAGTAAAAATCACTTCACTTTGGAAGCCAACTTTCTTCTTTTCTGGTATGGAGTGACGGAACCATAAAAACGTAACAGAACTTCAAAAAATGTCTCAGTTTGAACAGATAACATAAATTATGTCCTTCCCGGAACACAAAAAAAAACTGAATTTAAGGCTTGAGAGCGCATTGTTATGCACGATGGTAAAGTGTGCTACGGAGTAATGTGTTTTGCGAGATGCATGTATGCCTCTCAATCCAAATATGCCATAATCTGCGAACTTTTTTCGTCTTAAATCTGTTGAATGACCTCTGAGAAATAATTCCCTCTCCAGCAATAATGCACGTATGGGGATTTTGTTTTCATGGTTCTGATAAAAGGGACTAATCCATCACCTTTTTCTTAGCGTGTTGTGTATAGAGGGCATAATAATAATAATAATAATAATAATAATAATAATAATAATAATGATAATAATAATAGTAATAAAAATAATAATAAATTAAATACGTGTTATTACGACTATAAGCATTTAATATATCTGGCATTTGCGAAAAACTGAGGATGTATTCCGCTGTAAGGATGACTGGAAACCAGGATGAAAACCACTGCCCAGAAAGTATTTCAAGAGGAAGATGCCATTTCAGTTTGGATCCACCCATATATTTTAGAAAGAAATTAAAAAAATAATATTCACATTACGAACACTGATTTAGGTGGGATGCTATCAACTTATGGTAGATGAGTAAATTGAGTAAAATTACAAAAATATGTTATTTATTGGGGGGCAGGGGCTCCCACAGCTCCTCGCCCCTGGAATATGCCACTGCGATCTCCGTACACCTCTTCCTAAGTATTAATTTGCGGACTCCCACTCGACGTATACGAGTCGGCCATCCACTCGATTTGCGAGCTCTTGTGCACTTGCGCGGGGCGCCGGGACGGCGGGTCGCGTGCGCGAACGGCACTTGCCGCCACCCCCACCAGGGCGGTGGATTCTTCTGACGCACGTCATGTGAGTTCAGGCCTTAATTAAAGAGGTTAGCTAACAATTTAGATTGAAAAACAAGCAGAGTTACGTTTTCATATCCAATATTTTTATCGTGAATATCAATTTGTGTAAATGTTCTTGGGTTGTTGACCTGTTATCACTAAGAAAGCGTGTTTGGCATTTTTGTCAGCATGATATAAAATAGGATTAATTGTCACTTTGATCCTACGACGAATGTAAGAATTCACTAATGTCCGAAACTCGCTAATTCGTGAAATAGCTGGTTCATGTTCACGTTTTCATTATGGTTGAATCAAGTTCAAAATAGGAATAGCTTCGAAACCTACTTCAAACTTCAACCAGATGAAGAGCACCAGTACTCAACACGAGGTGGCTGAAGTAGGTAAAGTACCTTAAGGTAGCAAAGAATGGCAGATACTTATTCGTACCGTATGTGATTAGCAGGAATCAGACTGCTGCTGGGATGTTTCTGAGACTAGTGAAAGACAAAGTGAGTAGTTTCCAGTTCCACTGTGTCAGTCGTAAATTTGTATATACACAATTCCGTGAAACGAAAGCTAACCTCACTACATACTTTAACTGACGCTTCCCTACCTACTATTTCCAAGTCAGGCCTTCGGCCTTCTTGATTTATCTAAAACAACCTTGACACTCCGCAACGCATAATTTTCAACCCATTTTGCTGCAAAATACGAGTACTTCTTGTGAACGTATAAGACGCCTCACACTCGAACAATATCTTACTTTAGCCAGTGTCTATGGCTAATGGGCACATTAGCCGGCTAGTTCGCGAATTAGTCATCTTCCTTACTTTTGACGTAACGTTTACAGGGTAATTAAAAATTGCTTTTGGATCATTTTTTCTATCCGATTTCTCTTACCACTTTTCGCTATAGTGGCTTATCATAAGCTGCTATATATCAGTCATAGAAGGGTGCTTGAGCTGGAAGCAAAAAATCAACCTGAGAAGTGAGTTTTTTCATCGTCACGCAGCAAAATATACTGGGACATTTCAAGGAAAACGCACATTATAATTCTTACCCGAGAGGGAAACAAACCCGTGGTCGCGTCGTGGAAAGCGAGCACGCTGACAATGAGCTAACCCGCGAGGGCAGTCGTGGTATTACCTATGATACATGTCTATTTGCTGTGCATCTGTCAGCGAATAGCCGCTGACTGATACTGTAGTGTTGCGAGCGCGTGCGTACGCGTGCGAGGGGCGCCGCGCGGCGCGCCGTGTCGCGTGCGCGTGCGTGCACTCGCCGCCCCTGGGACTGCGGTTTCCTATGACGCGCGCCCTGTCGCCACACACTGCGTGTCGCCTCACGCACCGCGCCGCGCGTCGTGGGGCAGGGGGAGGCGTCGAGGAGCAGGGGGAGGCGAAGTGGGGCGCGCGGAAAAGAGTGGTCGCGCGCTTCGGGAGAAGCCTCCGTTCGGCGCAGAGACGCGTCTTGAAAGAGGAGCAGATTGAAATCTGAGGCGAACGGCGCTCGGAGGTCTGGGAGGCGCGCGCCAAGACCGAATGGAAACGGAATGGGAACTGCCTTTGCAACGCCACGTTCTCCAAATTAAGACAAGTTTAGTTTGGGAAGTTCGCCTTCACGAGGAGCAGTAAACTTACAAAGGAAGATGTTCCTTTGCGTGGTCTGATTTAAATAGATCAGTAGGCTAAGGATTAACTGGAAACACGCAAATTCGAGGTAGATATTTTCTATCGCATGCCTTAATCTTATCGAGAAATCTATCTGAAACTGATACGAATTCTCTACATGTACGATATGAGTTCTTTACCTGGACGAGTTCTCTACATGTACGTACATTCTCTACATGTCGTAAAATTGTAGGCTGGTAGACCGTCAACCGAATTTGTTTTCAAAACGTTTTACTTTCATTGATATTCCCTCTGTGTTCATTGGCCAAGTGAGAGGTAATTTATGGGGAAAATACGAGTTTCGGTTAATACTAAGAAGACCAAATTGTAGAAGACGATTTTCATATCACATGTCAAAAACATACAGTACGTACTATGTTAAACGTAACATACGTATGTTAAAAACATACAGTAACCGCCCCTCTTCGATTTATTAGTAAAACAGCAACTCTTGCGTAGAAAAAAATAAACGCGGTGAAGATGTTGAAAAGTTGTTTTCTGTGCTATCTTTACATGCTCCCTTATTTCTTGATCATCTATAAATAAATCTATTTCTTTTAAAAACTAGAAATGTTCGTTGTACACCATGACAGGTAAACGTTCGACATTTGTCTCAATAAACGTTCTCCAAACATTCTGAGCCTTGCCCAAGCTACGGAAACACGTTATAAGTGCGCTCCGTCTTTCGGTAAGTTTCCACGGTGAGTGAGCGCCGAGCGGAACGGCCGACATGTAAGTTAGTGCAGCGCGGCGCCTCGCGCGCTCTGCTTCTTGTTAGCGAGTGCACTGGCACCGGTGGGGGCGGGGCGGGGGAGGGGAGGGGGAGGAGTGGGGGCGGGCGGGGCGGGCGGAGGTGGTGCGGGTTGGGGCGGGGGCGGGTGGGGTGGGGCGGGTGGGCGTGGCGACGGGGGCGGGGGTGGGTGCCTCACCTTCCGTGACGGCTGACGGTAGCGCCGCGGTGCGGCGCGCAGTGGCCGAGGGTGGAGGAAGGGCGCTCGCTGTGATGAAGTACGAGAGCTGGCGAGTCAGGGGAAAAGGGATCAAGGCGTGTTGTTGGGAGGTACTCGCAGCTAGTAGATATTATCATCATGACAAAGTCATAAAGAGAGCTGCGATACTTGATAAAATTAAATAACGTGAAAGTAGACGTTTTTAATCAGATCCCGTGGACGGTCTGTCAGAGAACGAGGCAAATGTTAGATAAATGTAACTCAGATTGTTCTCTTGGTCCTTAGCAGCAAACATGGATGTCAAAGTTATTCCGTAACTCTGAGAAAACGTAATCATCATCATCATAGGTTGAGCTCGTTCCGTTTTCGAGAGTATTCTTCTATCGCCTTATTGGTTTGCCACTACTCCTACTCCCATTCGAGAGGAGAACAGAGAAATTTAATTTATGATTTTCATGGAAATAAAATAGTCACTATATATATATATATATACATATATATATATATATATATATTGGTTATATTTATATGTACATGTATAAAACAATTCCTTTCGTAATAACACAACCCCAACGATGGTTAGAGGTAAATAAATAAACTATTATTGGATTGGATTGGATTGGTTGAAGTAATTGAAGTCATTTTTGTCAACTTAGATTTATTCTGAGAGCCGGATTTCGGCGACGTTGGGAACGGTCGTGGTAACAAATTCCAAGAGCCCGGACAGCCCAAACAACACAACTACAACACAACATACTCGCGATAAGTAGGTAATAGCGAGCTTGCCAAGGAGAAAGAGAAGGCCACTGAGCCGATGGCTACGGTTCGCGAATCAGGGTGTGAAGAGGGCGGCGGTCGAGGGGTTGGAGGCGGGTGCGGGCGAGCGACCGCGGGTAACCTGACCCGCGGTTCCGCGCCGCCGCCGCCGCCGCCGCCGCCGCCGCGCACCGCGCTCCAATTGCAGCGCGGGCTTCCTCCGGCGGCCCCGGTGGCCCGGACGCCGCGTCCTGTGCTGCATTCCGCCGCGACTACAGATCTCTTCCGCCCACTTCAGGAGCACCTGCTCGCGCCGAGTGAGTGGATATGGAGGAGCTACTCCAAGAAGGGACTACTTTGACAGGCCGGGAAACAAATGAACGTCATACAAGGCGATGACATTGAAGGAGACACTCATGAAGCCATTTACAAACGAGCGAACTCTAACGCGGCGCGAAACAAAAATGGCCGCCATTTGTAAACCAGGTACAATAAAAAAAAGTTAAAGATGGTTTTGAACAGCCAAAACATAAGGAAATTTATGTACAAAATATGATTTTTTTACGAGATGGTCGAGCGACCAGTGCTGGACCACTTAAAATGGATTGACCCTATAGCGTTTAGCTGCTTTTAGTGTTCGTCTTAGGACAGGTGAATCGATTTAACAACACGAAATACTAATGAGAATATGAGCAGTCTCGATGCTGGTTTTTGATTTTTATTACGCTGATTAATCTGAACGTATCTCTAATACCAATAGAAGAGGTTTCGTCTTTTGAAAACATTAGAGGTAGCTCAAGGGTTTTGCCCTTCCACTTATTATTTCATGAAATGGAGAAAATGGATCTGTGGGTACCTCTAGCAGCAATGTATATTTTAATATCAAGTAAAACTGGGTTCCTCCGAAAATTTCAGTGAAATAAAGCTTAATCTTACCATATGTTCGCAGATTAAAAAGGAATCAAAAATAACAGTTAAAATTTTATGTAAAATCAGAGAGTTTAAATTTGAATCGCAGAAATTGTATTGAATCTCAAAGAACGACAATACGACAATAAAGTGTGGGATTGCTGATGAGGTGTTGTTGACATTATTAAATAATAAAATAATTATTGAAGTAATCTTTTTAATATCACATACATAAGTTCACTATTAAATAATACGTTTTCTTTTGACACATGCTTGTTGAGTAGTAGTACTAGTAGTAATGGATGTAGAAGTCACGCCGGCTAACACCATTGAAATATTATTTCTTAATGTAAGGGAATCTTCTAAACAGGTTTCGACAAAAAACGCACACTTATATTCCACATATCGTTTCTGCCAGACGCCGCTGCATCTGCTAGAAGGATTGCAGAAGTTCGCCGTAAGCAATAGCCTGTGTAGGTCTCCGCATCCACAAATCCAGATATTTTGCACTAAGAAATGGATTTTTTCCAAATGTTTTCTTACTTATAGGTTATACAGTTTAACAACCATTCATGTAAATATAAGAAGAATCATCCAGAACCGTTTCTGGGTCGAAATGATGCAGAGTCTCTGATCGATTTGAAAGTCATTTCATTTTCATCTGTAATCGTGAAAACTCGTTTCTTGTCAATATTTTTATTGGTAATCGTAATAATAATTACTGAACCTTTGTTCACTTCGTGTTCGGTTAAAATAGACATCAACTCATTTATTGATGGCCACCAAATACATAAAACAAAATATCATCATTAAATGTGTTTTGTTCGAAAATTTACATTTTCATTTCTGCCTAAAAAATCTGTTAACTTATAATTCTTGCCAATATTCACATTTTATTTGTTAATATATTATTTTTAATCATTTTCGTACTGAAACCAAAGAAAGGTCGGTGAAAATGATTTTGAGAAATATTCAAAATAACCTCAGTTCCTTTTATTTAACAATTCACCTATTATTTTCCATTTTTCAAATACACTGTACTAATTTTCAAATAATTTTCATAATTTGACCGGAAATAAACTGTTCATAGCCTTGTTGGCTTTTACGAGGATTTCCGCAGGAACTTAACTATCCTTTTCCATCTTGAACTAAGAAACCTGACCAATTACGAGTATTCAACAGTAACAAAATTTACCCACATTTCGATACCAGGGCCCAACAATACGAGTATGTCTGTTAAAAAATACCTGATTTCTGTCACAAGATTGACTGTTTCTAAAGGCAAATATTAGTGAGTGAATAGTAAATAAGTGCAATGACTAGCATTTGTCTGACACATGTGTCTCATTACACTTCTCAAGTGATTATATTTAAAAGTAATGCTTTGCTTTTGCTATGATGTTTTAGTACGTACTGAGAAAGTAAAACATAAAGCACCTCTTAAAATCAATGATGATTGCTGGTCATTACGTGTATTTATATACACTCATTAATCTTTGCCTTTAGAAAAAATCTTCGATCTTAAATCACTCGCTATATTCGCTTAGCCAACTATAAGCTCGTGAAGCAAGAGTATCTCTGAATTGTATTTTAATTGCATTGTAGGTAGTCTTAAAATACGTAAAGAGCAAAAGACGGCAGTTAACGTGTCCACTCTATATTATTAAAAGTTAGGGTTTTTACTTAAAATCTGTTATTAAGAGGAAGCGATAATACATGTAGGGATCATTACCTTTCATTTAAAGAAAAAATCACGAAATTTGATGGAGAAGAAATCTCAAATTCGTTTTTAGTATAAATTCTTAGTGTTTTAAATATATAGAATAGTTACTATATTTTTGTGTACCAGCATTATAAACGATCTTTCCTGTTGCAATAAATTGTTCATATAAGGGCATTTTACAGCATAAATGATGTATTACCATTTTACGGCACGAATGATTGCGGCATTTCACATTCAGCCAATGGCAGCGAGAGAATCGTGGGGTGGTAGCGGTAAACGAAACAACCGACCTCCGTTTTCTCGTGCGGATGTCAAATATCTGAGACGTCACGAGAAAAGTGTTTCGCAAAATTAAGTTTGATTCTCTTAAAAATTTACAATGCTTTTATACAAAAAAATACCGTATGAAACTCGATTATATTGTTGCTTTATTGCATTCATACATGTACTCATGCAATAAAGCTTAACATTAGAAACTAATTTCATAAACTACCATTATGATGTCATATTAAGAACTGGCTATTACATTGCATCTTTTCACTTTTGATGCAAGAGAATTTAAAGATGTTTCGAATTCTCGTTTGATTCAACAACAAGTAAATCATTTAGTTTTGTATGCACCACGGTCGTTACTCGATGTTTTGCCCAGAAGGTTATTGCCGTCGGGGCAAAAACATCCTCTTAACGCCCTAGATACATAAAACATAAGATGAAGTCTAAATAACATTACATCGACGTAATACATAGCGATTTACCAGTAACCGACCAATGATATAATGTTTTAATGAATAATTTCGTTCGTTCATTCATCCATGAATTGAAACATTTCAAACTGCTTTGTGATTTTCGCTTTTTAGCATTATTAGTATACTATATTTCATCATTCAGGTCGTTGAAAACTGGTTTTGCCGCAGTCACTTAACTAGTTATTCATCTTCGTATTCAAAACAAATTTCTAGTATGCTTGTTAACACATTATCCATTCTATCGCGATTTTATTGACTGCATACTACAGTAATCTTGTGAAAACACAAGCTGTTTGATTTGGCTATCTCATTTCAACAGGTTCCCTGTACTGAATATTTATTACCTCCGGGAAATGATTAGCTGCGGCATTATTTGAGTTCCGTAAGTGCGTTCATAATGCGAGACTCCCACCTAGTTAATCTACCTCTCCATAATTTTATGCTAAAACACAACAGTGCGTATCGACCCAAGTACGTAAGAAACAGCCGCGCCTATTTTGCGCAAAGCGTAGCTAAAAATAGCACTGAAACATGTCCTTCGTGCGTGACTCAGATTTGCTCGGAGGGAACGAAGAATCTTATTAATATTAATCTCGCATCGATTCAGAGCGCATTTATGTGCAAATGGCGCCTTCGTTCTGACAGAGGGGTTTGGGGTTTTGGTAGACAGCGCTGCGGCACCGCCCTGGCCAACGCCCCCGCATCGCTTCCTCCCCCCCTCCGCCTTGACACGCCCACCGGAAGACGTGGCGCAGGGCATCAACTGATGCCTCTGCAGTGCCTATGACTGGGAAGTCCTAGGGTTCCACTCCCGACGGTGGTAGGATTTTCGACACTATCTAAGCAGCTAGGGCGAGTTTTCCCGCGAGAATACTAGCCGCCGACTGCTCTGATCGGTAGTTTTACGTGTTTATTCGGATCAATAACAGGCGAATGCCGGAACAGAACACTAACAAACGAGCCACGGTCCGCGCGCGATCTTTCCTTCACATTCCTTGTCCTATCGTCACCCCTTACTTACACTACCATGCATGTCGGAAGACCGGTCGGGAGCCCAGAGCTCGTCCCGAATGGGGTGGTGCCTCGCTGGTGCTGGTGGAGATTCCTGGTTGGGGAACACCCCGTAGCCGACGGTAGGTCGGTGCCGGATCTGACCATCCAATGGAGAAAGATCACCTCCCGCGAAAAAACATTCACTACACTTACGAAACTAATGACCTTTGCAGTTGACGCGCATGAAATCACTAATCAAACAACCAATCAATCGACACGCCCTATTTCGTCTTGTTTATCTGCTTCCTGCGAGGACATGGTTTCCATACATGCAGGGTGGACACTTGTCTCGCTTTCCTGCGTGGACATGGTTCCCGTACATGCAGTTTACGTTGACTGGCATGATGACTTTCTATGATCGTTCTTTTTGTTTGTTGTCTTACATGTTTTTTGTTTCTAAAAAATTTTCATAGCATTTTACACATCGCCACTGTTTTCTTAATACCATTTCGTTTATTGGTGCTCATCCACAAACATATTCTACGAATTTGGTGCTTAATCTTTGTCTGTCTACTTAGTATTCCGTTAGAATTTTCTCTCCTATCTATCATGTCTTCCCTACTCTTAGCACTCCTCATCCCTAGTATCGTTTACAATGTTTCAGCCGTTAATATTGTTGCGTTCAAACTTTCCTTAATGAATACGAAGAAAAAGCGAAGTTCAAAAATTTTCTCACTGACAGTGAAGGTTTTGAATGTCTAAGCTCGGATGAACAGGGGATTAAAATGAAATCCCAATGGCCGACCCCAAGTCGAGAGACAGAGAAGTATGACTGTCATATGACAATTATTTCTGATTTAATTATTGTTTGTGAAACAGTTAAAACGATTTCCGAGATATATGATGATACGATTGCTCATATTCTTAATTTTTTTAATTCCATCTATTCTACCTAGTTGTTTACACTAGCAACAACATTTGGAGTGTGTTGACGTGCTTAGATATTGAATTGTCCTACTGCCTTAGTTTGAGTAAATTCAAGTTACAGACGATTCGTTCTTAAAATTTCAAAACACAGCGGGAGCGAAATTGACTCCAAAACTGCAAAAGAAGTTCGTATTATTAAGGATTTCAGAATTATTTTGAAGCAAAATCTTCATAGTTGGGAATGGTGTAGGATTCGAATGGCCTAATTTCGAATTACCGAAAATCAAATAATAAAATGTATTCTTTCCAGAATCGAAATATTCAATTTAGCTGTTGGGTTGAGATCACAATCGTATCATGGATCAAAAATATTATATAATTTTACATACGCGACACAAGTACATCAAGTTTTTTTAATTCACGAATTAATACTGATACAATCACCTCATACTATTTTTTTATTTTTAATTGTTTGTTGCAATATTTTCATCCTCATTTTGTGGGGGGATTGTAACTCACGTTGGATCTATTTTTGATTTTTTCTCAAGATAAACTGATTTTAAAGTTGGTAGTCACGCAATCATACTTGCTGCATTTGTCGCATGAAGTTATTTAAATACATGTAACCTAGATCTTTCATGAAATGGAATTTTAGTCAAGAAATAATAAAACGAGTTTTAAAAAGGTATTTTTGGCAGTTAACAACAATGTACTTCATTTGAAATGTAAGAATTGTATTCGTAGAATTCTACTTCTCAATCAGTTTACCTGTAGGCTTGTTGATTAGAGTAGTTATTTTAAAATGATTTGGTTGTGACTCAAATTAAGCTTTGTTTATGTACCAAATCATTATGTCTCTTGTATCAAAAATCAGAATTCTGCAAGAAAAGAATTTTCATCTGCTTTTTGACAGATGAACATTTCACTTGCACAAGTTCAGGACGGCCCTAGCTTCCTTAATTTTTCAATGTTGAATAAATAAATGAAAATTATTATGTGTTATGATCTGGTTGGTAAAGCTTTATATTTTTGTATAGAGTAATTTTAAAGAGTATGTTAAAGACACGATCTTGGGATCTCTTAATTTCAAGAGTTTGGAATTATTTAGAACTTTCCTCTAATTTACAAACTATCAAAATTGTAAACAAATCTGGATCATTGGTACAGAGGAAAATAATGTAGTTGCATAGGAGCAAGAATGGAGATATCCTGTTTTTAATTTAATTTTTTAATTTTTTTTTAGATTTTCAATAATTAATGGTAATGACATTAGTTTTATAATTTTCATTGATTTTGTATATTAACTTTCTCTGCGGTGTGTGATTTATGCGAGAGTAAAGAAAAGTACAAATGACACAAATACAAATTGATATTTTGCTCTCATTGACTTACGCACACATACTCTTCTTCACGATAATCAGATGTCTGCCGAACAAATAAAGTCGTTTACTTCACGGATATGTTTACCATGTATAAGTCATCTTTAAATTCGTCAAAACAATTTTATCAGAAAACAAATCTGGGTTTAAGTTCTAAAATGTCGAGTGACTTTGTGTACAATTTAACTTTTCTTTTATATCGTAGAAAAACTCAATCCATAATTAAAGGTTCATAATTATTATCTCAGTTTGGGTTTATGATCCATGACACCCGTTATGATATTCATTCGTGACAAAATAATCCCGTAGGCGGTTAGTAAGTTATATTACGTGAATGTTGTCCTACAAGACTGGGCACTCACCATGTTGGCTTCTTCGGTTGGCGCTGCTGCACGTAAAAGGGGAAGGGAGGAGCCGCCCGGGAGGCTGTTAGTTCCGCTGCCGCCGCCGCCGCCGCCGCTGCTGCTTCTGCGCACCGGGTCCGCTATGCGACGCGGCGCGCTCAGAGTGGCGCGCTCCGCCGCCGCCGCGACTTTATAGGCGCGCGGAGGGCGGCGCTGCGGCTGCGATGGCGGGGGGCGTGGCGGCGGCGGCGGCGGCGGCCGCAGCGGCGGCGGGGGCGGCGATGCGTGCCCAGCGCCTGACCTCCCACCGTCGTCGTAGCGCTGTCCCTGTCGGACGTTCCTTTTCATTATTCTCGTTTCTCTTGTGTTCGTGCATTAATTGATGTCATTGCAGTATCTCTGACCGGGAGGTCCCTGGTATTCGAATCCCGACGGTGGCAGGATTTTCGACACCAGATACTACGACGAGTTCAGCCGCTGTCTGGGAGAGAATCCTAGCGGCCGACTGCTCTGATCGGTAGTTTTCCGTTGGTTTCTCCAATCAATACAAGGTGAATGCCGGAGCAGTACCTTAAGGGTACACAAAAGGGCCACGAACCGCGCGCGATCTTTCCTTCCTCTTCCTTGCCCTATCCCCTTACTTACACTTGCATGCACTGCACTACCACACATACAGGGAGACTAGTCGGAAGCTTAGAGCTTTGTCCCGGCTCGGGCGGTGCACCGCTGGTGGGAGATACCTGGTAGGAGAAAGCGCCGCTAGCTTGCGGTAGTTGGGCGCTGGATCTCACCATCTGGCGAGGGGAAAATCACCTCCACATCCCGAGGAACATGCCTGCAGTTCACTTACGGGAGTAATGACCTTAGCTGTTGACGGGCTCGAAATCACTTATTAATCAATTAATCTAGTGTTCGTAGTTTTTTGTTTTTGTTTTGTTTTCGTTTCGAGTTTGTATAATAGTAGAAATATTGTGAAATGAGACAAATATAAGTTAATATGTCCTTACTGTGTTAATATGTTCTTTGCTTACTCTGATATACTTCTGCATCTATATTATCTAGCAGTGTTGTTTCCATGAACTTCATTTCCTAAGTAATCCATTTTAAGGGCACAATGTCACCCGCTTAACGCCAAGGTTAAATTATACAAAATACATTAGACTTCACAAATTTCATACACGTTATTGCCATTATTCTAATTTATCCTGCATCACGTGCCCTAATAAAATAAGGTTTCATCTTATAAAAATATACCACTACCCTTGTTAAACTTCCCACGTTTCCCCACAATCTAACACAGTTCCTAATATCGGCAGGATTGGAATGTTATCGATTACGAAATTAACTTTTAGAGTAACGACCCCATAAATTTCATTTCTGCTTCTAACGGCAATGCATCCTTGTGTTATCTACATGTTGCCTGTTTACATCGTTTCACTTTCCCTCTCCTCTCCCCCTCTGCATTCTGCCTTTTCCGCCATCCTTCCTTGGCCCTCACTCCCCCACCGCCGTCGCTACCGCTGCTTCGTGATGACTTCCGATGCGGCGGGGAGCGAGCAGTTCCGTGAATCGTTGTTGGAATAAAGCTGCTGCCACCGTTTTGTATTTTTATTACTTCTAACAAGGAAACGACTGTTGCCTTGCGCGTCAGCACAAGTTTTATGGCCTAAATAAAAAGATTACAGCTATAAGGTATTGGAAAAAGAACTGTTTTATCTGCATAGTTTCGTTCTTGTTCCCTGATATTGTGCCGTATTTATCATCATTACATATTTTTATTTCTTTAGCATGTCTCTCATCGATCTATGAAATACCCTTATGTAATACCCGCAACGATTCACACATTTATTTCTGAAATTTTATTTTTGATATAATTTTAGTAATTTATAAGACATTTAAATTTATATTAAAACATGTTTTTGACTTCGCCTTGTCTGGCATAATCACGAGGCAAACACATTCCTCATTAAGCAGAATTCAAATCTAATATTAATGTTTATCTATGTAAGCTATGAAGATGATGTGATTATGAAGATGTGATGCGAATGAAGACAGTGTAATGATGGAATGAAAGGCAGGGGAGCCGCTAAGAAAACCTTTCGCGTAATCCCTTTGGGATTTCGACCCTAGCCCTACCGCAGAGCGGTTGCTGCCGGCTCTCTACTTAAGCCGGCCACCTTCATACATCTCTAGTAAGATACCACGAGCGGAAGTTGCCTTCATTAATTACACTGTCGACCGCAAGCCGCGCACAGCGAGTGGTGACAGGAAGAAGCTAGCGCCTGGGGTTTAAGCGAGCCTGCTCCGAAACAGCGCTAAATCTTCCACCTTACAGGCTCATTCACAATGCAAACATAAACATAAGCATGGCGTTAACATAAACGTTAGGACTACATCTACAAGCGGACTCATTCACAATGCGTTCGCATAAGCATAACACGTAAGACTTAATTTTAAAGCTTGCAAGCTAAAAGACTTAACTCTAAAGCATGCAAGCTTCAAGATTCTGTGCTTATGCTTAAGTAGGGAACAAAAAATGAACCAATCACAGTACAGTAACTCACAATCGAGTCTCAAAATAGGGTAGGAAGTCGATAGATCGAACAAAATAATGGATTCCCAGATTGCATGGTTGATTTTCGGTGATTTTCTGCTTTGTGTTGTAGAGTACGATCTTTTTGCAATTTAGTTTTGTTGTGGTATTAATACTATTGTTTAGTTAGTTGTATTAATAGTAGTATCATTTAGATATCATTTTTATTTAAATTAAAATATTATGTAAATCGTAGGCCATGGACACAGTCGATATCTCGAAATCGATTCTCACGTCCAACTAATAGTAAACGAGAATGTCCCATAGGCAATAGAAAATGAATTTTTTCTTACGTTTATGTTGCACATTGTAAATACTTCACTCTTTCATTTATGTTAAAATGTATGTCTATGTGTTATACTTAAGTTTATTTTTGCATTGTGAATGGGCGTTAAGAAAGCAGACACTTGTGGTTACTATTACAAATCGTCTTGCCCGCAATAGCACCTCCAAAGGTCTTGCTACCTCTGTCGTTTTTTACCATCGACATCTTTATGGTGAATGCCATGCTAGAGGCGACCTAACGTGAGGCAACCTGCTGCTCCCCTTCCAACCCTGGAACCACATTCAAATTCCACCATTGCTCCATCATCATTCCTATGAGTGATTTGTCGCTACGCAATTTCTTAAACATTTTTTAGGTTTCACATTTCAATATTTTTATTTCAATATGGGTTCTTTCAATATTAATATTAAAATTATTCTTTCAATATTGTTTGATGCAGAGCGCGTGCATTCTCTTCCTATCTCAGCCACGTCGCAGGAAGAAATTTACTTCGTCCTTATTCGATAGAACATGCCTGACTAAACGAAAAATGAAAATAAAGACATGAATCCAAATTAAATTTTCGATCAATGTGGAGAGCAATCTATAAAAACATATATATTTAGATCAATGGAGGAGGAAGCAGAAGTAAATCAAAGAAATGTGTTGCCTTAAATGTATCTCGTTTCGCATTTCTAAAACAATATAGCTGAAACTAAAAACACCTATCTGGAGGAAATGGAGGAACAAAATAATAAATGTGCGTTGTGAGGTCAGCCAAGACGACAACAGCAAATTGTCTGAAAGTGGGTATAAATCATTTTCAATCTATTTTTATTCACTTCAGATAAAAAAGATAACATCTCGCTAAAAAAATGTTTTAAAATGAGTATTATTTTAAGACATAAATATCTACTATTTTTTCGAAATTTAACGCTGATTTCGTGATAAAAAAAATAGTATACAGAGAAACTATCGATCAGTTAAAATCTGAAACTTATTAGTCCAGTTATCTTTTGTGAAAGCATATCTTAGTTAATTGGTTAAAAATTGCTTCAGATAAGTGTAACTTTATTGCAGCAATTCTCGGGAAAATGAATTACATTCAGTTAACGAAGCCCTCCGTGTTATTGGATTAAAATCTGCAAACATCACTTTACTGGAGAAGATATGTAATTTTTTTAAATCATACAATTTTATGTCCAGTACCACTTCGTTACAGTAATTATCCCTAATAACTATGTCATTCGTTTTACAAAAGCTGTGTTTTATTAATCAATCGTTCGGGATTAGACTAATGTTAGTTTTTCTGTTGTGAGAATTAATGAGTCTTATTACGGAAGGGAGTTCCAGTGACTTACGTGCTTCCGCTCCATCTTTCATTATTTTACGATATTAATTGTATCGATAATCGCAGCATATATGCGCCCTCATGGGCGCCTCATGCGCGGATCATTTATCACCGTTGATCATGACTGATCGAAAACATGCAATATCTCACGACTAAATACATATTACAAATAAGGGATTAAAACCAACATCGCATTGCGTGTTCATAAATGTGAATGATGATTCCAAAATTTATAAACTAGCGTAAGGTACAGTTTCAGTTTTAAAATACTGACATTCACTTCGCACTGACCCTTATTTATGCTTTATTTTTCGTATAAAATAGGGGTGCAACAATATTTTTCCAGCATTAGTGGAAACTTTTGCAATATTCCAAAATTGAGAGTTACATGATAAGAAATATAATAATAATAATAATAATAATAATAATAATAACAACAATGCAATAACCTGGGATGGGAAAGTATGTAATCGCCATCAAGATGACCCGCTAATGAGGCAGGTCATGAAATCTGACCGAAGAATGGGAAACAGAGGTATTGTAAGTGTAGGAAGAATGCATTGCGAACAAGACTATGCAAGACACCCAGAATGACAGAGACACTGAACTTCTGATGTTACTTAACATGAAATCTGAGACACCAAAAATGTTAAAGAAATCGTGGAGAGACAAACCACTCCACGGACAATATTTGAAACGAATGGACAATGTGCAGATCAATAAAGATCAATCATTTATGTGGCTTAAAAGGGGAAGAATGAAGCCAGAATCGGAAGCACTTGTAAGAGCTGCCCAAGATCAGGCCTTCAGAACACGACATTATGATAAAGCGGTTCTCAAAATTTCCCAAGATGATAAATGCCGCATTTGTCAGGAACATGTAGAAACCATTGATCATATTGTCTCGGCTTGTCCAATCCTAGCAAAGACCGAATACTTGAAAAGACACGATAGGGTATGTAGCTACCTCCACTGGCAGATCTGTACCGCCCTCGAAGTTCCGAACACATGCCCCAAGTGGTACGAACACTCACCGAAACCGGTGACGTCTGTTGGATTGTGTACGATATTGTACGACCAACAAATTCAAATAGATCGCACGGTAGCGGCAAACAAACCGGATATAGTTATCCGGGATTTGGAGAAAAAATTGTGTTTACTTGTCGATGTTGGTGTATCTTGCGATCAAAACGTCGCTACCAAGGAGGCAGAGAAACGTCTTAAATACAAGAGTTTGGAAATCGAGATCAGCCGAATGTGGGGCGTAAAAGCACAGGTCGTCCCGATAGTTATCGGAGCTCTGGGATTTGTTCCGCAAAATTTATGTAAGAACGTATCTAAACTCCCAGGTAATTCAAAAGACTGGGAAGTGCAAGAAATAGCTTTATTTGGAACAGCCCACATTTTGCGCAAAGTATTGTAGAGGCACCGACAATCCCTAGATCTACTCCTTAGGTAGCTGGTTGCAACCTGGAATAGATTTTATATTCAGCCGACACATAACATCTTTAGTCGTGATTTAGAGGAATAATAATAATAATAATAATAATAATAATAATAACAACTCCACCTAGGGAGTACACGACCTTGGAGTTGGTGGTGGAGCTTGAGTACTCCCATGAGCCTGAGAGCTATGTCAGTGGTAGCCTAGCTACTGGTAGGGTCTCCCTTGCTGAATAGGTTGAAGGTGAGGGGTCCGACGAAGAAGTACTCCATTTTGAGGAGAGTGGGAAGTAAGTAGAGAGGGAAGGGTCATGAACCTTTGGACTTCCTGTTATCGGCCCATGGAGGTTACAGGAGAGAAAACTGGTTTGGCTCACCAGGCCCATGATTAGAGTGGAGGCCGAACCTTGCATTAGCCAGCGAAGGAGGCTGCCTTCAGCAGTCAGTGAAAATCCCGTAGGGTTTAGTAATGCCGACTGGCGATCGGAGGGACCCCTTACTGTGCCTTGCGGGGGGATGCCCCGAGGCCACTATGGGTCGCAGTAACGGATCGCAGGAAACAACCCAAATGTTAAGTGTGATCTGCGAACTCGAACTTGCTACCTGCGAATCTTCACTTGAAACCAATGAGCAAAATGAATAGAACAAGCAATGTAATGAACCTTAACGTGCCTTGTTCTACCAATGTCCCATACCTGCTCAGGAACGGAACTAATGTCACCTTGTCGACATCTGGCCATCCCACGGATGTTAGTCCCAGGGACCCAGAGCCGGCAGTAGCTCGTCACAGATGGACCCGAGATGAATTAATGGAGGTGATGTGGTGCTTTTACTATGCAAAAGCGAAAAATGGGGACTCAGAAATAGAAGTTTTTAAGATATGGAATGAGCGGAACCCAGATATGAGACCTACCCTAGACTCAAATAAGCTTTCCAGTCAACGACGATACATACTCAGCAGTGGAAAATTCACAGCAGAACAACTTGCAGACATCCAGAGAAACGCAGAGTATGTTCATCAATCAAACCATCCACATGACGAACATTTAGAACCATCTAATATCCTTGAAAACGATGATCCACTTCAAGGTTCATCTCTTCCAAATGAAACATCCGTCAGTGGTGAAAATTCATCTGGCCATGAGTCACACGATAAGGACATGATGCGGGACCTCCTCCGACGCGAGATAGAACGAGTTCGTCTACTTCCATTCGAATCTCGTGCACTGTTGACGAAAATTTACGAAAATGCTAAAGATAAGAGAGTGATAGAAACAGCGAATTCTGTCTTAAATGAGGTTGTACTCACCTCAAGTAGAGATCTAGATATTACTGAAAAATATCACATCGTGTATGCAACTGGATATCTAGTATCTCAGATAATCTTGGGACCAGCCAAGAACACCGTTGGCCGACAGACAGACAGAGTAAAAATCTCCGTACCTCCGTGGATGAAAAGAATTATGAAACGGATAGCCGACACACGGCGTGAAATATCACTCCTAGCCGAGGCATCTTCTAAGTCAAACCACACGTATAAAGTTCAACAAAAAATACTCCATGTTGAACAAAAATACCTAATTGACAATGACACAACAAGGCTAATGGTAGCTGAAAAGCTAAAAGAAAAAATCCAAGCATGGGCTCAACGAATAAGACGGTACAAACGTAGAATCGATTCCGTGTACAGAACCGGTTGTTTGAAACAGACGCGAAGAGATTCTATCGCAGTCTGACTGAAAAACCGAATGGCAATGCTGCCCCTCCTTCAAAAAATGACGTCGAAACATTTTGGTCAGGAATCTGGGAGGAAATCAGATTCTACAACAAAGACGCATCGTGGCTCCAATCTGAAGTTGATGCTGCCAATGGACTCGTGGAAACAGTGGAACATGTTCAAGGATTCTCGAAAGAGGACCTATGCCAAACAATTAAGAATATGGGAAACTGGAAATCCCCTGGGGTTGATAAGATCCAGATTTATTGGATTAGGAAATTAACAGCACTACATTCTCATCATGCAAAGGCTGTTAATAAAATTTTAGAAAACCCTAACGAACTCCCCGAATGGCTCACTCGCGGCATTACGTATTTGCTACCCAAAGGAGGAGACCGCCCTTTGGCGAAGAACTACAGGCCAATTACTTGCTTGCCAGTAATGTACAAACTTATACGTGCAGCCATTGCTGACAAAATGTATGGGCACCTAGAGAAGAACCATCTGTTGCCAGTTGAACAGAAAGGATGTCGTAAAGGTTCCTATGGCTGTAAGGAAATCTTGCTTCTGAATAAAATAATTTTGAATGATGTAAAGAAATGAAAACGTAATTTAAGCATGGCTTGGATTGACTATCAGGAGCCCTTTGACAGTGTACCACACGATTGGATTTTGAAGACCCTGGAGATTTATCGATATCATCCTATACTTGTTGAGTTTTGCAAGGCTAGTATGAAGTCGTGGAGCACCAGGTTACTAATCCACAGCGGAAAGGGAGTAGTAGAAACAAGAAGTATTCAGATTAACAGGGGAATTTTTCAAGGAGATTCACTATCCCCTCTGCTGTTTTGCATTAGTTTGATTCCTCTATCAAGACAGCTGTCGCACACTGACTTTGGTTACAAGCTCCATGGTGATGAAATGCCTGTATCACATTTATTTTACATGGATGATCTTAAAGTGTTTGCTAAGAATGAAGCGATTCTCTCCCAAATGCTGTCTGTCATCAATGATTTTAGCAATGACATCTGCATGAAGTTTGGTCTTGACAAGTGTGCAAAAGCCAACTTAAAAAGAGGCAAAATGACCACGTCCGAGAACATTGAAGTTGATAGACACACTGTGATTCAAGATCTTGAGCCAGGTAAAACTTACAAATATCTGGGCATTTAGAATGTGAGACCATCTCGAACGGCACAATGAAAGAGAGTATTCCCAGGGAGTATTATAGACGAGTGAGACTTGTCCTGCAGTCCGCTCTGAACTCAAGGAATAAGTATCAGCAATAGGTAGTTTGGCTGTGCCTGTAGCCGAATATAGTTTCGGACTAGTAGACTGGACTGAACAGGATATTCGCATCATGGATCGAAAAACCAGAAAATTGCTTACAATGCATCATGTTGCCTACCCCCGAGCTGATGTACATAGCCTTTATGTGTCACGTAAGGAAGGAGGAAGAGGCCTGAGACAAATTGAATCCTCCTGGCACAATGCAATAACCGGGATGGGAAAGTATGTAGTCAGCCATCAAGATGACCCACTAATGAGGCAGGTCATGAAATCTGACCGAAGAATGGGAAACAGATGCATTGTAAGTGTAGCAAGAAGCATTGCGAACAAGACTATGCAAGAAAACCAGAACGATATAGACACTGAACTTCTGATGCTACTTAACATGAAATTTGAGACACAGAAAATGTTAAAGAAATCGTGGAGAGACACACCACTCCACGGACAATATCTAAAAAGAATGGACAAGGTGCAGATCAGTAAAGATCAATCATTTATGTGGCTTAAAAGGGGAAGAATGAAGCCAGAATCGGAAGCACTTGTAATAGCTGCCCAAGATCAGGCCTTGTGAACACGACATTATGATAAAGCGGTTCTCAAAATTTCCCAAGATGATAAATGCCGCATTTGTCAGGAACACGAATAAACCATCGATTTGTTGTGAGTAAGAACTTGTCTAAGCTCCCAGGTAATTCAAAAGAATAGGAAGTGCTAGAAATTGCTTTATTTGGAACAGCCCACATTTTGCGTAAAGTATTGTAGAGGCACTGATAGTCACCGGATCTGCGCCTTAGGTAGCTGGTTGCAACCTGGAGTAGATTTTATATTCAGCCGACTCATAACATCTTTAGTCGTGATGTAATGGAAAAGTAATAATAATAATAATAATAATAATAATAATGATAATGATAATAATAATAATAATAATAATAATAATAATAATAATAATAAATTGTCTTCATTTGTGGTGAGGGTCAGACTTATTGGTAACTATTGCAATTTCCGAAAATTTAGAGTATCCAATAAAAACAGGATCTGCGCGATTTGTATCAGCGTACTTTAAATTATCGTAATCAAAATCATAAACAAATAAGCATAATAAAAAAATTGAAAATGCTATTTCTTAGAAACAATTGAAAATATTCTAGTGGTTTCGTGTCAAGAACCCCCGAAAATTAAAATATCCGCTTTAATTTCCCGGGGCAGACACCAGCCATATCATTAGGGTAATATCAATTTTGGTGAAAATCGCTTTCATTTAGCTGCTGGTGCTTCATTTACCTGCTGTGAGAGACAGACGGACAGAAGACGTACATACTGATGGACGGAAGTTTTTTGCGTATAAGGACCCACAACATGTGGATTCTGATTACATGTTTCAGGAAGGTATTTTTTTCTGGATAATGGAACAAAAATGTTTCAATTTTCCGGTATCAAGGACTTACAAAACCATTTTTTCTGCCAAAAAATCGCCGTTTTTTCTGTAGCAATACATAACTTTCTCTAAACTACGTCTGTAGTATACGATAAAGTAACTGTGGTGCTACAGAATGAAACGGTCTTTCACGAACTTATTAATTACCCAATCTCTTCAGCTTATGCTCTCTTTTCGGTGTTGCCCTACTCTCTACTCTGCTGCTACCTATCGGCTCCTCAGAGAACTCACTTTGTTGACATTTTCACAATTTTTCAGTCCCCAAATTCGTTTGATTAAAATATAACTTTAAAAGTACATATAATAGAAGACTAAAAACTGATCCTATATGCAAATTTACTTTGAAAAATTTGGAGCCCGTTTGAGAAAATGTATGGGTTTTTCTGAAAATGCGTAACTTTGTGTTCCTTTTCGCAGAAAAGTTTTGTTTTCGAGAAATTTCACCAGAAATCATTCGATGCACTTGTACTCACAAATACAACAATGTATAAATAATAGCTGTAATGTACGTATTAACGACATATTTAAGAGATATGTAGAGAGAGATTAGATTGAAGAGAATGATATATTTAAACATATTACATTTGTGTAATGAAAAAAATCAATGCATAATAAATATGGCATATATGTCATATTCTCGTAATTCAGTGCAAATAGTACTATCACTATAAAAAGCACTAATCATGGGAAAAAAATTATTTGAAGAAAAACTTTATCTTCAGTATTGTAATTGTAAAAGACGCCGAAAAATATTTGAACATTTTTGCAAATTTTGAAAATTTTGAAAATTCAGGATATTGAAAATCCTGTCTACTGTTTAGTCACTAGCGATTAGACACGTCGTTTTGCCGTTTATCAATTTATCGGTATCTAGGAATGGATTATTGGAACAAGATTTTCCGGTAACAAGGCCCCAAAATACGTGTGTCTCCGTATAGAAATTAAAGTTTTTGCTGTGTCATTACAATACTTTATCTACACTACTTAAGTAGTATGCAAAAAAGTAAATATATTCGTAAACTGTAAATGAGAAATCATCACATTGATATATTGTTGAAGATATGTTGAAAAGGATTTTATTAGAGCTGCAACTTAAAATATCGTAAAATAACCTTATATACACGTATATATATTAAAGATTGCATGGAATGATTAGATAGAAAATGGTGGGATAATTGTATGCGATTTCAGCGCCACAATGAATACATTAAGCCTCAATCTGGCGACTGGACTTAGAGTGACCTCTCTAATTTATTTTGAATGACTACTACGTCACATGACATGAGGGATTAGAGTACCAGCTACCAAGTCACTCGAGTTAACGATACTTAATTTAAAAAATCATTCGTGTCATTCAAACTACAATAAACCGATTGTTGTTACATCCGTTTCTTCTTCTCCCCTTCTTCTTCTCCTCCTCCTTTTCCTTCTTCTTCCTCTTATTCTCTTTACTCCCGTTGTGAGATTAGTCTTATACGGTTTTTATAAATCTCTTATCAGCAGTCCTTTTACTTCTCTGCGATTGATTTTCGTGTAAAAGAACCATTGTCTTTTAAATTTTACTTTCCATATTTTGTAAAGTTCTATTTTTTATATCAGGTAGTGATTGAAATATTTCGTTTCCAAAGCTGCAATCCATGTCATAATTAATTTCATATTAAAGTTAAAATATTTTTGTTCATTATTAAGTCATTCAACTGTGCTTATTTTTATCTAGTTTTTGTTTCCTCTATTTAATTGCTGTCTATGGAGAACCATTTGTTGTGTTGTGACTCAGACAAATCTTCATGAATGGTGTATCATAAATGACGTCATGTTTCCATTGCTGCTGTGTCGTTTCTCATTTGGCCTGCGACTAAAAAGAGGTCGCCAAAAAAGAAGTTGTTTAATTGCTTACTAACAGTGATATCAACAGCCTCGAGTGTAGTTTGTAATAGTGATGCTGAAGATCTTTCTTCTTTATACCGACCACTTTTTCTTTCTACTTCGTCCACCTTACAAGCCATTTACCATTCAACATAATCAATTGAATCCTTGGCTAAACTCGCTTTCAATGATCATTTTTGCTCTTCCCAGTATTTCTTCTCCGGAGCAATATCTTCAAAATATGTATTGCGGACCGCGCAAGATCATTCCTTCCTCAGCCTTGTCCCATCCTCTTCTCTCCCACACACCTACATGCACTACACTATCACACATGTCGGGAGCTTAGAACCTGTCCCGCCTCGAGTGGGACCTCCCTAATAGAGATACCTTGAATGGGAAAACCACGCAATCTGACGCACAGGTCGGCGCCGGATGTAATTCCACCGTGAGAGGAACATATCTACGTCCAGATATATCATGCACTACACTGACAGGACTAATAACTCACCGGAAACCAAAATATAAACTATCAAAACCCGATTAAGCTTCCCCTTCCGACCAAAAAATGGGGCACAGTTCTAAACACAATGCAAGTGATCGCCGCCACGGCTGGCGCGCATCAGCCCCGCAAGACGAGCGCCGCAGCCTTGCCGGTAGCACGCCCCACTGCCCCCTTCCGGGCCTCGCCCTGCATTGCAGCGCGCAGGCGACGCGGCGCGGCGCGGAGCACGGCGGCTGGCGGCTGGCGGCCAAGCATCTGCAGCCAGTGCAGCGACAGTGCAAAGCGCAAGGCTCAGGACATATCTGTAGGGAGACCCTCGATGTAGCGGCGAGACAGCTCTGGAACCCGAGCTTCGTATCCCGGTCCATCCAAGTGGGATTTGTGGTGGCGGGCTTCCGGCAGAGGAAGGGGATTGTCCATTTCCCCTCCCTCTTATTCCACCTCTATCCATCATCATTCATAGCATAACACTATTATCATCAATCTATCAAAATCATCTATCCACTCCAGGTGTAACTGGCGTAGCTACAACACTTAAGAAATGGGATCAAGTAGAGCCTCTGTAGTCCGGCGTGTTTAGTTTCCGATCCAACGAGCCCCGGTCGTTTCATGTGACCGCTTGCCAGTGCAACTGTCAGCCCTATTTTGGCTGTCCAGAAAAGTGTTTAATGTGATGTGACATGTTACTATGATCAGAAAATGCAAAACACAACTATATGCATTAAAATTAACAATACAAAATTACGCACACTTTGAAATTTCGTACAAGGACGTAGAAGTTTCACATACATTTATTTCTGTGGGTAAATAAATTATATATATATATATATATATATATATATATATATATATATATATGGGTGAAATATACAGGGTGTCCCACCAACTATGGACCACCCCCATAACTTCTAAATGATTCAGGATATTGAAATGAAGTTTTCGATTAACAATGCGAAATCACGGGGCAAGTAACATGTCGAAGAGAAATTGTCTATAATATTTTTAGTTTTCGAAAATGAGAGATTTTTGCCATTTGTTCATCTTGGATTGAACTTTTCTTCTACTGAAATTCCAAAGCAACGATAATCAAAAAGAACAAAATAAAAATAATTCTTAGCGGAAGGACGATAATAATAAAGGTCCTTTTCAAATTTACAACAATCGAGCTCAGTGTGTTTTGGCAGAAACAAGCTTTAATTTTAAAACATGGAAAGGGAATGAATGATTAAAGATTTTCATTGTAATATCGCGATTAATTCAATAAATAATAGATAGGTAGACATTTTCCTCATTATTTACTGTTAATAAACTTCTTATGCAGACGCGTAAAAAAGAACAAAGCAATAAAAGTTTTGAAATACTCTTGACAGTCTATCAGTGTAAACTTAATAACTTGAACACAAATGCACATCTGCAGTCACAACTACTAATACTGATTGGAGAGTTGCTCACTTCATAATGCCACCTGCTGCCATAAACTTGAAAATCCACGGCAGAAGACGGAAGTGTACTGTTTTCTTTTCCATTTATGAACAGCTGTATAGGTACGGTTGCGCAGTGGACGAATAATCATCTTAATTAAAAATTAAATTTACCAACAAAGAAACGATGGTTGGATTCTTGTCATGTTTGAAAATGATAATTATTATTAAAGAAGATAAGTTAAATGCAGATAAATCAATGAAGAAAAATCTCTTATTCTGATCGTTGAAATTAGTGTTTCTTTATGTGACCTTTGTGACAGGACCCTGGATTGCTTTAGTTAGGCCTCTTATCCCTCATTGCCACCCCTCTGTCTCCTCTCTCCACGCAAGTCTTGACGCCGCGAATGCCACGTGTCCCGAAGGCAAGAGTTGCAAGGGCTGCTTCACGAAATATTGTCCGTTTAATTCAAAATCACATATCAGAAAATCTAATTTTATACTCAAATTACTATCGAAATACTAGCATATGATACATTATTTTATTCCTCTTTTCATAATACATTGCCGCTGAAAAAATCTTGACGAATTATTTTTATTTTGTTCTTTTTGATTATCGTTGCTTTGGAATGTCAGTAGAAGAAAAGTTCAATCCAGATGAACAAATGGCAAAAATCTCTCATTCTGATCGTTAATATTGATGTTTGTTCTTATGATCTTCATGTCAAGACCATGAATTGCTGTAGTTACGCCTCCATCCCTCATGGCCGCTCCTCTCACACACCTTGTCTCCACGAGACAGTCTCGACGCCGCGAAGGCCATCTTTACCAACGGCGACTACTGCAAGGGCTGTTACAAGAAAAGACCGTTTACTTAAAAATCACATGTCAGAAAGTCTAATTTTATACTCAAATTACCATCAAAATACTAGCATATGATACATCATTTTATTCCTCTTTTTATTATCTATCCATTGCTGGTGAGAAAAATATATAGTTCCATTTAAAAAATCAAAGATTATTAAATTTCTCGAAAACTAAAAATATTATAGACAATTTCTCTTCGGCATGTTACTTGCCCCCTTATTCCGCATTGTTAATCGAACATTACATTTCGATATCCAGAACCGTTTAGAAGTTATGGGGGTGGTCCATAGTTGGTGGGACACCCTGTATATACACAACGGGGGATACGCAGAATGAATGCTCGCAAGCGAGCTTTCTATTACCTCAGGGCAGTGGGATCTTTTTTGGTGATAAGGAATATCCAAACACACACAGATAAATGGAATGAAACAAAACACATGAATTTTAATGATCTGAAATCAACGCTGTACAAATTTCTGTGGACTCAGAAAAACAATGAAAAAAATATATGACCTTTCTGGATTTTACTAGCATGCATTTACGAATGATGTAATTGATATAAATATGCTGGTACTACACTTTTACTTCAGGTAAATACGCATACTTGTGCACAGTCGTACCAATCCTTCTGACTACTGAATTTTTCTTTTTACTACAAATTATATGAACATTTATCCTTTGTAAAACTCTTAATATTACCACATTGTGACCTGGTTTTAAACACTCATTCACAAATTCCCCTTTCCTTTTTCCCCTTTTTACACACACATTAAACATTCACTATAATGACATCATTATTACTTTTCAAGGCATTAGTAAAAAAATGTGATTTTATTGACTTGAATGTCTAGCAAAATTCTTTCCCTTATCAACATTCAACTAAACTATTTAATACTATAGTGCACGATGGCGCGACGGCGTCGTGAATGCGCTGCGCAAAATGCTGACCTATCCTAACGTCTCTCCTCCTGATTCGGCACCATAGGTTACCTGACCTCGCAATGGATTTCGACACAAAGCTGCGGAGCAGCGGCAGCGGTGGTGGTAGCGGTCTTGCGGGCGGTCGTCCGCGAGCTGGCCCGGGTACTCGGTGCTAGAGATAACGGCGGCGGCGGCAGCATCAGCGGCGTTCGCCTCGCAAACGGTGACAGCGTTGATCTTGCGGTTCTCCCTCTTCTTTCTCCTCGACGGCGCGCTTCGCTGTCCTCTACTTTTCTCTTCTTGTCCTCGTACCGACGATATGCCTTTGTGAATTTACAAATCACGACGCAATTATGAGTCGATTATTATGATTTGATGAGATGATTGAAAGTCTATGGGCGTATTGTGCTGCGCTGTTAGGCAACGTTAGAGTAATGAGTCATTCTGCTGCGCTAATTATTCAACTCTCGTGGCAATTATCAAACACTGTCTACTAATTAAATGTTTTAAGTAGCTCTTCCTAACTTTTGATCTCTCATACAAAGTTCAAAAGGCACTTTTTCGTAGACTAGGCTGCTTCGCGACACTATTGAATGAAACTTTCGCCGGCATTCGCCTGGGCTGTCAATCACTTGCGGCCTAGCGCTAGTCACAGCCAGGAACTGACGGTCTAGTGCTACTGGTTAATATGCTGGCGATCAAGAGGCGGACAATCAAGAAGAACCGCATTCCGTTTTCCGCGATGCGTATTTTCTCCTCCACGTCGGGGCGGTTCTCCTTCCTCCCTCTCCGACGGGACCTGGCGCGCGTCACAACCCTCTTCCTTGTAAACTTGGTAGCAAAGTAGTCGCAATCTAACGCCAGGATCGCTTCTGTGATTGCTGTAACGTTCGCTCCTGCGGAATTTGAGGCGTGCGCTTCGCACACACGTTGCGTGTGCGTGTTTTATATATTATATATATATATATATATATATATATATATATATATATATATATAACTGTTTTTAAAACGGGTTTGGGGGTGCCACAAACCCCATAAACACCAATTTTCGGCATTTTCGCTACTTTTAAGTAATGACGAATAACTATTTTATTGGTATTTTTATCAAGAATTTTTGACTGAGGTGGTGCCCAAGTGCTGCCGCGTACAAGCGAGGGCCAATATATACGGGCCCTGCGGAGCCAGGGGGATATGCGAGTCAGAGGCGTACGTGAGGTCTGGGAAGTGACCTGCACCAGTACATCAGAAGCCCTCATCAATGATGACTCGCTCACAAAGCTCCGCCGCCGCCGCTGCTGTCGTGTCCGTAGCGCCTGGACCACCGAATGATGGGGTAAGGGGACGCCACGTCTGAGCTCGACTCCCTGTGCTTCATTTATCTGGTCGATCGTTACCCCCTCCTCCCCTCTCTCTTTATTTAACTGTAAAAATGATGCATTGGCTCAAATAAGACTTCTTTGTGAAGAAACTGTCGTCCCTTTCCCCAGCAATTGATTTTCAATTATAAACTAACTAGCAATAAGAAATGTATTCAGAGAATGAAACTATGTATGATACCAATTGGTTTTCAACTATAAATTAACTAGCAATAAGAAATAGAAATGCATTGAGAGAATGAATCTGTGTACGAAAGCAATTGGTTTTCAATTACAAACTAACTAACTAGCAATAAGAAATAAAAATGTATTGAGACAGTAAAACTTTGTGTGAAAGCAATTGCTTTTCAATTAGGAACAAGTACAGGATGTGAAATAAAATGTTAATAAAAAAGTTGCAGAGGTGAGGAAAGGTTGAGTGGAACTAGAATGAAAATGCGACCTGGGGTTGGGACACCAAACGTCTCCTGATCGGTCTCGTGCCGCCTAGTGTGAACGCCATTCGTAATCCACTTTGCAGGATGAGGGCGGAGGTCACGAGTTGATTGGAAAAGTTGCCTCCTTTGCACACAGCGCTCCATCTGTGGGCGAAGGCTGGCAGTCACGCAGGCGTCTTGGCGCCGGCGCCGGCGCGTGGGCGTCTGCGCATGCCACTGGCCGCGTCCGCCGCTCGGGGAGAGGATAGGAGCGGGGGAACTGGATTTGGGCCACGGTTTCATGTAACGATAGGAACCATGTGGATATCTTTTCAAGTAAGAAATTAAAGAGAAATACACCGGCTCAGGGTATCAACTGGTGATATTGCAGTGCCTCTGACTGGCAGGTCTTAAGGTTTCACTCCCAGTGGCAGGATTCTCTATACTGCGATTTTTGTAGGAAGAGCTCTCAAGATAACGCAAATCCCATCTTCGCGATGGAATATGTCACGGCATTTCGTATCATTCACAGTCGTTCCGCTAGATTTCGCACAATCGCGACCGTATGAAGCAGTGCTTGCGATCATGCGACTTCTACCGGCAAGACCGAGAAAAGACGCGAAATGCCGTGACATATTCCATCGCGAAGATGGGATTTGAGTTATCTTGAGAGCTCTTCCTAGAAAAATCGCAGTATAAACTAGTTACATAGCTAGGTCAAATTCAGCCGCTGTCCAGAGGAGAATTCTAGCGGCTGATCGCATCGCTAGTTTCCGAGGTTTTTCCCATCTACACCAGGAGAATGCCGCAGCAGTACCTTAACTAACGGGCCACGGATCGTGTGCGATCTTTCCTTTCCATTCCTTACACCCCTTACTTACACATACATTTACACGCATTACACCACCACACATGCCAGGAGAATAGTTGGGAGCTTACACAGAGCTTGTCCCGTCTGGGGCGGTGCCCCGCTGGTGGGAGGTATTACTCGTTCACTTTACATTTGCAGACGGCAGAATTAGGAACTAATGTTGTTTTGAAAGTGAAGACCCGAACACACAACCGAGAATACACGTATGTTCCCGATGTCAATCAGCGTCTGACCAATCAGCTGTCTGCAGTGAAGTCGTACCCTTAAATGATAGAGGTAATAATATAATAATACACAATATAATAATACACAGTATTATAAATAAATATAAACGCAATAAAATAAACCATACCACACGCTATTCACAACATTCACTTACACTATTTTTATTTCTTCTTTGCGCTTATCTACTGCTTATTGGTTATGTTCTTTCCCCGCCGGGGTTGTGTGTGCAGATCACCGCCATCTATATCATATTAAACGGTCAGTATCCACTGCAGACGAGTGTTTCTCATTCAGTCGGCGGTGACCCCATGTAAACAGATCGCAGCGCTCCGTCTGCAAATGTAAAGTGAACGAGTAATACCTTGTTGAGTACAATCCCTCAAGCCGACGTAGGTCGCCGCCGCATCTCGTCAACAAGCGGGAGATCACCGCCAATTCATGCGATAAAAATGAAAGCAAGTTGTTTTTAAAAATACGTAGAGTTCCTCCAAATGTTTTACCTTTTTTCCTTTGTTGTGTAATAGAAGAAAACAAAAAATTGGAGCCTTTTTTTTTAGAAAAATGCTTGAAAATTGCTTATATTTCACGCAAAATACGCAAAACTTCTCTTAATTTCGAAATGTTGTACACGTCCTTATTTCAAGTTTTTTTAACAATAGATTTCATTAAGAAAAAAATTCTGTCTTCAATAATGTTGTTGTGGGAAGACCCCGAACAAATTCTGAATTTTTGCAATTTTCGAAAATGCAGAGATTTCAATGACTTGAGCCATTCTTTTAAATGTTATTTAAATTTCAAATGTTATTTAAAAGACAACAGAGGACAAAGTTGAATCAAAAAATTTGGAGCCATTTCTGAGAAATGTTGAAAATGTTTAGGCTTCGTGTAAATTATCCCCCAAAATCAAACTGTTTCGAACTCGCGGTCGTGAGTTCATCACCAAATCGATCGGGAAATACCACTTTTGGAGAAAATAGTCTGAATGGTTTGCGTGCTGGCGTTGAAAACAGACGGACAGTCACACGTTTTGCCGTCAATAGATTTTTCGATGTCAAGGTCCCATAAAACAGAGAGTCTCGCTACACAATATGTTGGAGAAAATAATCTACGACATATAGTAACAATATTTATTCACTTTTCCCTTACCAAAGCCCGACCACAAGAAAAACTCTCTGTCGATTATTTACGTAGTAAGGCGTAAAAGTAAGCAAGAAAAAATAAAGTTCGTGGATTCGAGTGTAAGACCATCGGCTGGTGATTCATGTGCTTGTACCATTCCAGCAGCAGCGAAGTCGGAAAATGTAATAGTGTTTTCATCTACATGTGGCCTTTTATCAAAAGTTAAATATTTGAAATGTATTTTCGCAAAATCAGCCAGCTATTTTAGTAGTATTTTAGTAGTTAGTATTTTGCTGCATCAATATTCTTAAATCTGGTTATATGGTATCCTACTACTAAACGAAATTCCGTTCCAAACTCTGTCTCCCAGTTTCTAGCTTCTCTTTATTAGATAAGCACTAGGCGGCCTAGGTTGTAGTGGGCGATATCTGTCCGCGATGAGCGTAGAACAGGTTCTCGTGCTACTGACGGATATTTATTAAAAGTACAGCTGTGAAATATTAGGATTACTGCAAAATTCGTGCTGTTTTCAGCTATTTCTAACCGACTGCGCCCGGGCTATTATTTTAGAGAGTTTGTATTAATGTTAGTACATTTACTCTCTGTACTCTACAATCTGTAGGTTACATTGATTTCTGTACGTGAACCGAAAAGTGGCCCATCGTAGTATTTGTCTTGATCTCCTGTGTGACACTGAGGGGTCACAATCATTATCCCTATTGAGATGTCAGCAACTGAACGTTTCGATTCTGCCCAACGTTCACGACTGACACAAGGACTTACGGGAGGGCTGAGACAGCTGACAATAGCCGTGTAAGGCCTCATTCACAATGCAAACGTAACGAAATGCTGTAAACGTAGCCGTAAAATTTACACATAAAAACAAGCATCCACAATGACGAACGTAAGCTTCGCCTGAACCAATCAGAATGCAACGTACTGAAACTTGATCGATTCGTTTCTAGCATGGTGGAAAGATCTTTCCATCATGTTGTTATAGTGCTCACATTTCCTCCATCTTATAAACAAGGATTCTCTTGAACGGTATTCGCGGTAATTCGCAGTAATTCGCAGTAAAACGTTGAATATAATTAGTTTATTCGCCGTGTCAAAGGCTAAGTCACAATAAAAATTGTCCAAATTCTTACTCTGAATTCACTACATGCATCAAAACCGTTCGCAAACTAGTTCTCTATATTACAATAACAATGACTTAACCACAAACTACCAGAACACAATCTGAAATCGACCTTCCACGATGCTCTCTCATTGGTAGAATTTCGGTAGAATTCCGACGTAAACTTAACGTAGAAGCTTGGGGCTTGTAAACTCTTAAGTTTACAGACTTGCGTCTACGGCAGTGGTATCAAGGTCTTCTACGGATGGCAGTGGCACGCCTCGCGGTACCGTGCCATGCCACGAGCTTCTCTGCGCCACTAGCGTCGGGAGAGGAAACTATTAGTAACCCCGCCGTATTACAATAGTGATGGCGCTGTCTCTTGTGGCGGGGTTATAAACTGCGCGGAGAAGCGATTTCGTCGTGGCACTCGTGCCAAGGACTCCCGATCGTGGCATCGACCTTGACAACACTGGTCTACGCTTACGTCAAGGCATTGTGAGTGGTCTCGCTTTAATAATTTAAAGTGCGATTTTTCTAACTCTGCGCCTCAAGTCCCTATGGCCACGATGGAATATCATGCGGCATTTCGCGTCGTTCTCCGTTGTGCCACTAGAAGTCGCATGATCGCAAGCACTGCTTGAAACGGTCGCGATCATGCGATACCTGGCGGCACGACAGAGAACATCGCGAAATATCGTGACATATTTCTTCCTGAAGACGGGCCTTCAGGGGCAAAGTTAGAAAAATCGCAGTATATAGGTTTCTATATTTTCTATACAATTCTATTTTCTGTTTCTATACAATTAGAGACTATACTGATCGTCAAAAAGAAAAATAATGTTTATTTTAACAAAACAATGATATATAATGAATTAGTTTACGTTTGTATTATATATATTTTTTTAAAAAAAATATTTAATACGCCTGTAACAAGTAATGTACTTCAGCTTCCGGGTCAATGACCCCCATCTCGATAAGGTTTTTGTTGAGTTTCCCTAATCCATTGAGCAAATGCTGAGGTGGCCCCTTGTTTTGCTTCTGGACGTAAATGTAACTTCATTGCGCGCACGTTTTGTTGAGCACTCCTTTTGCTCGTAATGGTAGTAGAATTGATGTTCATTACTATTTTGTTAGCAATGCAGAAAAATCAAATCAGCAGTTCATTTACCGTTGAAATTGATTGCTTATAACTCAGGAACAAACATTTTTCAAATTTGTATTTTTCTAAAATAATAATTATTTTCTAAATTCTTGTTTCTAGTTTTTCAAATGTTGCTTTTTTTAAATTCTGGGCCTCAAGAAAATGTGCGTTGATAATATCTTTCCCCACACGTCATATACAGTTTTTACTGTTTTTGACCAAATAAATAAATAAACAAATAGGTTTTGCAGCTACGTTACGTTTACGTTTACGTTTGCATTGTGAATGAAGCCTAAGGCTGAGCTCTCAGGGCGAACGTCGCCCGCGGTGGCAACACAGCGCAGTCGGGCGCGCTCGTGCAGTGCACCTGCGCGCCTCCGAGAAGGCAGCCTGCCTGCGGAACGTGGCGGTTTCGCGCGCGAGTGGCGCCGAAGACCCCGGCGCGGCGGCCGCGGTCCACGACCACTGGATGCGAACGGATGCGCCGCGGTCGAGGGCGGAAGCGCTCGGAAATCATTCGTTTCAGGCCGTGCAGAAACTACACGCTCGTATTCTTTCTCGCAATTTATTTTATTGAGTTATCTTTGAACAAACGCACATGGAATAAAATTATAGGAAACAATTTAGTATTCAATAAGCACATAAATGAAAGTTATTTTCAAAGACATCAGAGATATATTTTACTTCCTTATATTAATAGTATAGAGTAGTTTAGAGAAAGTTAGTAATTGCTGTTGAAAATCAATTTTGCGATTTCAACCTAAATACAGGTTTGGGGATCCCCTGATACCGAAAAATGGGGGTTTCTTTTAAACTTCCGTCCGTCCGTCTGTTTCACTGACTGTCCGTCCGTGTTTGAACTATAAATACTAGCGCCCAAACTTTTTAGGATAATTTCCAAAGTGAATATTTCCTGGTCGTTCTGAACAGAATCAAAGCCATGCGATTTTTAAAAAAATCTTGAAATTTTTGGGGTATTTTACATGAAGCATCTGGAACATTTTCAAAATTTTCTCAAAAAAGACTTCATTATTTTCTTTAAATTTTTTGTAAGAATAGATTGATATACATATAAAGATGGTCGATGTTAACTCTGAATTTTCGAAGAGTTTGAAATTTTTTCGGCATTTTCCTAAAACATTTCAATTGGAATTGGAGTTCAATTCATGTGTTATTTCCATCTTCATTTCTCTTCTTTAAGCGTTTAAAATCAATCTTATTTCTGAAATCTTACAATTTTTTTCTTCCTTGAATTATTTAATTTATAGTAAGAAGTGCATTTTTACAATAATTCAACTTTTTTCTTAGGGCAATGTATCCACCCGCTCTGCTACACTGATGTGTGAAGGAACTTCATTGAGCATTTTCCCACTAACCACTTCGGACTTTGCGTACTGTTCCTGTCGCCAGCAACGACAGGAGTAAATGTCCGCAAGTTCTCAAAGAGCCAAACTCATCCGACTGAGATAATGTAAGAAATATTAAAATAAAATAACCTTTGTAAATTAAGTAAAACCGTAATTTTGAAAAATAAAAAATATGAATTGATCAAAACTTCCTAGATTTACATTCGGTAGGTCAGTTGGCAAATATTTTCGTCCTCTCTGTGTATTTGCAGCTGTTAATGTCTTTTCAGTTTGTGAAGCGAATGAAAATGATTGATGCGATAATTGGAACATTTGTTGTCGGTTCTGTTTGCTTAATGTTCCCGAAAAGCAAGGTAAACGTGAGAAAAATAAAATCATAGAAGATTACAGCTATTTTCTAACTTTTTCTTGAGGAAAAAAGGGAGTGAGTAATTATGTTCGACCAATCTATTGCGTCATGACCGACCGTTGTTGACCTGGAATGTAATTACGTTCCTGCCCTAATCTTATCACATGATTTATCACAGCAAAAATCATAGTTACTGCATTGTTTTAAATTTGATTCCTCTGAACAGCGAAAACTTTGCACGACATATCCTAACACAATATGGGCTTCGTTCAACGCTTATAATACAAAAAGAAAACGTGTCAAATTTTATCAAAATCCGTATGTGTAAACTCAAATAAAAAACATGTACCGTACCTACTAAAGTAAAATTAAAAACAAAGACCCAAATATTGACTTAACGAGATTAGAATACGTCATCTTTTCGAAGTTTTCTTAAGGTGGCTCCACACATTCGGCATTCGTCGAGCAGCGAGCTACTGCTCGCCCGATCCCGACCAGCTGATGTGTTCGGTGAATGTTGGCTCCCTTTGATGTGTCCAAAAGACCGACACGCGGTGGGTAGGGCGAGCGCCGAATGGTCGTCACTCGGCAAATAGCAAGCGACCCCTCCACACTACTCGGGATTCGGCGAGCGGTTGCTCGCTGTTCGCCGAATAGCGAATGTGTGGAGCTGCCTTTACTAAGAAACGAAATGTTCTAACAATTAACATGAAAGAAAATTAATAAGTAAGTAATTTACTCAATAACAAAACTTTTCTTTCTACTTTCGGCAATGTTGGCAAAACCGATGTGTTAAAAACGATTACGTATCTCGGGATTGACTCCAAATTACCTGGCAAATGTGTGAGAAACTAGATCAATAGGGTAATCATTACATAGAAGTTGAAAACAATAGTGATTGTAGTAATTAGAATACTTATTAATGAGAACTTGTTAGAATACATTTTTAGAGATTCATTAAATTTAGAAATACAAAGCTACCAGATTATTTTAAGGTAACATTCTATTGTCAGATTACTTTAGAAATTCGAAGACTTAGAACATGATGTTGCGCACGCCACTTATTTTATTTTCGAAACCTTTTAAGGAGCGTTTTCTTCACAAATCTACTGTTGAATGACATTCTAAAGTTCTGATATACACGATGGGACAATTAACTTATGAGTTAATGATGACATTAGTATTAATTATTGCTGTTATTATAGAAAATGATTTTTAAGTATTTTAAAAAGTCCTTTCATTGTCAATAAATTAAAATATGTAATATGAAAGCATTAGCAGTATCTGAGTCATTACTAGACACCGGATATTTAGGAAAATGCCTATTTTATTCTAATGAAAAACATTTAAAGGCAATTAATATATGTATATGACTTAAGGAAAATTAAATATTCTGTCGAATTTTATTTTGCCTTTTTTGATGTTTTACGACGTATTTTAGACTTTTTCTTTTTAAATGCTTTATTTCTTAAAATGTATGTATATTTCTTTCTAGTCTTGGTAACAAACACACGCTTAATTCATTTTCAGATCTAATGACAATAATTGTTTGCTGGTAACGAATCTACATTTTTGTCTAGAATGAAGCTGTCATTTGGGCTTGCACGTGACATTGAATTTTTGGACCCAAAAAGCTTGCATTATGGATTCGAATCGCATTCCTTTGCACAAATAAAAAAAACAAACAAGCGGTGTGTTCTGGAAACTCGGTTGAGAGGTGTACGCTTAGGTGAGCCCTGATCACAGAATCGCGACGTAAACAAAGCACTCATGTCTCAGAGGGCAAGGAGATTGTTATGTTAAAAAAAAACGAGCAGACTTCGTGAAACAGGTTTTTATTTTACACTCACACAGTTTCTATACAACAAATGTATCGATCCGGTAACCCAAAAGAATGTACCATTAATCAAGCCAAGTTACCGATTATACCGTGAGATGTCCCAAACACTTGCACAGTCAACCAATAGACCAAGAGACAGAATACAAAATTCTAAGCCGGGTCGTACACACTATCACAATATTACAGTTCTCCCTCGGGCACTTCAATAATCTCTCAACTGTCTCGGCGGTGGCGGCGCCGGCTTATAACGTCCCCGGCGCCGCAGACTCGCTCCTGGGGTGTAGGCTCGCCGAGTGTTCGCTTGCTGCCCGTTTGCAGGCGTCTTCCACGGTTCGGTGCCTTTCCTTGTTGTCTCGCTCGCTGCCGTGCGCTGCCTGGTCGGCGCGCTTTCGAACCGGGTGTTTACAGCCGCAAGAGATGATCCCCACTTCCGACACCGATACCCTCTTGTGCCATATGTCCTTCTGGGAAGTGGGCAATGTAGCTCGATTATTAGGTTCTTTGTCACTGCTGGGCGTGAGTTGCGTCTTCATTCTGCCAGAAGTTGTCTAAGTTGTGCACCACGCAAAGTATCTCACAGTACGTCTGAAGTGTAGTAACTGAGCTTAGTCTTGTGAAGATGCCAAATACCCTCACTATTCCCCCAAATATTCTCTCGTGTTACATTATTTTCTGATGTTGTCTAATTTTAGGTGGAAGTGCAGTTCAGTACTAATATATTAGTGTTTTATTTTAGTGTTTCCAATTTCAAGTTTTATTGTCTTTTTAGTGCCTGTTTAAAAACATTTTTTAGTACCTTAACATCCGATGTCTAGTCATTACTCGTGCGTCATCCGTACGTACAAAAAAGGACAAGCCAATTGCAAAAGATTACACACAGAATCGAAACGATCATTTAAAATATAATGTAATTTGGAAATGTAAAATATGTTTTAGTTTTTGTTTACTAAGAAATATTGGTTATTGAAACTTTTTGTTTTAAGGACTGTAATAGACGTAAAATAAATTAATTATAAGGTTTTAAAATACTTTAAAAGACACAAAGGAACGGTAGTCGTGTCTACGAATTGATTCTCCACCGAATACTCCCGGATATTGTAAAGGAAATGTCTGGTTCTCAACGCCATTCTACATTATCCAAATAGTCAAAAAACTAATAAAATGTAACGTAAATCGTAATAAACAACACTGAAAAATTTAATGTAAGGCTTCGCAAGTCGATTATCAAAATTCTCACATGAAATTAAAATCCCACACATTTGAGAGCGTTTTACGGCATACTGGCGCGTGGGCGTGTTGTGTCCCGGCCATCGTTTGGGCAGCCCTGCCTTTCTCGGCGTCGCAGCGCCCGTCGGAGGCAGAGACAAGAGACGGCGGCGCGCCGCAAAATGTAATAAAATGTAATAAAAATCGTAATAAACAACACTGAAATATTTAATGTAAGACTTCGCAAGTCGATTATCAAAATTCTCACATGAAATTAAAATCCCACACATTTGAGAGCGTTTTACGGCATACTGGCGCGTGGGCGTGTTGTGTCCCGGCCATCGTTTGGGCAGCCCTGCCTTTCTCGGCGTCGCAGCGCCCGTCGGAGGCAGTGACAAGAGACGGCGGCGCGCCGCAAAATGTAATAAAATGTAATAAAAATCGTAATAAACAACACTGAAATATTTAATGTAAGACTTCGCAAGTCGATTATCAAAATTCTCACATGAAATTAAAATCCTACACATTTGACAGCATTTTACGGCATACTGGCGCGTGGGCGTGTTGTGTCCCGCCCATCGTTTGGGCAGCCCTGCCTTTCTCGGCGTCGCAGCGCCCGTCGGAGGCAGAGACAAGAGACGGCGGCGCGGCGCGGCGCGCGGGCGCCGCCTCCTGCGCTTCCGGGCGACAATGCAGGGCGCGGCGCGGCGCGGGCGCTCAAGCGCGGCGAAGCGGCGGCCACGCGCCGTGGCGGAGCAGAAGGAAGCGGCAGCGGCAGACGCTGGCACACGCCGGCCGTGGCTCCGCGCCACAGCGCCGAAACTGCTCATTCAGACCGCCTGATACTCTGTTTACGTTCTTGCTTAATTGCCCTACGCCCCTTTCTAATGAAATGGCAGTTGCGAAGAACACATCGTCATACCTCGTAACTCCAGATTGGACAGTTTTGCGATGAAGAGAATAAACATAGCCGTGAAACAAAAGTTTAGTTTCCTTTCTCGTTGAACTTATCAATGGTTGGGAACTCAATTATTTGAGATGCTCGACTTGTTACTTCTATTTGTTATTCTTCTTTCATAATTATATTTTATCATGAAGTAAACAGAAAATAGAGGAGGGAATATGGAGTTACTAGATTTGCTAATTAGCATGACGACATGTTCTCGGTTGCGAGAAAGTAACGGTTCAAGGGAATCTTAGTTGTTCCCAAGTCGCCATGCTACCACCTTCTTAAGGCAATAACGTTGGCAATGGTGCGTAGGACGCGGTGGCGCCTCCCGAGCAGCCATGTTTCCATTGACTCACTGCAAACGCGTAATATTCCTTATTGGTTCAAGTTGATTCGTAGGCCGAGAGAAGGTGAGCTCAGGACCCGTTGGGACTTTTCAAGAACAGTTCATTATTTAGAGCATGCCAAGATCCAGCGCCGAATGAAGGAGTTCATCCCAGACAGCACTAACTAGGAATACGTTTCTGGGACTAGTTGGTCTGAACGTCAAGTTGTTTACATGGTTTTCTCCAATACAGTATGTGGTCTATTTATTAAGTAGTAGTAGTCGTTAAAAAATCCCGGAATTCATCGGACCATTCCTTGAAGGTAGAAAATAAGTGGGGTAGAATATATCGGCACAACAAAAAAGATTTCATCATCAATAGCTGCGGTATGGAAGCCCTTCGCGTGGACGTGAGGATATAAACATATGATACATGTGAGCGTGCTACTGGTAATGATAGAATGATAAGTAAACAAAAGATCATTTAACGATATGAATACTTGTATCGACGCCATCTATTGTTGACGTAGAAACTCCACAGGATGGGCCGAAAAAATATGTCGCGGCCAATATCGTTCTTATTGACACTAGTTTTGAGAAACGTTTTGTCCATTTTGTTTGTTAATTACATTAACTCCGACGGTACATTAATTCCGACGTTAATCGGTATTTTATCATAACCTGATTATTTCACAAGCAACGACATACATACCTCCCCGGCGCTTGATTTTGTGGAACCAGCGTGGATGCTACTACGAGATCCTACGTCCACCTACCTTTCTTTAACGGTCGCGCATATTCTTGCGTAAAAACAGGCTTGAGTTCGAGTCTGGGGCCAAAAGCTAAACTCGGTTCATTTGTTGAATTCCAGGTGGCACATCCAAAAAATTCGTACCGTGAGGTTTGGTAAAAATACTACACTAAAACGAATAAAAGATGCTTTTACTTCCAAAAAAGAACAGAACGTGAATGTATGAATTTTTCGTTCTCTGAGGCAGAAGCTTGTGTTGAAAATCCATCACCTAGCACTTCCCGGTCAGAAGTACTGCAGAGTCAGTGACAATACTGGCTCTGAGAAAAACTCAGCCGCTCGGAAAAATGGAAAGGCGGTGAGTCTGAAGGGATATGTAATCAATTAAGAAACACACGGATGCAGCGTTATTGTATTTTATTATGTACTTTTGCATTGAAAATCCCAGTTATTCGTTTTAACGTCACAATTGTAAATATTCCTTTAGAAAAAATCATGCGTTTTGCTTCAATGTATCAACTAAAAGTAAATGGCAGGTAACACCCCCATTGGTAGGTAGGTAACATCCCATAATAAAGAAAACACTAAATTTATTAACCCATACCGTTCAGAAAAAGTTACAAGAACTTCCATATACTAACTTTAATAACTATTTATCTCAAATCCAGCCAAATTCTTCATCGCTCTGGTCTGCTATTCGAACTATAACAAAAGAGAAACACCACATACCCATTTTAAGAGACTCAAATAAAACTGCCGTTTCATATTCTGAAAAAGCGGAACTTTTTGCTCAGCAATTTTATAGAACATTTACTAATAATCCGATTAACAATTATTCATTTCACCTAAATGTATTAAAAAATCTTCAAAATCCATACCACACGGTTCCTGAACGTATCAAATTTGCGTCTCCGGCAGAAATTAAATTTACCATAACAAAACTAAAAAACAATAAATCTCCAGGGTTTGATAAACTTCCTAATATAGTATTTAAACATTCCCCAAATTCTATCATTAGCTCATTGACAGCAATATATAACGCTTGTTTTAGATTAAATTACTATCGCACAACTTGGAAAATAGCAATCATAATACCCATTCCTAAACCTCAAAAAGATCACAGTAGACCAGAAATTTTTGTCCAATTAGCTTATTATCTACATTTGCAAACATTTTTGATAAAATAATTCTAACGAGAGTCACTAAATTTATTAATCAAACTAATGTACTTCCAAAATCTCAGTTTGGATTTAGATCGAATCATTCTACAACACACCAATTATTAAGAATCACAGATTTTATAGCTTCAAGTTTTCAAAAGAAACAATTTACATTTGCACTATTTTTAGATGTTGAAAAAGCATTTGACAAAGTATGGCATGATGGTTTACTTTACAAGCTCAGAATATTCGGTTTTCGTGTATATTTACAAAAAATATTATCAAGCTTTCTTCTACAGCGTAAATTTCAGGTTCAGGTTAACAATGTTTTTTCTACTGAATACATTATCTACGCTGGAGTACCTCAGGGTTCTCCACTCTCACCAATCCTTTTTAATATTTACGTTTCAGATATTCCACATTTAATAAATACACAAGTAGCCTTCTTTGCCGACGACACATCCCTATTCACTTCTCATGCAGACATTATAACTGGTCGTGATAATTTACAGGATGATTTAAATACTCTTGTTACTTGGTACAATAATTGGCAAATCAAGATCAATAGTCAAAAATCTCAAGCAAAAATATTTTCTTTAAAACGAATCTCTCCTACTTATCCACTTATTATCAACTATAAAGCAATCCCTTGGATTCCTAACAAGACTCCAATTACCTATCTTGGATTACATCTTGATACTAAATTAACTTGGGAACCACACATTACATCAATAATAAATAAAACTAATGTCAAGGTTCTAAAGTTATACCCATTTGTGAACAAAAATTCTCACCTTTCTTTAGATACATCATTGTCCATATTTAAATACATCATTCGCCCATCTTTGACATATGCATGCCCTATTTGGGATGGTGCAGCAAAATCGCACATTCACAAATTAGAAGTTATACAAAATAAATATCTAAGAAAAATATTGAAAGCCCCCTGGTTCATAAGAAACGATCAAATATTACATGAACTTAGTATTCTACCTCTAAAATCCTGGATCCTTCGTCTCTCAGACAAATTCTATACTTCACTTACTTCTTCTCCTGCTTATAAATCTTTTCAACTCGGAAAAAACAGCTAATCCTTTTCCCAGAATTAAATCACGTTACTCAAAAGATCTATTACATCCTCCATAGTTAACTCCACAGTATTTATTATTTATTGTATAAATTTCACATATTATGTAATATTTATAACCAATGTTTAGTTTTATCAAAATCAAAAATACCTGTCAGTAGTATGTTAGTGATTACTATTTAAGTTTCTTCTCATGTTCCTTTCAATGTAAAATAATGTTCACACACTTGAAAGACACATATTTTGTCGAACAAGTATTAATAAATATATTAAAATAATAAATAAAGAACTAAAAGTGCAGTATTGTGATTATATCCTTCACCATCAAACTTCTGCCAACTTATCGTTAATGGTTTTGTTTTTAGAATATAAATAAACCTTTAATATTTGAAGGAATTTTAATTGATGCATTCAGTTTAATGGGATTCTTACTTTGACTTTCTCATTCAAAAAAAGTACTGTGTTAGTTTGCATGTAAAATGAAGTTATTATAAAAAGTATTGTAAAAGTTTTGTAATAATACTACTATAATAACAGAGATGTGTAAAAGTTAAAATAAACCCTTTAACAATTGAGGGAAAGGGAAACCCTGAAAAATTACGTCATTAAAGCAGAACCAGAAGCAAAATTACGTCATTCCCAAAACAATTCCTTGTTTGCTACATGAACTCAAGTCACTCTCAGATTCAAACATGATAAGGCGAACTGGATAAGTATCGTGTTGTACATATCATTTACCGTTAATTGTATCGTCAATTACTTACAATTACGAAAATGTGCTATGGCAGCCCGTGCAGAAAGCTTGTCACGGAACTTCCAAGTTGCGTGACGCTAAAGGCACGTCACCAAATTCTAATTTCCTATGAGATAGAGAGAATCTCTGGTGGCAGGTCTCTCCTCAGACTTAAAAATTACGAAACTAGACATCAATCATACATCAAAATGCTTACATTTAAGCGCATTGTGACTAATATTTATTGTTTACTGGCCTTGTATATAAATTATAACAAAAAACCATTTTTTTATTAGAGACATTTCCATGAAACATTCCCATAAAATGTACGAAAGGTATCTCATCCAAACAATCTGCTGAAAATCTACATAAGAACATACGTGAAGCACTGCACAAAATCCTGCGGCCACATTTCCCTCAACGAGATACGAAATTAACGGCGCCACTTGCACACCTTGGAACTTGCCTTTAAACCCATTTGAAAGCCCTTAACTTGATTAATTATTAATATGCAGTTAGTCGGCACCTCTTGTTTATTTTTGTGAAGCTTTTTCAGCTGGTAGCCTTCGTTTGGCGATCGCTCGATCAACGGGTATAGGGACATGGAGCAGGCAAAGCTTAGCCTCGCGGCGAAGGAAGAGGTGGCAGGCGGAACATCCACTCGTTGCGAGCCAGACGACGGGCCGACAGCCTGACATTAACAACACCGGCTTTGAACAGAAGATCTCGGCTTCGTTATTTTTTCTCCTCTTGTCCTTTTCACCTTTCTTCTTCCTCCCGTGATCTCTTTCGATGCTCGTCTCTACTAATCTCCACGTCCGTCGTAAGTACACTTTAAGCGTCATTCTCTTCTTCTGCATCTTACGACTTTCCTGCTGTTCCTTGTTTCTTTTTTTCTTTCTTGAGAATTTCTTCTCCATTTATTCCTTCCATTTTTTCCTCTTCATTACTTTCTGTAATTTCTTCGCTTGTTCTTATTCACTCCTCTAGGCATGTGCATTCGTCGTTATTATTTCCTCCACTTGCATTTTTCATATTTCTCTTTTGTCCAGTATTCTATATCCATTTTCGCCTAATCGTTTTCCACCTCGGCTGTCATCACATCGCATCTTTTCCGTCTTTGTCGCCTTAGGCAGTGGCACAATTTGTTACATATTTACATCAACCCAAAATGCCATCTGCATCTCAATTTTTTTTCATGTCTTCTCCGACTCGTGATCTTTTCCATCCGTACATCTATTCTTGTACATCTCGGTTTGCATCACATCCTTATTTTAAAATATACATTTTATTGCGTCTAATTGTTGATTGTATTCTTCATTTTTCATTCTCATTGTCGATTGTAATCCGAGCATTTCTCTTTCAAGTTCCTCTTCCTTTTCTTTTTCATCGGCTCCTTACGTTCATTACTTCCTCTCTCTTCTGCTTCTTCCTCTCCTTCCACAGCAAGATCTCGCATCTAAGCGTCCAACAGGGAAAGCAGTTGCCTGCCGGGGCCCATAAGAGGCTCGTCGCCGCTGCGCAGTCGCCATCTTCGTGAAGTCGTTAACTGCGATCTGGCCGCGAGGCTTGAATAAGGCCGGCTCGGCTCGGCTCTCCAAGGCCTTGGCCCAGTGCTCAGAAATGGAGACGCTGCACCCAACGCCCCCCCCCCTCCGCACTCCGTTCCGCCCTGCCACGCCCCGCCGCGGCCGGCAGGCAGCAGGCACGCCTTCGGAGACGGCGCCGGCACGGGCGCTCTCGGGAAATGGCTCGTCCTGAGAGGCTCCGCTGTTCCTCCTCGAAGGAATACGAACTTTCGTGGAGTTCACTCAGGAAGCTTGCGGAGTCGTCTCACTGACAGGCATCCAGGCGTTCATTGTCAAATATCCGTTGCTGATTATTTTATTTCGAGACTAGCGTATCTATTCACAACATGCGATATCAATAGATACATTCTGTCCTTAATTATTTCAATACATCTCCGTTTGTATTGTTTACTGTACATGATGCACCTCAGCAAGAACTTTAACGCAACTAAAAATCATTTGAGAAATTGCGAAGAAATGATGTCACGACGCATAAGAACTATGCAAAAAATAAAAGTGAAAGAACTGCCTTCTGGCAGACAAATTGTTAGTTGAAGATTGACGTTTTTCATGCACGTGGAAGCATATCCAATTTTTATCATTTACATTATCTGAAAAAGGTCATTTTTACGTCACTGTTTTTACTGATGTGCGAAATATGGTCATTTAAAAGTAACTTAACGTAATTTTTGTATTTTTCCTTGTCTTCTTATAATATTTTCCTAAATTTAATACTTGCCTATTCTTCTAATTTCATGTACTCGAAATTTAATAATTATAATTTAAAACACTGGGATAAGATCAGGGCTGTTTCTCTTGCCAGTTTTGCTCTCGCAGGTATAATGTGATGGGAGTCATGAAACCTTTCCATTTTCTTTTGTAGGCAACCTTCAAACGTCCAAGTGAGTCACCACCTGGTCTTAATGGCTGACAGGATTATTGTTTGTTCTGCCGCCCTGTTCCTGAAAACGTAATTATCTTGTTTCTCCTTTTCTGGTCTGGCGTAATAGTAGGCCTGTTGGTTTTGTGTAAAAATTCGAATGCGTCCAAACTGTTAATCCACAACAGATATATATATATATATATATATATATATATATATATATCATTATATATATATCATTATATATATATATATATATATATATATATGTGTGTGTGAGTGTGTGTGTTTGTGTGTGTGTGTGTGTGTGTGTGTTTGTGTGTGTGCGTGTGCGTGTGTGGTGTATGTGGATTCTATTTTCTTGAAACGATTGCCGGAAAATGTTTATTTAAAACACAATTTTATCTTTAGAGAGAAGTGAAAACGGTTGCTTCCCACTAAACCTTGTTGTGTTAATGTACGCAATTTACTGAGAAATTTCTTTACTCTGCCCTTTTAAATGAAGGTATATTTTGCTTTATTTTCTTTTAGCGCATGTTGTATCAGAGATTTCGAAATACAAGGAAATAGCGAAGGCATAATTTCGGCTTGATAATGTAACCCAAACTAATTTGGTCGTTTAACCAGGAAGTTTCTGAAACATTTCCTGCCCTTGCCAAAGTGCACACGTAGCTGTACTCACGCGAACTACACCATCTCTCATCTCATCCCCAAAGTTCCCATATTATCGTCGCATGTGCAACGTATCGCTGGGCCCAGCGTCCAATTAAGATCCCATTAAGTGGGAGGTAGTGCAAGTGGAACAATCGAACGACCGGCGTGCACGGTTAAGTGCTTGGGCGGCGCTTCCGCCCGGGCGTTGATCCCTGGCGCCCCGGAGCCTCAGCCTCGGCCGAGCGTCCGCGCCGCGCCGCACGCGCCTCCGCAGTCACGCCACGCCCAACCACCCACGCCCCTCCCCCCACTTCCACCCGCTCATCCCCAACGGGAGAGATGGCTCCGTGCATCATGTGATGTTACTGCAGTCCCTCTGACCGGGAGGTCCTAGGACACCACTCCCACAGAGGCAGGATTTTCAGCTAGGTCGAATTCAGTCGCTGTCTGGGGGAGAATCCTAGCGGCCGACTGCTCTGATCGTTAGTTTTCCATGGTTTTTCCGATCAACATCAGGCGAATGTCGGAGCAGTACCCTAACAAACGGGTCACGGACCGCGCGCGATCTTTCCTTCCTTTTCCTTGACCTATCCTGACCCCCTTACACACATTAACATGCACTACACTACCACACATGCCGGAAGACCGGTCGGGAGCTTAGAGCTTGTCCCGGCTGGGGCGGTGCCCCACTGGTGGGAGATACCTGGTTGAGAGAAAACCCCGCTAGTCGACGGTAGGTCGGCGCCGGATCTCGCCATCAGCGGGAAAATATCACCGTCACCTTCTGAGGAAAAGACACGGATTACACTTACGGGACTAATGACCTAAGTAGTTGACGCGCCTGGAATCACGAACAATCAATCAATCGCTCATCCCCTTTCCTCTTCCATCTCCTCCTCTTCCACCCCTCTTCCTCCCTATCCCTCCCATTCCATCCCCATACCAGCCCTTTACCCTTCCTCTCCCCTCTCAGTTCCTTCTTCTCCCCATCCCCTCCCCTTCCTTCCCCTCCCCACCCCTCCCACACGATCTCACCCATTCCTCCCCTTCCCCCGACCTGGTCGCTTTCCCCATACCGATTAGCGCGGTGCATGGCCGACAACTACATGCGCTTCCTTCCTCTGTAGTGCCGGGGGCGACCCGGTCCGCAGAAGCCATCCGAATCCATAGCTTTTTACTTCGCAACTTTTAACAACAGTTGGCTAGTGCAAATTCATGAATTGTTGAGAAAACTCATGTTACGTTTGTAGGGAGTGAATCATCAACAGTAATGTCAAGAAGACATTCTGTAATGAAGGGCAGAAGGGAAGAGTTGCAATTTTGACTTTGTTTCTCCAGATAGAGTTGAGTTTTAGGAATCGATAAGATAAGATCAAATGTATTTAATTGCAATTGAGTACAAATCGGTGGCAGTAATATAAAAAATAATGAATATCAATTTAATATTACACAGGACATTACTATACTATACGCCAATAAACATAACTGCATACTGTTGCACTTTACTGTCATACATTTCAACACCCTTCGATGCCATTCAAAACACTTTACTGAACTACGCGAAAAACAAATTACTTAAGTTTTAACATTCTGTGAGAAATATTCTATGGATGTTACTTTCTTTGTACTAACTCTAATTATTTATAAACAACATAAGATAGATAAACAATAGATAAACAGCAACAATAGATAAACAACATAAGTGCTCTTGGTTGAGCCTGAAGGAAAAATCGTGAGTACGAAATCGTAAATGTTAAAGGGGCTGATTCGTTATGAAAGCTAGAAGATGCATGACAAGCCACGTAGATAGATAAATATATTCAACTTTGTGTATAACTAGCAAATCTAACTAATAGAAATATAAACAAATCAGATACAAAAATTGAAGTTCTCAACGATTGTTTTAGATTTGAATCATGAGTGTTAGGCCAGTTAAATGAAAAGTGAAAATACAGTAAACTGCTGGGACGAACTTGCATGCATTTGTTCATGCGAAAAGTCGCTCATATCTTATCGACTTGCTTTGTCGTGACTGCAGCCCTGTAAATACACACGCGTGATCATAATTGGTTCCATCGTCATAGCTGACAGTTGCGACTCGGGCAGCGCAGACAGCTGTCTGGTCGAGAGCGGCCGCCCCCGCCATCGTCGTCGATGGACTCCCGATTACGAAGCGATTCGATCGCGGTTTCGTCGGGGTGTTGCCTCAGCGGTCTTTTAGTCAACAAGGCCGCCGCCGGCCCTGCTACCACCACCATCATGTCAAAAGCCGCTGTCTCCAGCGCCACAATTGCCACTGTCTCCAGCACCACCACCGCCCCCAGCATCTTGCCACCCCACCCCCACCCAGCGTCGGCGATCGCTGCTCTTTTGCTTAAGCGACCAGCTTAGTGAGCTACAAACCACGGACCCGTGGCGATAGATGAAGGCGGATAACAAGAGGAAAAAGCGCGCCTGCCGGGATACGTGGCAGGGGAAATGGAACTGACGGGTCAAGCAACAACTTGTGTCAACAGGGAGGCAAATGTAATTAGCGACTGACAATTGCGGTGGCACAGCAGTCGGCTAGTAACTGCTCACTTCGCTTCACCGCAAAGATGTTCCTCCTCACTTCTTTACTTCGCGACGTCGGAAGCAGTGGATGGGATGTAATTGAATCGAAACGCACGGGAGTGATTATTTTGATACTCAAGTGAAACAGATTAGTGATTAGAGCAAGAAAACTCATTGTTAGGGTAAGTTGAAATTCAAGCAAGAGGAGAATATTTGAAAGCATTAAATGACGCGGATATCAAATATTTATAAGGTACGTGATTAAATTCACAAATACGCATGACTAACGTTGTAAACATCTATTTTTTTGGTATTTTCCTACGGTTTTTTAATACAATGTGGGCTCATTTTGGTTCTAGCTACTCTTAAATACCTAATCGACCAGATTCTTCTTCCGAGTTTGAACCTCTATCTAAACTTTCACGTTTTCAAAACTTAACAGGAGAAAATACAGTGAGTCGAGAGGAAGTGTGAATTTCGAGTGTTGTGCGTGTACAACAATTGAATGTGATTGTGCGTATAAAACAATTGAATTTTATATTCCAAACAACTTGTACGTCCGAGGTTTACAGATAGGAACTTTAAATTGAATCGTCAAAGGTTCTCTTAAAAGGTAAGTGAAGAAACTACTACTTGTACTGCAAATAAAGGACTACTTGTGATAGCATACTCATTAAATTTGGTTAAGGATTTCAGGAGATATTTAATAAAGTAATCGTTTGTCTCGTGAACTTATATACAGGGTTATTCAAAATTATTGTCGGGGTTTTAAAAGAATCATAGTACACGGGGTAATTGACTTAGAAATATGAACATTATTTTATTGTAAACTGGAACTCATAAAGCGTTTTTACATACTTCACAAATAGTCAATAAGGCCGCCCTTAGTCACTCGACACACGTCCATCCGATTGTCCATTTCTTCCCAAACACTCTCTAACATCTCAGCAGTGATACTTAGGAAGCTGGCTCTGATGCGCCGCTACAGTTTGAGAATATTCATCGGCATAGGAGGGATAAAGATTCGATCGTTAACATATCCCCGCAGGAAAAAAATCACACGCGTGAGTTCTGGTGAACCTGGTGGCCAGGGTAAGAACATCTGATCACTGCCCGTCCTGCATCCGATCCACCGCTGTGGAAGTTGCTCGTTTAAAAACGATCCTACGTGCCTGTGGAATGAGGTGGAAATTGCTTTAGTAGCAAATCGTTCCTGTCGTCTTTCAACCGAGGGAACAAACATTCTGTTAGCATGCTAAGATAAATCATCCCTGGCACTGTCTGTTCAGTGAAGAAGAACGGGTCATAGACCTTCGACTTTGCAATGGCACTGAACACATTGCTTTTGGGGGAGTCACGCATATGTTCCACATAACAATGGAACTTTCCTGCTCCCCAAATGCGAACGTTTTATTTTTCCATTTACATAAAAGGCTTCTTGGTCGCTAAAAACTAGTCTGTCACGAAAACCATTCTCCATGACACACCTATAAACTATATAGCCTTACCTTAAGACACCTTCGCAACATAGGCCACAATGTGCTTTGAGGAACATTCAGTTCCCTGCTGCCTATTGCCGTCAATTTGTTAGTGCTACGGATATAAGTTTCCCTGATCCGATTCACTTCCGCTTCTCGGGACAGCGGGACGTCCACTGCTTCGCCTTTTAAACAGTCAGCCCGTCTCCACAAATTGAGCGTACCATCTACGAATAGAGTTGTCTGAAGGAGGGTTCTTACCGTATTTCGTTCGAAAATGGAGCTGGACAATTGTAATGGATTGATGTTGATGATACTCAAGAGTACAAAACGTTTTCTCCTTACCGCTCACCGCCATTTTGAAAACACTGCTGCAACTGATATTTAACGTTTACTGAGGTAACTACAATCGTTGCATAATGAAACTTCCAGAGTTTGTATACCAATCGCATCAACTATAATAATCGTATTTATTTCCATTGTCTCTAAAAAAATCACGAAACCCCGACAATCATTTTGAATAACCCTGTATTTTTCTTATTAAATACCAAATTTCTAAGTTACAATTCTGTTAAGTGCTCCATACAATACCTCTACAAAATAGAATGAGTTAGTTCGATGTTGTTGTCGCCTTGTCTTTCAACAATGTTCATTTTATTCAACAGGAGCCTGCGAATAATTCCTCTGTATTTGTGATTTCTGAAGTTTACACCTCGTGAAATATCAGTCAACGACCCAGAGATCCGTTAACATCATTAATAAATTTGAGGTACAAAGAAGTTCAAAAGATGAAAAATAATTAAACGGACCACATCACTAGCAACAACAGTAATAATAACAATAATAATATTTATTTCTATGTTTGAGGTTAAATTCAATTTTTTTCTGTCAAAACGTAGGAACACAAAAAGCAGTGTTCCCTAAATACCCAATGACATCTGGTTACAACTTGTGCCTGATGTTTCCCACCACCCGACTGTCGTGAGAGTGCCAGCCAGAGGAGCGGACGTACTTTGTTCTCGCGCCGGGGCCATGTTCTCCGGCGGCGGCCGCAAGCTCTCACAAGCGGCGGCGGCGGGGGCCGCGAAGGGCGGCGGCGGCGGTGGCGGTGGCGGTGGCGGGCGCACGGAGACCGACGGTTCGGAGGTAGGGATGCACTGGCGGAGGTCGTGGCTCCCCCCCTAAAATGCCTAGAGTTTTTGTTTACCTTCCTTTATTTGGCAAAATTTATTGAAATATTTATTTATATTCGAATTATGAAAACATTTAAACAAAAATATTGTTTGGTATCATATCTACAGTACATAAATAATACGCAATATAATAACAAATATGTTTATTGTTTTACAAAAATCTACGAAGCCCCCCCCTCTAAATGATTGGGTGGATCCACCCCTGTAGGTTTGGTGGTTAAGGCAAAATAACCGGTGGTTCTCTTCATTTTTAGCTGGGGGGGGGGGGTTACAAAGGCTAAAAAATAACCGATTTGTTGTTTTGTAAAAGGAATAATATTGTAAACGAATTATTATTTACACTGTTACTAAAGCAATATCATTTATTTTTGTATACTATTACAATACAAAATAAATGAACAATTTTGCACATTGCACGAAACGTTAGTCGATTATCAGATGTAGGTATTTTTATGACTAAACAGTAAAATCTAAAAACAAATCTACTGTAAGTGCTGATGATATTACCTTCTGTTACTTAAAACAGTGTTGCCAACTTATCCATATTTAAGTGAATATTAGTTTATTTAATTTACCTTTTTTCCAAATGCAGTTTTGACCGGTTATGTCGCATTTTTTTAAATATAGGAATATAAAATAACCTGAAAACCTTGTGAGCAAATAAAACATCCGGTTTTCGGTCATAACCTATAGGTTATTGTAGAGTTTTGGAAAGACGAGTAATCTCATCTCCCATTTCCTTGCTTTCCTTAGCGGTATTAAATTCCTTAGCGGTGCTAAAATGCAAAGATTTTAATTTGTTTTTAAATATTCATGTGATATTCAAGTTTTTCATAAAGAATTTCTATTTAGAGAATAAATGTATAGTTTTTAAGTATTAGGATATGCTTTTTTTATTTTAGGGAAAAGCAAGTTTTATAACACTTTAAATAAATAGTGCAGTTATGATACCAGTTTACTTGTGATACCAATCGTACTCATCGTGAATCCAGCAATACCAAGACGCCATCAACATGATAGTTTGACGTTCCTTAAATACGGTATAACGTATTTGGTAATAACTATAGTAATTCAAGAAATTATTTAATAAAGCTGTAATGATCGTAACGAAAAACAGCACACATTACAAGATGAAAACCAAAGTTTCCCCTGCCAATGATTAGAATGAACCAAAGCGCAAAGCAATATCATTACTACTTCAGCTACATCTCCACTTCCATGGAAGGCAGGGATTCAAATCTTTCGCCAATCGTTTTTTTGTGCGTACCTCTTAAACAGTTAAAGTTATTTTTTTTGTTCCAGTCACCTTAAGCATTCGAAAAAAATCACATCACTACGCTTTAAAACGAGAGAGGTGGATGACAGTATCAACTGCTGACACTGCAGAGCCTCTGATCGGGAGGTCTGAGGTTCCAGTCTTCGGCGGTGGAAGGAATTTCGACACTAGCTAGATAGCAAGGTCGAATTTACCCGCTATCCTAGAGGAGAATTCTAGCGGCCGACCGCTCTGATCGGTAGTTTTCCGTGGTTCGTCAGATCAACACCAGGCGAATGCCGGAACAGTTCCCTAACAAACGGATGTTCATTCATTCCTTTTCCTTGTCCTATCTTCCCCTTTACTTAAAGCAGACCTGCACAAAGCCTGCTCCCGCGGGCATTCTGCACTTGCGAGCCGATCGCCTGCCCGTGGCAGCGCCGAAAGTGCAAGTATTTGTAGTGGGGAGTAGGAAGCTTTGCGGGGAGGGGAGAGGTCTGACATATCACGACGCGGCGCGTAGATTGAATGCTTGGGCGTCTAATAATGATCCATGCTTCAAAATTAAATGCTCATTTGTTTAAATGGATTATGTCTAGTATTTCAAGTTACCAGGGTCATAATTCACTGTTTACGTTCTGTGCTCTACTGTATATCCAACTTTATGTACCACCACTGTATGTATTTTCATTTTCCAATATTTTTAAAGAAAATAACATGCTCATTGTGACTCTTAAGCATTATTTTAAAGCAATAGCTTTAAAATATATGCTTATATATAAGAAAAAAATATTATTTAATTCTACCTAACACAAAATTGCAATTTAATAATTGATAGTTCACCAAGAATGTTATAATCTCCAAATCATAGAAAAATGAACAAAATCATGAGAGCAATCTCTCACATCAAGATTGACATAAAAATAAAATATGTGGCAATTCCAAGAAGGGTAATGTTTAATAGCACATTTGTGACCATTTTCCCCCATTATGAAACTAAATACAAGAGATCAACGAGAAAACTTCTGTGACGATATGTTACGGACAATCACAAGATAATCATGGGTATTGGTTAAATAGAATGCAAAGGGCTTTATCTATTTATACGATCTCGTAAACGACTCTACACTCTTGTCAGAAATTATAACAGAAAATAATCATGATTTTTTTAAGAACAATATGTTTTTGCTTTGAGAGAACCGTCTTATTCAATTAAACATAGTTAATAAAAAATAGTTTATTGCTGTCATCATCAAACAAAAACAATTCAGTATCAAAAGTTTGTGTTTAGCACAACACTAAATTTGTGATTACATCGTAGCAAAGCGAATTACATTATAAGCCCTACAAGAAATTATAATACTTGGTGTCGAAATCTAGTATGTATAATTCGTTGTGGTTTCATATTTCGCCCTATCATGTACCGAGAACAAACATTTGCAATATAATACAAAAGACATTACTTGAACTGTATATGACCGTCATGTTCTTGCCGATTGCTCTTTAAATTTACGCGCTATCTTTCGAATTGCGCATTCTGATTGGTGGTCCCCACTCCTAGATTGGGTGTCATCCCCACCCTTCATCGATTTTCTCATTTGCACCCGAGTTGTCCGCACGCAGCTCCTGAGGTCAGTGAAAGTGCAAAATGCTGTGCAGATCTGACTTAAAGGCACTCTTACATGCACTGTACTACCACACTTGCCGAGAGACCAGTCGGGAGCTTAGAGCTTCTCCCGGTTTGAGCGTTGTCTGCTGGCCAGAGATACCTGGTTGACGAGAAACCCCGCAAGCCGACGGGTAGGTCGGCGCCGGATCTCGCCAATCATTGCAGGAGGGGATCATCGCCACCGCCAGCGTAAAATCCTGCACTACACTTACGGGACCAATGGCCTTAGCCGTTGACTCACCTAGAACCACTAATCAATGAAAGCGTTGGGTGCAGGGCGCGCTGTGGGCGGAGGAGGCGGCGTTGCTGGCGTCGGCGGCGCCGCTGCTGCGCGTGTCGCGCGCCCTGGGCGTGGCGCCCGGCCGCTGCCCCGCCCCCGGCCCAGGCCCCGGCCCCGCCCCCGCCCCCGGCCCCTGCGCGGCCGCCTACGCCGCGCTCACCTTCTGCGCCGTGCTGGCCGGCTACGGCTACAACCTGGGCTGGGAGGTGGCGCACGGCTTCCCCGACATCAAGGGCGTGCCCGCCAAGGCCGTCAACGTGCTGCTGGTGAGTGCTCCCACTCCCCCCCCCCATACACACAAAAGCACAGTGGCACGAAAGCGCGCTGCACTTGTGGGGCGTCTTCAAAACGATTATCTTCCAAAGTACGGTTGTTGAAGTAGTAACAGTATGTATTAAATGTTTTTCATCAATTTATCACAGGAGATATTCTTGATTTAGGACCACTCATTTCATTTTGTACTCTCTGCTACACTTTAAGTGGTAAACTCATGTGGAAACTCAAGTGGTAAAGTTATGAGGTTAGCTCATGTGTTAAACTGAAGGAAAGCATTCATACAAAATATGAATGGGTGAAAACCAGAACGGTATAAGTACAATTTTATACATTTTGAGAAAACGTTTATTTAAATCAATATCAGTGTAAAGTCGTGGTGCTTTGGGTCATCATTAAAACCACGGCATTTCAATTATTCATCAAAACCAAAATTATTCATTCATCAACCAATTATTCACCAAAACCGAAATTACATTGGCACTGAAATATAGTCCAATGTATACACGTTTTTCTCAGATTTTATAAAATGTCACTTATATCGTTATGGTTTTCATCCATTCATATAATACATTTTTTATATAAATATGTTTTCTTAAGACGCCTCACTTTTTTTGCGATTTCCATATACGTTATTGTTGATGGAGAAGGGTAAAAATATTCACAAGACAACGAATCTATTCTAATGGACGACACCACCACTAACAACAGCAACAAAACAACAAACAAACCATCATTTGAAATCAATGCATTAAGATGGCAACCGCTCTTCGCTTATTTTACATTTCATCCAGTACCTTTTGGCCCATTGCGGAGCAGCGGCGTCACTTCACTCAGAAAGGACTGCGAGGTTCTTTCACAGTTTTTCCTGTTTCATTCTTTTTTTTTCGTTTCAGCGATTAGTACGTGTCTGACCGGCAGGAACGATAGCGTAGAATTATCTGTCCTGGGTTGTTGGCGTCCAATGAGGTAGAAGACTACTTATTGACCTACATTATAATCTGATCCCGTGATGTCTCTGCAAAACTCACTTAGGAATCAGGTAGCGGTGGTTGCATCTAGATGCAGTGTCTGTTGTTTATTACTTAGTTACAATAATTCACAAATCCTTAACTATCAATATTAGTTATATACTTATTTGTTGTGTATACTGTGAGGTTTATTTTAAGCAGGAAGTGAAAATTAAACCTCTAATTAAACTAAAAAAAACGTAACATTTGCTCTTGAATAACATATGCAAATGAAAGAGTCAAATGTTTCATTATTACCTACACATTTCCTCTTCAAAAGAAGATTGCTCTATTGAAAATCACAGAAAATATTCATGAAACTATGAAACGCCTAAATACACAATGAGGAAAAATTGAGTTGGAAAACCGGAGAAAGAGTAGCTTCATATTGAAAATTAGTTTCATTGCTATTTTACCTACCCCTGCTCTGAATTTGGTTCAAAAGAACGGAATAGGCTACATATTTCTTTGTATATCTAATCAGTAATCGTTTATTTCTTGAATTCATAGAAATATAAAGTAGTATGCCTTCTACTGCCTACGTCTTGGGTCAGTTGTGATCCCTCGTATCAGACACCGCGAAAGAAATACAAAGCTCCAGCAGGAAATTATGTTAAAAGCGCGAAAGATGTATCCTTCCATTTCCCTAATGCCTGGTACAAATGTACTTCTACCTACTATATTCTCTTTAATTATCAGTGGAATCAACATTTAGAGTTTCCCCTGATTCAACCCTTGGGTTGATTCCCTTAATCCCCTTTCTCCATTTACACATTTGTAAGTTTTCTCTTCACTTCTCTTTGGCCAGTTTTAATGGCTCTGTTTTGACAGAATATTGAAGATTTCTTTTGATATATTGTCTGATAGTGAATGCTTAACCTTTATTGTCCTCAATAGATACAGAAACAATAGTGCAATTTTTCTGAACCTTTTCCCAAAATAAAGAAACCATCAATTTATTTACCTTCTGTTTAATAATTCTGTTTGGTCGATATCTATATTTTATTACTGTTGCCCGGCTTATTATATTTTACTATTCTTGGCCACCTCCCAAAGTTATTATATTTGGGAAAAGGCACTTCCACAATCACAGAAAATATATTATTGGTTTGGGGGCAGTGAAAGGTTTGTCTGCCAATATGGTTTCATATGTGACTTTCTTAACATAATATATTTTGTTTTCCAACAGGGATAACGGATACATGCATTGTTACCTGCTCTAATTTATTAATGTGTGTATAATTTAACCGTTATAACTCAAAACTGAATAATTTTATCAACTTTAATTGAATAAAACGTTCTTTAACTATCGATTTTTTTTAAAATTATTTCATTATAAGATACAAATATGAAATATGTGTAGACTACGTTGTAAAATAAACAAACAAATAACAATTTATACAAGAACTAGTAGTGCTACAGAATGGCACAGACTTTTCCGTAGTTTTCTATTTCCTTGGGTCTTCGCTAGCTATTCGGAATTGCCACATCCTCTTTCTTGCCAGTTACCATCTATCACCTCCAAAAGTACATTTTTTGTCATTTTCTTAATTTTTCGGTTTCCTATTGGTAGAACGAAAATATTAATTTTAGAATATTAAAGAACACAAAAACCTAGCCCTAAATGGCAATATTGTTTTAAAAATTATGCCCCGTTTTAAAGAAAATTTCGTTTTAGCGCTACTAAAAATGCGAAATTTGAAGCTCATTTTGACAGAAAATTTTTGACTTTTCACAATACTTCATTTGAAGTTATTTGTAGCACTTACACTCACAAATATAATTATGTTTACAAATTGTTGGTAATGTGAATATTAAAGATGTGAGAGATTCTTTAAAAAAAATACATATGTGTAATTTTTGAAAAAACAAAAAAAATCCTCAAAATGAACTTTACGTCATATTAAAGACGGCAATTAGTACTATCCGATCGAAAAGTTTGAAGAAATTTTTTTCAGTCATTAATGAGAAAATGGCTTTTGAGCGTTTCTGAAAATGCGGAAATTTGAGCTAGTTTTCACAGAAAACTGTTGTTTTCGATAGACTTTACTTGACATTATTTAAAGCACGTGTACTCATAAATATAATAATGTAAACAATTCGCCGCTAATATAAATATTAACGACGTGAGAGACAAATAAAAAATTAACTTTTGCAATTTTTGAAAAAACAGAAGAATACAGCAATGTGGCGTTTATGTCATCTCATAAAATACATTAGTCACTATACCTACCAAAAGTTTAAAGAAAAAAATTGGAGCCGTTTTTGAGAAAATCTAGTTTTTGAAATTTTTTTAAATTGCTCATATTGCACGCAATATTGCGCGAAAACTACTAAAATTTTCAGAACAATGTACATGACCTTAAACAAAGAACTCACACTAAACAGAGAGCACATTTTATTTGAGGGAAAAATCTCTATCTTCAATTTTGTAGTTGGAGAAAGACGCCGAAAAAATTCAAACTTTCACAATTTTCGAAAATTCAAAGTTATTCGTAAAAATAGGACCTATGCCATCTTCATAAGTGTATTTTACTCTATTCTTACAAGAAATTTAAAGAAAAAATTTGGGGCCGTTTTTGAGAAAATTTTGAAAATGTCCGGGGGGCTACATGTAAACTATCCCCCAAATTTTGAAGAATCTTTATCAAAATCTCAAAGCTTTGACTAGAATCAGATCGACCGGGAAATATCCATTTCGGAAGAAATCGTAAGTATGGTTTAGGCGCTAGCAGTGTTCACAGACGGACAGACAGACGGACGTTTTCCTTTCAATTGGTTTTTCGATATCAAGGATCCACAAAAGAGGGTTTCTGGCTACACCACGTGTTAGGGGACTTTTTTCTTAATTTAGCAACTGGTTTTATCCACTTCTTCGTTTTCACGGCCCGGCAATTAATTTTTTCCGCCGAAAATTGGCCATTTTTCGCGCAGCATTACTTAACTTTCCTATACTACGTATATCACTCCGTGTATACGTACGTATACGGGAAAGTATAAAATGAGATTCTCATTCACACCTTTGATCCAAATTGTCATTCGTCCGTTCTTAAACTGATTAAAATATCACCCAAATCCTTGCTTTCTTTCTCATTCTGTTTGTTTTAAAAGAAAAATTGATATTTTAGTTTTACTATGGACAACACGTGATCTTCTTACAAAATTTTAAAAAAATATTTAACTTCCCTTTAAGTTGCATAGCTCTGCATAATTAGCCGATGTTAACTTGCGTGTCCATTTTATTTCATCTTCTTCGTCATCGGGTTGTCATAACTCACGTGATCCCATATCATTTCTCTCATATTACTTTCCTTGCTACATACCCATCTCACGTTGCTCACCTAGTTAATAATGTAAACGAACTTTAAATTCTATGCCTGTCACTCTATCCAACTGACTTCCACGAATGACTTCTTCGTTCGCATAATGTCAACTCCTGCCACTCCCTACAGACGTGGGCTAGACCTCTCGTCTCTATCGTTTTCGACAGTACAATGTTCAACTCATTTATACTCATGCCCAATGTATTTACTTAGGTGTCAAAAGAAATGGGATACCTAATATCGTGTCGGACCTCCTTTTGCCCGGCGAAGTGCAGCAACTCGACGTGGCACGAACTCATCAAGTCGTAGGATGTCACATGCAGAAATATTGTGTCCATACAGCCTCTATAGCATTCCATAATTGCGAAAGTGTTGTCGGTGCAGGATTTGGTGCAAGAACTGATCTCTCAAGTCGGTCCCATAAATGCTCGATGGCATTCACGTCGGGCAATCTGGGTGGCCAAATCATTCACTCGAATTATCCAGAATGTTCCTCAAACCAATCGCGAACAATTGTGACCCTGTGATTGTCATCCATAAAACTTGTGACGTATTATCATCCATAAAACTTCCAACGTTGTTTGGGAACTTGAAGTTCATGAATGGCTGCAAATGGTCTCTAAGTAGTAGAACATAAACATTTCCAGTCAACGATCAGGTGGACCAGAGGACATAGTCCATTCCATGTAAAATCAGATAACACCAAATGTAACTGAATTGTCTGGGAAAATAATAGAGAAGGGATAGTAATTTGCAATGTAGAGAAAATCTATCTCCGTTTTGCTTTTGCAATCTTGATTAAGATGGAAATTTCTGTGAGAACATTATTCTGAACTATACGACTTTTAGGAGGAGGAGTTATTACGAATTGTAAGTAATGAGTACTAGCATGCGCAGGCATTTAGATCTTTCAGTAGGGAAGGGTGAGGGTTCAGGAACCGCAACCTCCCTCCATCTCCGTCGCTTACAAACTGATGAATATCATGAAACTTACTATTACTAGGCTTTACTATTCGGCTACACCATCCTGGTCAATTGAGAACACAGACGAAATTAAGTTACCAGATGTCGGAAACTGCTGAGTCGGGCTGTGATTCTGGATATTCAAGAAAATGTGTTCGAGTGGTGAGTACCTCATACACAGCCTGGTCTACGTTTTATTTTTCGGAAGATTTAAAACAGCTTCCTGGTCGCCATGGCCTCACATATTCCTACCATATACACGCGCTTCCCGTGCGTTGTTTAATGCGTAGTACACCCGTGTGAGTAAAAGCCCCAGCAGTTCGTCGTGCCGCATGTCGCAGCTAAAAGTTCCACTGCCCACTCTTGAAGCGCTGTTTGACGGCCATTTCTAGAGTCCCTAGATACAGAGAATAGAGCTTTCCATTGTTCCACCGATCCCGCCATTTTATGTCCAGTTGTCAGCACAATGAGAACTGAGAGATATTCTGTGAGTTGAGAACCATGAATCTATTCCAAATCAACATCAATAATCGTAAATATCTCCATAACGTCACCAATTTTTATACGTAGTTTCCCTTCAGATCCTGAATTGCTGCCTGGCGGGGCTATCGGGAGAGAGGATATAAATGGCGGCGGTAGCTCTACTCTCTGTATCTAGGGACTCTAGCCATTTCTTACTCGACTAGCCTTTGTTTGCTTGCTTTAAAGATTTTTTTCGGGTACGCCAACTGCTACGGTCATTAGAGCAATTAGAGCATGTTGGGCCGTGTCCCCCCCCACTGAATAGTGAGATCTGACATGTCGCCTTGCGGACAATAGCCCCAAACACATCCACTACACTACCACACATGCCGAAAGACCGGTCGGGAGCTTAGAGCTCGTCCCAGCTGGAGCGGTGCTCCGCTGTTGGGAGATACCCGGTTGGGGAAAACCCCTCAAGCCCATGGGTAGATCGATGCAGAATGTCTCCCTCCACCAGGGGACAATCACCGCCACTTCCAGCTATAAAATCACGCATTACACTTATGGGACTAATGACCTTGGCAGTTGCCGCGCCCGGATTCACGAATCAACCATCCAACAGGTCTTTTCACGTGCTTATTACCCGACAAATGAATCAATTGAAGGAATTCACTGGAATTTAATATTTTTCGTTTCTGTCTATATTACTAATATATATATATATATATATATATATATATATATATATATCATCAGTTTCTTTCCTAATCTCTTTCATACTTTTTGTAATATCGTCTTAAAATGTTTCTAAAGTTTTTAACAAAGGTGCATTCTGTTGATTCGAGTATATTATTTTTTGTAATTCTTCTGTTTTGCACTTTTCCATTGTTTTTTATATATTATAATTATTTGTCTCCTGATGATGGAAACCAAATGTTTCCAAAACGTCGTGGGAAATTTGTATTCTTTAATATATAAAGCTGTTATTTAAAAGATTTCTGTCTTATAAATGATGGACCAACTGATGATATAACTTCACTGGCATCCCATTCCAACGAATGCCCTGAAGGAGCGGCGCGGTGGCGGCGTGTGTGGCGGCAGGTGAGCCTGGTGTTCGCGACGGCGCTGGCGGGCGTGGCGGGCCACGCGCTGGCGCACGGGCGGCGCGCGCGGGCGCTGCTGCGGTCGCTGGCGCTGGCGGACCGCGCGCTGGCGCTGCGCCCGCCCTCCCCCTCGGCCCCGCGGGCGTCCCCGGAGGCGCCGGGCCCGCGGCCGCCGCTGGGCGCGCAGCTGCTGGCGCTGGCCGCCGCCGCCGCGCTCATGTACGGGCTGGGCGCCGCGGCGTGGGCGCTGCCGCGCCAGCAGTTCTACTACCTCGCGCAGTTCCACGCGCACCTGCTCGTCTGCGTGCTGCACCTGCAGGTGCGCCCTGGTGCAGTGGGTTCGTCACGCTATCCACGGTGACAAAAACAAAGCAACTGTTGTTGAGAAAGCAAATCAATAAATAACGCAACTCTTTTCAGACAAAGTTTACTATACCCTGGAGTAAAGTACAAAAATCTGTAATTACAACCCAAAATTAAAAAGGGGATTTTGGAGTCCAGCAGGTTATCCTAATACCTGTAGATATCCTAGTACCTGTTTCTAGACAAGGAACGGTACCGCAAACTCCACGAGAATAAACAATCTATTTAGCACAGTTCTCTTTCTCATATAGATGACGCCTTCTGTTGCACACTGCGTTGACGCGGCGGCATTCTCTGTGGACTTCCAGTTAAAGGCGGAGGGAGGGGGCGAACACCAGAGCTGCGACTGATACACAGCCGTGAAGATCTCGAAGGTCTTGTCGCCAAAGCTCCACTTATTGGCGCAGTATATCATGTCGGGTGAGCTCCTTTAATTCAAACCAATTCAATGATGCCTTATTTTACGTGCCAAGGCTCTGGTCTGCTCTTCCGTCTGACCACGCAAATGTACGCTCCTTTCCCCATCTAGCGGATTAAGAAGGTATCGGTCGAGCGACGAAACGTGCGATTTGAATTTAGCTTCAGGATATTTTACATGTGGTAAATCTACAACATGGGACTGCACGCTTTATGTCCCCTCCGAACGAAGGCGTATGAATAATTGTTTGCCCTTATGAATCGTAGGCTTCGATCGGTTTTGAATGCGCGAACTTGGGCGTAACACTCCTATACGCTAACCGTTACTCCACCGAAGCCACAAATGCCCAACCCACCGACGCCCAGCACTTTACGTACGGCGTCGTTGTTTGCTCAGTCAGCAGCTGGCTTGTCGGCGCTTGCGCAGTTCCTGAACGTGGTGCTGCACCTGCGCGGGAGGTTCGCGCTGCTCAACGAGCGGCTGTGCGCGCAGGCGGCGGCTGCGGAGGCGGCCGCGGAGCGCGACGCGCGCTGCGGGTGGCGGGAGCTGCGCCTGCTGGGGGACCTCGCCGCTCCCGACCTCGCGCCCGCGGCCACCCCCGCTGCGCACGCCACCCCGCTGCGCGCCCTGCGCCACGCGCACCGCCATCTGGTGGACGCCGCGGCGCTCGCCGGCGCCATCTACGGCCTGCCGGCCCTCACGCACGTGCGTATGCGCTTGGTTTATGAAATAATTGTAGTCGGATAAAGTTTTTAATACAGTTTTTATCCTTATAACTCGACCAAGCGAAGAATGGAGGAGGATGCGATTGCGGCAGGTCATGGAACTAACAGTGTAAACACGGGTCTGCACAGTCAGTTTCGCTAAGAAAAGTTGCCAGCCATTTATCAACGATCGTAAAGTGAGTTCAGAGACTGCTTCTACGGAATCACCATGGCCTCCTTCATAGAGGTTTTCATTTTAAATAACTTTCATTTTAATGACAAAACAAAGATGTTACAGAAGCTTTTGGAAATGAAACGAGAAAATTAGAACAATATTCCAATTTTCATATATCACAAGCGAACAATATTCCAATTTACATATATCACAATTTTCATATTTAGATTTAGATTTATTACTAATTCTGCAATTAAGTTTGATGACTTGGTGGCAGAATACACTAATTTAACATTACATAACTTAACAATTTTACAAAATGTACAAACTTTCCAAATTAACGTGAACATTTCACGGTGTGAGCTTTCGTAGCACTCCACTTCACCTCACTTCACTTCACTGCGCTGTTAATCACTGAATTGTAATGTCTTTCTTACACATTCTTTTTCTTCTACTGCACAACGCCACTACACTGCACTCCACTCCATTTCACTGCACATCAGTGCGCATAAATAATAATAATAATAATAATAATAATAATAACACAACTTACTTTATAAAACAGACTAGTAAATTAATCATATTAAACATATTTGTAATACAAATGTGAATCGGCTGATAAAATATAACTTCACAGACATCAAACACGATTTGCATTGACTGTTTTATTTTTGTCCCTTTAAGTTGCTATTTTTTACTTTTCACCATTCTAGTAAAAGAATGTAATAAAAAGTTATATTTATATTTAATTTTTAATACTTATTCATTGAATTTAAACATTTTGTATTTTTCTTCATTCATCTTTTCTTCCCATAGGCTTTAGGCGGTTTGTTAGGTATGCAATAAAGTACAAAAACATTAACTTGACTATCATAAGTGTCTACAATATTCTTCATTTTGGTGTTAGTTACTTCTTACATAAAAAATAATTTTATTTGGCATATATTCTGAGAAACTACTTAAGTTAAAATAAACGATTTATATTAATGTTTCTGCTCATCGAAAAAATTAATTTCGAAATTTTGAATCGTTTTGCAGAGAAAAGTATACTTTTATTTATTCCAACATGAGATGCAGACAAGTCCAAATACAGTTAAAATATTAATTGGGAAGATATTAGATTTAACGAAATAAATCGCGCTTTTCCCCACAATAGTTTGGCACGGTCCCATTTCAATTTTGAATAGAGTATCCTTATATCTCCGTCTCTGTCCTTTCAGCTGTAAACACAGAAGTTGGCGCGCTCCTATAAACATCATTCTCAACTTGGTCGAGATATAGTATGCCCAAATTTATCAACAAACACGCGATTCAACCTAGTCGTCCGCTGTTCCAAGTTACATTAGCGTCGACCACAATAATCAGGAGCATAACCGTTTAACAATAGCAAAATACAAAAGCAGAAAGCGAACTGCATAGGTGAAGCGCGTGGAACGTAACGAGGGCGACCGCCCACGCCGCTTATATTTCGTCTTCGTCAGTGGAAGGGTTTTCTAGCCCTCCTCGCCCCAAGTCATCCGCCGCTGTCCCTCTTCTCCGCAGGCGAGAGGTGGCTACCCCGTCTTGCTGGTGGGTGACTCCTGTATAACAATTTTCGTCTTCGTCAGTGGAGGAGTTCTCTTTCTCTCCTCACCCACTAAATTTGTTGTAACATTTTGGAATCGCGATGGTCTCTTTTTTCTCTGTTTCTGAAAAGTGAAGAATTTCGGAGAAAACTCAAATGGTTCAAATGGAACATATACTCATTTTTATATAAGCGCTCAGAATAAACTTGGAGAGCATATATGAGGATCCAAGATTAAGAAGACAGCTTGCGTCACTGAACAAGTGGTAAGAAATTTCATGCAGCAAAGTTACACATGTACCATTTGCCCCTTATTGTTAGGCAACCCAACATGCGTTAGTGTTTGGCGGATTTACAGAATCTGAGACTACTTCCGGATGTGACCGCCAAACAGCAACCCATGAAGGTTGCCTTCCAATCAGGGCAATTCACTATGTAACATTGTTATATAAAATTTCCCGCCACATATTCATTGGGAAAAAGTTATTATTTTCACTTTCCTACATCCATGGGAGTTTGTGTAATTTATTCTGTGACTGTATAGACAGATTTTACTGTTCGGAGAGGCGGCCTTTGGTCAAGTTTCGCATCTGTATTTTCGGCCTAGGCTTACCTTTAGACATTCCCCGGCCCGGTAGTACGGAGCTTCCAATCATGCATACTACGCGTGTCTTGTAATTCCAGAATGTGACTCTCATTTCTCCGCCAGATGTCGGTCTCAGTTAATAATATCCTAATTTTCTTGCTTGGTAGTGCGCAAGATCTCGTTAAGACGGGATTATAACAGAGGAATTTCATTTTATCGGACACTTCCAAGGATCGTTCCACACGCCAAATGTGGCATGTCAGGATTTTCCACCTTTCGACAATCCACCACCCCATTCGCTAATTTGGGTTTTTAAAGCAGTGCATTAGCTCCATACCATGGGATGATTCACCTAGCACGTATTAAATTTAGCCTTCTACCGATCATGGTACTCTGACCTCACACTTCACATCTAATATCGCCCTTGTGGAAAACACACGTTTTTTTTCAAAATCAGAAGATTTCTTTGACAACATGCCAATATGAAAGAAACCGTTTGTAGGCACACACTTTCAAATTTTGTGACATTATCTTTATCTGATTGAGTTTTACGGCAGAATTAAATGTATTATCCATTGCTTTGTTAATATTCATACGTAAATCTGCATTAAATTTATTACGCGAATTTGTATTTAATTATAAGCATAGGGTAGTTCCGTCAGTGAAATTTGTTCTTGTTTTGTTTGTTTGTTTTTTCTTTCAAATCCAACATTTATGAATCATTCTTCTTAAATGCATAAGTGTGAGAGGCTGACGTGGGGTGGTGAATGAATTGATGGGTAGACTTCTAGAAGAGAATGATCAGAATAGAGTGAATGGTGGATAAGACCGCAAATTCAGGAGAAACCCACGAAACATGCCACAAACCCCTTTCGTCTAGGAGTAATTCGGCTTTAAAATCCTTTATTCAAATGAAGAAAGCTGTCATCCTGACCCACAATCTAAAATATTATTCGATTTTTTACCAACAAAAAATGTCTCTAGACGTTTAAGGCCTTTTGTGGAGATCTAAACCACAAGCAGTCCTCCTCCACTTAGACTAGTGTAAGTGCTCTACATCTCCATCAAGGATATATATGAGGTTCTCAGTATGACGTAACAGCCCACATTCTAATATCCGGAGCTCGCTCTTTCAAGGATAAACTGATCGTTCGTTTGCGTCAGATCGATGACGTCACTTCCTCGTCTTTATTGTTCCCGAATACTTAATGGGATGTTCCTCCATCGGCTGAAAGGAGAATAATAAAATGATAAACTTCGATTGATGTACAATGTAGGCAGCTGAGTGAGCATTTTCTCATAGTTTGTTATATATTAACAATTCACACTTTGGGGAAACAGATTTTTTTAACTCTATTGCTTAACAAATAACCACATAAATCTTCAATCAACATTTGAAATAAGTTTCCTTTCAAAATTCGAGCGTCAAATGTATTACGCATATACGAGTGCAACACACTTTTGGAAGTTTTTCATACTCTCCGCAATTCCCAATACATTTTTTAAATTTATGGGTGTGCTTTATGAAAAAGACCTACTATTATTTTAGCTTTTTTGCAATGTTATTTTTTTATTCACCCAACTTTCTTCTACTTTTATTTCAGAAGAAGTTTTAGGTTCAAATTAATGTGTATCTATACTATTTATAATATTAAATTTAATTCATTTTCCCACAAAAATTAAGTTTAAAATTTGCTTCAAATATTAACTATAAATTATTAATAATATTTTGTTCGTTTTCATCGATGTATAAGTAGGCTCTTCTTTATGCACGTTCTTTTAAAATTAACAAATAAAAATGTTTAATTAATTGTGAAGTTCTCTCTTTGTTGTCAATCCAGAGTTAAATATTCCTGAATAGTATAGAAAACCAGAAAGTTGGGACTGCTAAGCAGCATACATTTTCTCACTTCCACGTTGTATGCAACGCAATTTTGTATCGGCATCAGTCGAATCCGAGGGGGGAAAAGTCGACTAGTTTCATGTTCCAATCTACAACTAGTATGAATGTTAAGACTACACTAAAAGAGAGGTAATAACAAAAGCGGATAGAGATTGATTTGAATATCAAAGAATCAGGAAAGAGATTCAAAGAGATACCAGTGAAACTAAGAATCAGGGGCGTGCGGTGACCAATTTGGTTGGGTAAGCTCTGTAAATAGCAAGAGTGCGGTTTGGAGTCTGTTTGGGGGACAAAACGAACAAATATTCAGTTCTATATATTTTCAATTAAATCATTTTATCAAAAATGACATTATTATTATTATTATTATTATTATTATTATTGATTATTCTGGAATAACGCTAGTCCTCCCCATACGCGCTCACTATTTTCAGTGAGCCAAAAGTCAATTTATCAATCTCTGGCTTTCACTGAGAGACATGAGAGACACTATCATTCGTGCTGAATTGGCAACGCCCACGAATCGAAATCGACTATAAGATGCTTCCTTCGCAGCGACATTGCTCTCCCTTTCCACGTTATAGCGTCAGATCAATGACTATTTAATCTAAAACAATTGCAACATGCTGGACCATGGAAATGTTTTCTTTAATAAATTAATTCAAGAAATTACTAATTGTAAAAACAAAATAATTTTGAAGGCTGTGCCTTTAAGTGTTTTGCGAAATTTTAAATTTTGTTCCAAGGTCGTAACGAACTTAACAAATTTAGAAGTTCCATCAACGACGCCTTTGCTAACCAAATCTTGGTTTCAAGATGCCTTCCGAAAGGTATTTTCTGCATTAAAAACTGTCGCGTCAATTAAGCGTTCTGTTTCTCTGACTCTCACTTCCGGCCTTTAAGCAATTCTTAATTAGTTTCTTCGCCGTATTACATAATTTTAAACAATTCCGCTTTACCATTGGCAAAAAAATCTTTCTAGTTTATTCATAATGAAGGATTGCCTTGGATTTATCCTCAAACATTATTTTTTAAATATTTTGTTTCATGATTCGTTTCTCCATTTCTTCTATCTCTCGTTTACTTTTCTCATTTGTTCATCTGTTTAATTACTTACTGTGTTGAGGGATGCCGTCTGTGCAGGTGATGTTCATCTTCATGTGCGACGTGTACCAGCTGATGAGGCTGCTGGCGCGCGGGCTGCGCGAGAGTCTAATTATTGATTGGCTTATTGTGTCGAGGAACGCCTTGCGCGCAGGTGATATTCATCTTCATGTGCATCCTGTACGACGTGTACCAGCTGATGGGGCTGCTGGCGCGCGGGCTGCGAGAGAGACTAATTATTGATTGGCTTATTGTGTTGAGGAACGCCTTGCGCGCAGGTGATGTTCATCTTGATGTACATCCTGTACGACGTGTACCAGCTGATGGGGCTGCTGGCGCGCGGGCTGCGCGAGAGTCTAATTATTGATTGGCTTATTGTGTTGAGGAACGCCTTGCGCGCAGGTGATGTTCATCTTGATGTACATCCTGTACGACGTGTACCAGCTGATGGGGCTGCTGGCGCGCGGGCTGCGAGAGAGACTAATATTGATTGGCTTATTGTGTTGAGGAACGCCTTGCGCGCAGGTGATGTTCATCTTCATGTACATCCTGTACGACGTGTACCAGCTGATGGGGCTGCTGGCGCGCGGGCTGCGAGAGAGTCTAATTATTGATTGGCTTATTGTGTTGAAGAACGCCTTGCGCGCAGGTGATGTTCATCTTCATGTGCATCCTGTACGACGTGTACCAGCTGATGGGGCTGCTGGCGCGCGGGCTGCGCGAGAGCCTAATTATTGATTGGCTTATTGTGCTGAGGAACGCCTTGCGCGCAGGTGATGTTCATCTTCATGTGCATCCTGTACGACGTGTACCAGCTGATGGGGCTGCTGGCGCGCGGGCTGCAAGAGAGTCTAATTATTGATTGGCTTATCGTGTCGAGGAACGCCTTGCGCGCAGGTGATGTTCATCTTCATGTGCATCCTGTACGACGTGTACCAGCTGAATGGGGCTGCTGGCGCGCGGGCTGCGCGATAGTCTAATTATTGATTGGCTTATTGTGTCGAGGAACGCCTTGCGCGCAGGTGATGTTCATCTTCATGTGCATCCTGTACGACGTGTACCAGCTGATGGGGCTGCTGGCGCGCGGGCTGCGAGAGACACTAATATTGATTGGCTTATTGTGTTGAGGAACGCCTTGCGCGCAGGTGATGTTCATCTTCATGTGCATCCTGTACGACGTGTACCAGCTGATGGGGCTGCTGGCGCGCGGGCTGCGCGAGAGTCTAATTATTGATTGGCTTATTGTGTTGAGGAACGCCTTGCGCGCAGGTGATGTTCATCTTGATGTACATCCTGTACGACGTGTACCAGCTGATGGGGCTGCTGGCGCGCGGGCTGCGCGAGAGTCTAATTATTGATTGGCTTATTGTGTCGAGGAACGCCTTGCGCGCAGGTGATATTCATCTTCATGTGCATCCTGTACGACGTGTACCAGCTGATGGGGCTGCTGGCGCGCGGGCTGCGAGAGAGCCTGCTGGAGCTGCTGGCGTACGCCGCCTGGGACGCCGTCCACCTCACGCAGCTCGTCTCGCTCACCGCCGCCTGCCACCTCGCCGCCGCCCACGCCGCCGCCGCCTCGCGACAGGTTTTGCTTACCCTCATTCAGTTCACACTAACTTGAGGGGCGTTGTCCTTGGAAACCACTGTTAAAAACGCATTCATTTCGCAAACGTTGGCTTACTTGTTCTGGAGAGGTTGTATTCATTATTTTCGCCTCTATAGTGTTTGTGAACTTGTGGCACACCCTATTATTTTTGTCATTCCGACAACTGTAGATTGTTTGCATGAAACCAATGTATTTATTTAGCTTCAATGCAAAGAAAATATACTTAAAAACTCTTTTTTCTAAGAAATATTGCATACATGCATAATTATTGGATTAAAATTTTGTTTAATGTGGATTTAATTAAAAACCTAAATAAAGTAAACTCCCGGGATCTTTGAAACTTTCAATTACTTCCCCTGTAAAATCACTATATGTGGATTAACATTGTCTATTCTCAACTACCTCCTTGTTCAATGTAAATAGGAATATATTTCACAATTTGTAACATTATATTTTTTCCTTACGCCACAATTGTAATATTAAATTTTTGGAGGATTGTAAATGTGGGTTCCTGTGGAATTGTTATGTCCTATGGGCAAACAGTTTCATTCACCTAAATATGGTTGAAGAGTAATATTACGGCCGTATCTTTAGTAATAAAAACCTGGAGAGCGGAACCTGCCTCGCGAAGGGTAGATAAAGCGGCTCTTTTCAATTCGCCCGACCGCCCAGCAAGAACGGAATATAATAGACGAGCGGAAGCGGGAGCGGGGCCAGCGGGCACTTCCCGATCGCGCAGGAGGAGCTGCACTCATGTCTAGATAGTTCGCGTGTCTTCTAAAACGTATTACAGTATTACTAATGAAACCATCTTCGTAATTTATTAAGCGGCCGCTAGATAGCGTAATTATTATGCAGATAACAAATTAAGCATTTGGCGGAGCCAAACCGCAGAAACTTCTTGGGCAGTAATGGATTAAGAAAACCTGGCCTATAGTGTATTCTTAAATGTTTTCTAATATTTTCTTCCCAACTTCTCAACTGTGACAATAAGAAGGTAAAGCCCTTTCCATAATATATTTCTTGCCATGCCGAAAGAAAGGGAAGAACGTTAAATAAATTGTATTGCGGATTCTGTGGATGACACCGCATACGGTTAATGCTTTTGGCTCGTGAAGAAATAATGGCGTGGAACACTCAGAAACTGGTCTTTTTTAAAAGTTTATTTATTCAAAATTGAAAATGGTCAATAAAAAACTCAAAAATGTTTATTCCGTTAACAATCTTTATCTTGTTATAAAATTCGAAATAGACGTTCTTCAATCTTCTTTCGTGAAGCGGCTTTCTATAATTCGAATTATCGTCTTTAGTACATCGGAGTAAGTAATCGTCCAACGTATACCTCCAGACTCACAAACGTGTTCTACCCCACTAATCCAAATATATCTTTTTGAAACAAAATAACTAAAATTCACATTAAAATACACCGCGCCTGGAAATTCTCTTCGCACCGATTCGAGTTAGTCTGCCTCCGCCTCCGTTTCCGTACTCAGCTTCACTGACGTGTCGCATGCATGCCACCACCTCGCCTTCTCCTGATCCGCAGCCTCTCCATTCCCTTCGAACCGTCACAGTGCTGTCTGGTTCTCTTGATACCTACATAATTTCTGTTAGCGCTTTCACCAGCATTGTGACACAACGGTGAGACTTTCCTGGCTAACGGTATTCTTGTTAGCGCTTGTTGTGCGTGCAGGTGACGCGGCTGGTGCTGGCGCAGCCCTCTCTGCCCGCTGGCAGTTCTACTACCGTGTCAGAGGAGCTGCACTCGTTCTCGCTGCAGCTGCTGCACTCGCGCCTGGAATTCAGCGCGTGCGGCCTCTTCGCCTTCGATCTGCGCATGCTGTGCGCCTTCGCGGGCGCCGCCACCACCTACCTCGTCATCGTCGTGCAGTACTAAACACGGCTGGCTTCACCAGGAGCCCTCTTCGCCTTCGACCTGCGCATGCTGCGCGCCTCCGCGAGCGCCGCCACCACCTACCTCGTTACCGTCGTGCAGTATTAAACATGGCTGGCTTCACCAGGAGCCCTCTTTGCCTTCGACCTGCGCATGCTGTGCGCCTTCGCGGGCGCCGCCACCACCTACCTCGTCATCGTCGTGCAGTACTAAACACGACTGGCTTCAGCAGGAGCCCTCTTTGCCTTCGACCTGCGCATGCTGTGCGCCTTCAGGGGTACCGTCACCACTTCATCGTCATGCAGAACTAACATGACTAGCTTCACCAGGAGCCCTCTTTGCCTTCGACCTGCGCATGCTGTGCGCCTTCGCGGGCGCCGCCACGACCTACCTCTTCATCGCCACGCAGTACTAACGCGACTGGCTTTACCCGGAGCCGTCTTCGACTTCGACCTGAGCATGATGTGCGCCTTCAGGGGTACCGTCACCACTTCATCGTCATGCAGAACTAACATGACTAGCTTCACCAGGAGCCCTCTTTGCCTTCGACCTGCGCATGCTGTGCGCCTTCAGGGGTACCGTCACCACTTCATCGTCATGCAGAACTAACATGACTAGCTTCACCAGGAGCCCTCTTTGCCTTCGACCTGCGCATGCTGTGCGCCTTCGCGGGCGCCGCCACCACTTACCTCTTCATCGCCACGCAGTACTAACGCGACTGGCTTTACCCGGAGCCGTCTTCGACTTCGACCTGAGCATGATGTGCGCCTTCAGGGGTACCGTCACCACTTCATCGTCATGCAGAACTAACATGACTAGCTTCACCAGGAGCCCTCTTTGCCTTCGACCTGCGCATGCTGTGCGCCTTCGCGGGCGCCGCCACCACTTACCTCTTCATCGCCACGCAGTACTAACGCGACTGGCTTTACCCGGAGCCGTCTTCGACTTCGACCTGAGCATGATGTGCGCCTTCAGGGGTACCGTCACCACTTCATCGTCATGCAGAACTAACATGACTAGCTTCACCAGGAGCCCTCTTTGCCTTCGACCTGCGCATGCTGTGCGCCTTCGCGGGCGCCGTTGCCACTTACCTCGTCATCGTCATGCAGTACTAAACACGGCTGGCTTCACCAGGAGCAGATGCAGAACGTGTTTCGAAGGGGGAAGAACATTTTCTGCTCGGACTCACATAAATGTTTGGAATACTCGTACATTTTTTTAAAATGTTTAACTGGGTGTATAAATGCATAATGGGACTGCACAATCCTTAGGATTGTGGTGTGATCAATATGTGATAATTTTTCTAAACCAATTTATTGAATTTAAAATAAATGTTTCAGGAAGGAGCATGCACCCCATGCCCCCTCAGGATGTTTCACTAGGGGTATCCAACATTTGAAATGCCCAACTCGGAAAATATTTCCGCAATCGAATAATTGTTTTGGTACTATGTAATATAATTCTGTGAATTTGCCTTATTTTTTCACCGACTAAGAGAATAGCTACATGGTACTTGCCATACGTTTTGAAGTTCCTCTTTATTCCCCTCAACTGCCTCAGAGTCTTCATTCTCCTCGGCAAAAATCTATAATTATTCAATATTCTATATATGTAAATGTTATTATTTAGACTGACAAATGTAATGACGAACAGAGATAATAAAAATTACTCCTTTTTTAACAACTAAGGACTAACAGTGTTCCCGGAAGGAGTCACTCTAGTCTGGTAAATTCAATTTTTGTCCTGGCAAACCGGTGCTGTATTTTCCCCTCTATGTTCTGAATTAATCGGAACGCTGTAGGTATCACTACCTTTCAGTGAGAAGAGTATCAGCACAATGCACATCTCCACAATGCAGCAAATCATCATCCAAGTCCCACTTGACGCGTTGTGTGAATTTAAGAAGTGTTCGCCGAATGAGTTTAATTATCCTGAATTGTGCTGAATCCCATTTTGGGGAATATTTCAATCTACATCTAGAATTCTCTTAGATGTATTCATCTTTTATTAGGTGGCCAAAAAACACCACCTTTGACTGTTCACTCACCGAATCTTTTAAACTCTCAAACCCCTTAAAGTCATATGGCTGTTATTTAGTCTGAACACAAGGAATTTCACCTAACGTATCATTTCTCTCTTTTTGTGACATAAATTCCACTCTCTACATTTTTGTACTGTCAAAACGAAACTCTATTTACATCCACAATGAATTATTCCAGTGTTTCGATTGTGATTAGGGATTGTTTTCCGGCGCTTCTTGTGACAAACGTCACTTTCCGCGGGAAACTGCGTTGGCCGCGCACTCTGTGGCCACGTCGCGAGCACGAAGTCTACAAGTAGACTTCGTGGTCGCGAGTGTCACATTCTCGGAATCAAAAGCGCGCGACAGGAGTTGGACAAAACCAAACCAGGAAATGAGAAGTGTAGTAAACAGATTAGCGGTGCATGGATTCCACCATAAAACTCTGCAAGACAACCACATATCACACCGCCAGTGATCTATGCGTGTGCAAACTGTGCAACGAAAAGTGTACCAAGTATCATGTGCTTTCATGCAAGGAAAACAAGAAAACACTGGCGGTGTGATATGTAGTTGTCTTGCAGAGTTTATGGTGGAATCCATGCACCGCTAATCTGTTTACTACACTTCTCATTTCCTGGTTTGGTTTTGTCCAACTCCTGTCAAGTCATGGCACTCGTGCAGTAGAAAAGTTCTTCCACCTCTTCTGTTGTCTTTCCGCTAGCAGTTTGTTGTATGCTGTGGTAGATGGCAGCAGTAGATTATATCTTAGGTCCTCAATTAGGAAGGGCTCTCTGGTTAGTAGATACACGTATCTGGATGGTGTGTATTGGATACGCCTAGTACTTTCTTCAGGTACAGTGCCTTGATGTTTTCTAGTACTTTAAGATCGCTTAGTTTCAGGTATTCTCCTATTATGTGGATTCCATATGTTAATATAGGTATTATCTTTGTTTTGAAAATTTTCATTGCCGTTTCTAGGGATATTTCTCGAATTTGTCTGATGTCTCTCATTGCAGCTATGGCGGCGATTGCTTTTGTTTTACATGCTTGTTGAAGGTGGTTCCTGATGTTTGCATGGTAATTCCTAAATATTTGTAGTCATTAACTACTTCGAGTTTTTCGGATCCAATCTTAAGCTTTTCTTTCTCCGCTACCTTTCCCCCTCTTCTGAAGATCATTAGTGCGCTTTTGCTGATGTTGATTTTCAGTCCGTTTTCCTCGGCCTATGTTGCGAGTTTGTTTAAGCTATTTTGTAGATCTTCGTGGGTTTTGGAGGATAAGGCCATGTCGTCGGCATAGAGGTATGCTTTGGTACTTTCTGTGGTTACCGCTTGTATTAAATCAGCTGTTGTGATGTTGTACAATAGGGGGCTCAAGGGGTCTCCTTCTAGTACCCCGTTAGTTTGAGTGACTGCTTTAGATCTTTCAATGTTATTGTCTATGGTTATGGTGTTGTGTTTTAGCATGTTTATTGTGGTGGTTGCGAGATAGTTTTCTGGTCCAAGCATTTCTTCCAGTTTTCCTTTTATATTTTCACGAACTATGGAGTCAAATGCCTTGCTGTAATCGATGAAAGCTGTATAAAGTTTTCCTTTGGGTGTCCTGAGGGCATCTTGTATGTCTGCTTGCGTGTGCAAACTGTGCAACGAAAAGTGTACCAAGTATCATGTGCTTTCATGCAAGGAAAACAAGAAAACAATTACGGAGCTCAGCTCCGAAGACTGAATTGTAAACTCCATGCACACTTGTGCGCATTTCTTAATTATAAAACAAGAAACAATTACGGAGCTCAGCTCCGAAGACTGAACTGTAAACTCCATGCACACTTGTGCGCATTTCTTAATTATTAAAAGCGCGCGTGAACGAATCGTATCCACGCTGTAAGAACATGGTATAATACACGGTGTAAGATATATAGGTGTGTCAACCAACCGCCTTTTGGACAAAATTTTTTAAGCCAGTTTGAGGTTAGTTCCTCGCTTTTCCGTACGGTGCGCACGATCGAGTTGGGCATTCATGATGGCATCTCGCGATTTAGTGGCACCCACCAGAGGTTACAAACCTATTAAATGGATCACCATCTTGTCCCAAAAATGTCCAAGTCGTTCGCAGCGTTTACATAGCGAGAACTGTGAGAACTAGCCTCACCAGAGCCTCACATTAGCTTCAGTTTTAGACTGGGAGTGAACACACCTATACTGCGAGCAAATCTTCTGCCGACTTGACAGCCGGGAGTGGGGGAGAGCGATGTTGCCACTTACTCGGGCGTCAGACACGTGTTCGTTCTTGCCTCAGATCAGCTGTTGATGCATACACGTCCAATTTATTGTATTTTTGGTAGAATTGTAATAATGACACTAGTTTATTTGATGAAATTCTGTTACACAATTTTATCGCAGTCCCTTACACTATAATCCTGCCAAAGCCAGCAATAACGAAACATTTTAGCACAAGCAGTTTAAAGTAAGTACAGCGATACGCGTTTTAAGAAGGAAGATGCATAGTGTTCATTGTGAAAGATTTATAAGAGGGAAGTATCTAAAAGTAAGACATCTTGGTTTGAACACATACCTTTACAGAACGTTCACACTCACACAAAACAAATTGCAGGACTTTTCGAAGTTACTGACTTTGCCTGTTATTTACAAGGTTTTCAAAGAGGCGTCCTATTGAATGCATTGGCATAAAGACGAAAATTAGAAATGTCCCGTAAGGTGGATGTACATATACATCGTGTCATAAGTATATCAGCCTTTAAGTAAGCCTTTAACACTAGATGTCACAACCGCTCACACGATGCATAACCTAACAAGTAATGGCGCTCCTCTTGGCGCTCGGCGCTCTTCAATTTTCAGTTGCTTCGCAATACTACATTTCATTTGTTTCTTAGTAAACGTCGGCAACTCTGTTGTGACATCATCACAATTTGAAGCCTCTGATTGGATAACGGAACCCCCTCTCCCCTCTCAGCCTGGAGCTGTCAAATCGGCAGAAGATTTGCTCGCAGTATATATCTCTTACACCGTGTATAATATGCTGTCTTTGCAGCTATCGATGATGTTCTAAAAAAAGAGATAGAATAAAGAGAATAAGAAAATATAATTAAAGTCCGATTAAATTAAGAAGGTTATTGACAGTTCTGTGTGACGTCAGGACGCCTTTCCCGTTTCCATGGCAGCTGCCAACCAGAGAGACAAAACGTGATGTGTCAGGTCGCTCAGTTGCCTCTGCCGAACACGGGGAACATTTGAGCATCGCAAGCTACTTCCCTGCCGCCACGCCGCCCGCGTTTCTGCCTGTGCTGTGCGCGCAATTTGTACTGTGTTTTGATGAGTTGCGTTGAGGTTAGGCTTTTGTTGTATTTTTTACACTTTTACACGTATTTTTTGAAGTGTTTGTTTTCGTGTCCCAGTAACATGTGCTCAGTGGTTTGCGACCTGGCAACGTCGCTCCCCTCCACTCACAAATGTCAATCACCTTCTTAATTTAATCGGACCTTATTCTCTCGTATTTTTATTAACACTGAATGTCAAAATTAATGTTGGCATCCTTAAAACCATCATGGATTTTAATTCCACGTTTTAAGCAAATTTACATGTGATAGATGAAAATATCGACTAAACAAAATTTTTTCATCTTGAAATCGTAATCATTGCCGTGAATTAAAAAATATCAGTCTTGAATAAAATGAAATAATTGTCCGAAGTTAGCTTTCATGCAACATCTTTGACTCATAGACCTCTTTTGTTTTGGTCTGACGGTCATCTCCTCGTCTGAAAAATCACTAATCTCTCTTTATTTATGGAAACTATAATGATATAACATCCTTTTTTATATGTTAATTTGTTTTGGGACATATAAAGACGCGTTTGCATTAAAATATAAATATACTACAAAATATCATTTGTTTTTGGTTAGTTGGCAATAAATCAGGAGACAAATTTGACGGAAGTGGTTTGGCCATCCTGAGTAGTCTTCTTCTTAATACAACTGTGAGGTGGAGGTGAGGTTCTTAATATATATCGTTAATCATCGTCTTGTTGTGTTAATAATTTTGTATATATTCGTAATAATTGCATTTAAAATGTATCGGTTATTAGTGTAAATCATTAATATTATGGTTAATATATTAACTAATCGAAACAGTAACCGCTAAATTGCATGGTACGGGTGTGAGACACGTTGCACGTACTGTAGCTACAATATTGATGTTAGGTATTATTTGTGCGTATAGTTACAGTAGATTTGTTCGTTGAATTTTTGTTTGGAAAATTGCAGCTGAAAGATGGGTCGAGTAATTCGCGCCCAGAGGAAAGGACACGGAAGTGTATTCCGTAGTCACACCAAACACAGGAAAGGGGCCCCACGTTTACGAGCATTGGACTTTGCCGAGAGACATGGCTACATTAAGGGAGTCGTTAAAGTAAGTTACATGGTGTTGTAATCCCTGCTTATTGACTCCCCATTCTTCGATAAGCGTCTTGACTCTTTTCCTTTTGCAGGATATCATTCACGATCCAGGTCGCGGTGCTCCATTAGCATGTGTCCACTTTAGAGACCCATACAAATTCAAGACTCGTAAGGAGTTGTTTATAGCACCAGAAGGAATGTACACAGGCCAGTTTGTGTACTGTGGAAGGAAAGGTATGGAACGCTTTTTTGTATTATATCGTAGTTGTGAGTAACAATGTGTGTATAGTGAAAGTATAAACAAAGTTTATGTACTAAGTAGTGAACATACAATTTCATAGGAATGTTGAAGTTCTATTAAGCGTGTTTCACAATTTGTTGTTTGAGAAACCGGTATCTCTATTTAAGGAGTCAAGTAAAATCGTGTGCACAAGATTAATGTATTAGTATGTCAGGGATGCACAATGTAACTGAAATTTTACTGAATCAAAACTAATCATGATGAAGCATATTATACCTACTTCTGACAGGGCATGTTGACAACAGAGGCTCTTTCTGATGCAGCTTTGTCTTTGTTGAAGTTGATTTCAGAGAAACAAATTTTAAAATGTCCTATTTTTCTTTATAGCCACATTACAGATCGGTAATGTAATGCCAGTTGGATCCATGCCTGAGGGTACTATTGTCTGCAACTTGGAAGAGAAAACTGGAGATAGAGGCCGCTTGGCTCGTGCATCAGGCAACTATGCAACTATCATTGCACACAATCCTGACACTAAGAAGACCCGTGTTAAATTGCCTTCTGGTGCTAAGAAAGTTATGCCATCAGCAAATCGTGCTATGGTTGGTGAGTAAACTTGGCCAAAGTTTATTTATTAACAGAATGCAGGTGTTTGGACCCGTTCACACATGGATGTTTATTGTTCATCTAGTATCATAAACTTAATTATTGCTTAATTTCACAATATTCAAGTAGGATTTTCATTCTTTATACTAGAAGTGAAATGTAAGAAAATAAGTTTTTCCAAATTTCTATCTTATGACCATATTTTTTAATATTAAATGTTTTAATAATTCAGCTGGGGTTGGGTTCCTATTCTTGAAACATGCTTGGTGACTATTATCACCACCAAAAAAAATTGTTAAATTGTTGCTTATGTTTTAGTAAAATAGTTTGTTAAATTTATGTAAATTACTGAATTAGTTATTTTGTTAGATTAATTTTCTTGCATTTAATTGTCGATTCCAAAATTTTGCTTGTGAACTGTGGTTGCTCATAACAATTTTTAACATTCCGAGAAATGAATTGCATATGATGAGAAAACCAATATCGACTATTACTGAATTGGCAGTGTAGATTCCAGAGGCTCTTTCTGAAGCTGTCTTTCTTAATTTATAGATCAGAAATTACGAAGATTGGTCCTAATTTTGCTTCTATTTTGCAGGTATTGTGGCAGGTGGAGGGCGTATTGATAAGCCCATCTTGAAGGCCGGTCGTGCATACCACAAATACAAGGCTAAGCGCAACTGCTGGCCAAAGGTACGTGGTGTGGCCATGAACCCTGTAGAGCATCCTCATGGTGGTGGTAACCATCAACACATTGGTAAAGCTTCCACTGTCAAGAGGGGTACCAGTGCTGGTAGGAAGGTTGGTCTTATTGCTGCCAGAAGAACCGGTAGAATCCGTGGTGGTAAGACTGACACTAAGAAGGGTGATAATTAAATGCAGAGATGTGTAAAACAATTTCTGATGTTAATAAATTTCTGGTATATACACTTTGGTTTTGTTTTATTGTACCTCTTTCCTTAAGTTATTTTAGAAAATAATGCTAAGCCTTCCACTGGCAATGACAAAAGTACAGGTTTAGAAACTCAAATTTAAAGATCCATGACTGATTTATAGGATATGAGTTAACAATAGGTGTAATTTTATCCAATTGCTTTAGACTTAGAGGTATTCAGAGTAGATTAAATGGCTTGTAATTCCATAATGATATCTTGACCACGTGTTAGGGTAGTAAAGGGTGTTATCTTGACTGATCACTGAAGAGTGAAAGTTTCAATTTGTAGCTTGCTCTATTGGGTTGCACTTGTCTACTGTAGGGCCTTCCTGTGAATAGTGGTAATGGATAAAACTGTGGACAACCTTGTGACAGTTTTTTAGATTCTAAATAACTAAGGTTTTGATACTTCTGTAACAGTAAATTGAACATTTTGAAAAATTCATATTTATAAATTTACTGCTCAAGGATAGAAGTTTCTTTTTGTATAAATTTGCACGTCAGGAAATGTTCATTGTACATGTCTAGGGTAATGAAGTTGAAAAAGTGTTTAATGGTAAGTGCAAAAGTCGTGGGGAGGGAGAGCAGCTTTGTTATGTACAAAACATTTTCAGGTTGGTACAGATATTGGGTGAAAGAATAAAATATATCAAGTCATTTGATTTATTTAGGTAAAAAAAAATTGTATGGGGGTAGAAGTTTAATCAAATAGTATTGTAATTATAGAGTGACGAGAATTTGAGGATATTTCATAATATAGTAACTTGCAACGGAGAGGTCCAATCCCCTCCCGAGATGCAAAAGGAATATCTACCCCTGGATGTTATTTGTTCTTACCCCCTTGTGAATACACGCGTCGAGCCGGCTGTCGCAGTTGACGTTTCGCTCACCGGCACGTGAAGCTGTGTGGAGCAGCTTTGGGAGAGATTGTAGATGCACTTCCCAAACATATTTTTATTAAATTGTCGGGGGTAATGTATCAACCAGTGCTTCTTGTGGAAGCACTCTTACGTGAAGAGAAGCTGGACAAAAAATTTATATCGCTCCTATTAGCTTGCGATGAACAACGTGCGTTCGCCTGTCAGGTTAGTTTTTAAGGCACGAAACTTGCAGAACAAAGGTTTAATTCGTTTTACCGAACTTTTTCCTTCTTCATAGACCCCTACAACGGCAAGAGAAACAGTCACGGCGATAAATATGCGTTTTCGGGCTGGTAAACTAGGGTAAGTTAAAAAGCTCGTGAAATCTTAACATTGAAGCCATATTAAAAAAATCATTGGCGCAATGTTCAAATTCCTGTTATAGGCCGACAGACTTACTTAAACTTACGGCCTTCCTAAAGCAGTGTCCTGATGAGCTCTTAGTGGAAAATTGTGTCTTCTGGATCTCAGAATGCCTCAAAGTTACAGGAAGTCGAAGGAATGAAGAAAAAGCGTTTGATATTATAAGTAAGTGTATTTATTACTCTCAGTATTGCAGGTTAAAAAACCTGAGGCATGTTCCTGGTTAAACACTGGAAAGAATGTTGGTCTTCCAAGAGATCCTGCTCTATCAGTCTTCTTGATTCTCTCTAAAGATGTGTATTTTAGAGCAACTTTTATTCTTTTAATATTTCCATCTCACTGTTTTTGTTTTTTGTTGTTTTTTTCCCTAAGTAATTGGTAACGTCTAATACAATAAATGAGAAATGTTGGGAAATTATACATTATTAACATTTATTCATTATTAATTAAACATTTTGCCTGATATCTATCTATAATAAGGAAAAGCTTATCATTGTGGGAAGATGTTTCGTTTTAAAAATGAGATCCTTTTAACAAAAGTCTGTGAACTCTCATTAAATATATTTGATATTTTTGTAAGCAAAGAAGCTATAATTAAGATCCATTGATTTCAGTAATTTTATAATTGTCACTTTTAAATATTTGTCATGCAGTGAACCATTGATATTGAATGATGCACATTTCACACACTTCACATTTACTTTTTTAAAATCTCAACACCTTGTCTGCTAGTTATAAGGTTCTATTTAATCAGAAATTCTTTTGTGGGTATTTAATAAAGAAACTTAGAAGTGTATTGAAGTACTCGTGAATATAATTATAAAAAGAAAAGAAAATGGAAGCAAAAAATGAAAATGAGAGCTACTAGAAGAGCCATAAGATAAGAGGAAATGTTGGAAATGAGGAGAGGACGCAATTTAACTGAAATGGTTTTTAAGAGATGGAAAAGTGGGATTTAAAAAGAGTGATGTGGGAGAGAGAGAGATTTTGTAATGGAAGAGGTTATACCAGAGAGGAGATAAAATAAGAAGGAAAGGTGTTAACATAGACTAATTTATCACAAGAAAGGGAGAGAAAATTATGAGGACAAGAAAATTAAAACAATATTGAAGTCAAACTATCAAAAATTGTGTAGAGAAATTAAGAGTTTGGGTATACCTGGATTTGTTGAAGAAAAAGAGAAAAGAATTTAGGATTGGAATAATTATGTTGGGTAAAGAGATGAGGGAAAATAAGTATTGTTTGCAGGATGAAAAAAACATTACGTAGGACATGTTCTTATAAAAGAGAAATCAGGGAACATGATTAGGCATATACTGGAGTCACAAGGAGATATTGAACATATTAGAGAATGTGTTGGGAATTTAATGGAAATTAGGGAGGAGTGGCTTGAACAGAAATCCTTGGAGAAAAATGGAAACAGCTGAAGTTGATACTGAAGGATATAGGTTAGAATGAAATTAAAAAAATTTCAAACTTTATAGATAGGAAAATAGTTTTATGTAGATTCTCTATGTAGATAGTGTTTGTGTAAAGGCAAAGAAAATCAGTTTGGTAGTTAAGAATAAGCTAAAGTGTAAAAAATAAACAGGAAATGGCTAGAAGAAATTTGAGATAGCATAAGGTTTAGAGGTAAAACAAGTAAATGGGAAAGTGGGATAGGTAGAAATAATGTATGAGAAAAATAAGATAATATTTGATAAGATTAAAATTACTACTGGTATGTAAATTTGTTGGCCAGAGAAAGAAATGTGTGAGGCTAAGCAGCAGTGTTGAAGATAGGTTAAAAAAGAAGGGTATTTGATAAATGAAAGAAAGTGTGCTGGTATTTAAAGTAGAAAGTGGATATGAGGAAGAATTAAATGTTTTGGAGAACAAAGTGTTATTAATTTTACAGAGAGTAGAGTAACCTAAATAAATTCTAAGAAATTGGATGGGATGGAGAAATGTTGAAAAGGAACATATTGAATGTAATGTGACTAAAAAAATTATATTGATAAAATTGTTGAAACTGTGCGAAAGCTAAAGAGGGAGATAAAAGAAATGAGAAGTTTAAAGTGAAAAATGAACAGTTGTAACACTTTTAATGTTATTTGATTAAGTTAACGTGGATGTTTGTACGTCATTATGAAAATAAGATAGAAAAGGAAAAAACAACATAATTGAAAAGTAATTGTAAAGGAAGTTATTTATACAATATTATTATATTGAGAATATTTTGCTCCTTGTTGAATTAATTCTATGTAAAGTAGGATATAAACTTGTCTTGGTTAGGGGAACATTAACCTTAAAATAAAAATATTGGATACGTACGTATTATAGATGAATGATGTAGGTAGAAAAGGTGGTGTAAGGAGGAGTGATAAAAAAATTAGATATGAGAATAAAAATAAACTTAATAGAATGGATATTATTAATTGTTCTGGTAAATAAGGATGAAAAGTGATTATAATGTAGAATGAAAGAAAATATTAATAATACAGGATGGGATATGAAATAATAATCATAAATGTCTAGGATATGAATCAAAGAAAGTTAAAAATGTAGATTTTTGTGATATATGTTTATAATGCAGTGTATGTGGTTTACATAAATTCTTCCTTTTGATATGGCAAAAATATATAATTTATTGTAAAGAAAAATAGAAGAGGGGAAATGAACAAAAAAATGAGTGGGGAGATTGAAATAATGCACATTTAGGGTAATAATGTTGTAAATTACAGTATATGAGAAAAGTAAACATTAAATGTCTTGTTAAAGTGGTATGACATTTGTACAGCGATTGTGTAAAATTTATGTGGACAAAATGTAAGGACCTTGTACAATATCCTTAAAGATTTGTAATAAATCAATAATGTACAGTGAAAATAATAACTGTATTACACTAAATCAAATAATAACTTGTAAATGTAAAATGAACAGAATATATTTTTCAGAACAGCAACCTTTTACAAAACAGGCCAAGAAATGAAGTAACTTTAATCAATCAAAACTATTGTCTCTTAGCTAAAAGGTTAATCTTGACAATGAATACAGAATTATATTCATTCTGTTTGAATTGAGAAATTAACATTGTGTTGATATAGAATAATTTTGTTCTCTTAATTGTAATTACACTCCTACAACAACTGATGTTTAAGGTCTTTGCTCCAACAAATCTGTAAATCCAAATGTATTTTTGTAAAAAGGCTTTTATTAAAACACTTATAATACTTTTTTGTGTGTTCTTGTGATACGCAACCCTGGGCAAGTTTTCGGGAATTGCATATCTCAATCATTGTAATTGTACTCCATCTTCTTTGACTCATTAAACTGATATTGGTTAAGTTCTCACTGAAGTTGGATCTCATTTGAATATGGAAAGGTTTGTCTGCTTGAAAAATCATATTTTTCAATGTACTTAAGGGAACCAGGCCCTTTTTATAAGTTGCTAGTGGCAGGTTTGAAATAAAAAATGTTTCTTTGCATTTTAATTATTTTTATAGGATGTTTACATCTTTTCTACATAGATCCTAAGCTTTCCAAGTGACTTATTGGATTAATCTTTGCTTACTTTAAACTCCTTTCAATATTGCTATGGATACATTCATCCTCCTGAATTGCAGTGAGTTCAGGTTCACAAAATTTGTTTTCTCTCTATTTCATCCAAAGTCAAATTATTTTCATTGTAACAGGTTGACTTAAGGTCATTAAATCAACCTGTTACAATGAAAATAATTTGACTTTAAAATACTTTGACTCATTATGTCACGATTGTAGCAATAATTATATTGGTCTATGATATAGAAATTCCTAATTCTTATGGCATATGCAACCTGAAGATGTAACTATATTCTATTATGTTTGGAGACTAGATGACACTAAAAAGTATATTTTGTAGTAGAAAATGGTCCTCTACTTCCAAACAAAAACAAAATATCTCTCCCCCTCTCTCTTTTTCTCTCTCTCTTTCTCTCTTGTCTTTCACTCTTTCTCTCCCTTTCTCTCTCTCTCTTTTTGGGGGGGGGGAGAGATTGAACCTTATTATAAAAAGCAGATAATCTGTAAATAGCTTCAGTCTGTATGCTACAATTTCTACTGATACAAAGCTTCTGTTGTCTATTCATTTTGAATTACTGTATTCTATTTTATTTAATTTCTTCCTCCTCCATTTTTTTCTTTTTCCTGAAAACAAAAAATAAATAAATAAACAACCTTTCCTGAGCATTAGTACTAATGCTATTGTGTTATTAACTGCAATAAATTATTAAAACTAAAAAATAGCAGAGCAGTTTTAATTTCAGATGAACTTGTTGAAATAAAAACAGCCAGGCTGCCACTAAAAATCAATCACGTTTGATTGTTTAATGCTTCATGATGAAGTTATACAGAGATGTTCAAAGTTTTCTTGAATTTGTGTAAATCAAAAAGATTATTCCAAAATAATAATAACAACAACAACAACAATAATAATAATAATAACAATAATAATAACAACAATAATAATAACAACAATAATAATAATAACAACAATAATAACCACAATAATAATAACAACAATAATAATAATAACAACAACAACAATAATAAAATTTAATTACTTCAAGAGCTGCTTGCAATCAGCAAGTGGCCTAAAAAGAACAGTTTTATTACAAATTCCATACACTAGTATGAAGCAACTAAAATTGAAATCAAATTATTATTCTTGATAATAAAAATAATCATCATAATAATAATATATTTATTTGTCACATAATTACAGCATAAGCCATGTATGACATGTCAGCATATGTACATAATAATAAAATGTACAATATAGATATTTCTAAGTATTAAATACAGAAAAGAAGAGAAAAGAAAAGAATATTAAAATTGAAAAACTATACTAATAAAAAAAAGAAAGAGAGAAGAAAGGAAAATAAATAAATAACTAGTCGTCTTCTTATGAGGTGATGCACGGGCTAGGTCCGCCCCTTACATTCAACAGTCAGTTTGGGGGTTTCAAAACAACAGAGTATGTAGAAATGATTAATACTTGTTTTATTTGTGTAGATATGTGTTTATGATGTATATATTCTTTTGTACTGTAGAATGTATGGTTTAACAGGAAAGCTTTGTTTATTTTTGAATGTGTGTACAGAGTTTATGCTTTCAAATTCACTAGGGAGTTTGTTTTATAGTGTAATGCCTTCTATAAGGGTACTTTTTTGAAAGAGTGAAGTTTCTCTGTGTGGGACATGCAGGTTTCTTTTTTGTCTAGTATCCTAGTTATGAACATGTGCATTAAGAGTCGCAGAATCCTTGTTTTCTAAATGTGCCTTTTTTGTGAAGATTAATATTTCTATAATGTACGTGCATGGTAGTGGTAGGATTGTAATTTTTTGAAAAGTGGTTTGCAGAACTCGTATTTGTGAGTGTTTGTCATTGTCAGTGTCAGTGTCATTTGTCACTGTTTGTCATTGTTGATATTACATACATTAATTTTTAATTCAAAAAGATACTTCATAGTCCTGGATAAGTACAAAAATAAACTACCTGGCTATTTGTTTCTTAACTGATAACATTATTAAATAGCATAATATTACTTCACAAATTCTGTTTATATTCTTGCTACATTTGTAAGTTGTCATAAGTTTTCTGCAGAATTAGTCCAATATTTTTAATTTGTTTTGAGAAGTGGTGGTATATAGAATTAATTTGACTGACTACCTATGTAAAGCAAATTTTAACCTGAATATTTCATGGATTTACTTATAGAAATGTGTCTTGAAAAATCAAGTGAAATTAAAAATTTGGCAAATCTGATAAGTAAAAAAGTGGTCCCAAGGCTCTTGGATCAGCTACTGGAATCTCAGGTAAGTGGAAGTTCTGAGAAAATATTCCATTCTTATCACATTTGGAATTCTCACATGATATCAGTTAATATGCCTTTTACTTTGAGTCCATTGCCAGTATTCACAAGTATTTCTTTGGGATTTCTACGAGGGTTTGGGGCAGAAGCCATGGCAATTATTTTTTTTCTAAAAGAAATGTTATTGGATTGCAAAATTTCTTTTATATCTTGAAAGAAATGCTGCAGTAGGGTGTGTTTACATCAACACATAGCTCGGCAAGTGTTTCTATTAGCACAGAGAGCAACTTGAAATCAGTTGTCTGTCTACTGCTGTGTGAGGTGAATGTTACATGTTTCCAAGAAAGGAATGCCCAAGAATGTCACAGGGAATTGATGGAAGCTCATGGAATAATGCCCTTCCATACCTGACAGCCACGAGATGCACAGGAGAGTTTCTGCAAAGATGCACTGCAACCAGTGATCAGCAGTACACGTGACAACCTGTGAGCGTGCGAATAAATGTGAATAGGTATGTAGTGCTTTTTGAATTTGTGAAGTCCTATTCTCTAAAATGCCTTAAAACATGAAACAAGCATGGTCATTTCAAATACCTTAATAAACATTACAAATTCAATTTTTGTGTGTTGATAACTGTCCAAGCACTTCGTTTATACCTTGCCCTGTCATGTGTATATTTGGAGAAAAGAAGAAGAAAGAAAGAAAGAAAGAAAGAAGAAAAAAGTTGCCATGACTTCTGCCCCAACCCTCGTAGTTTTATATATTTATTTATTTATTTTATGTTGATGATTGATGCATTGAAGGATTTGAGAATGCAATATTCAACTCTATGTTAATGAGATACAAAATTAACATTTTAGAGAAATCAACAAGAAAACGCACCTACACACTGAGGTTTTTGTAAGAAAATAAAATTAGTTTCTCTAATTTTATTTATTAGTGATAATAAAATTTGTGATTAAAGAAATTTTGGTCCTTAGAAAGTGAAAATAACTTCTGCATTTCTTTGTGGCAGAAACCTACATATTCTGCAATCCAGTGTCTTCAGATTCTGTTTCAGTATTATTCAGAACCATGCAAAGCACAATGGGTAAGAATCAGGATTCACATATTTTATTAGTTATGTCTGGATATGTAGACCTATGGTATAGAGTAAGGGCTCCCAAATATTTTCCCCAACCGAGCCCTTCTTTTTAAATTTATTAAGCTGTCTCAGTTTTTGCTTGTAGATGGTTTACTTTAGGTTGCTGGGTATATGATAAACAGTTAATACAACACCAAAATGTTGTTATTTAATGGCCACTAGAATTGCAATGTTCCAAATTTCAGCAAGATATAAGAGGTTGTTTACATTTCATTTAGGAATTTATGGGTATTTCCACTTGTTTCTGGAAAAGTAAGAATTTAGAGCATCAGAAGGGATAACAAATATTATTGTACCTTAAGGGATTTCTTAATAATCACTTGCTTTATAAAATCATTTCATTATATTTACAGACCTTTTTGAAAGCTACAAGATGCTCTGAAGTCTCTGTGGAGTATACAGTGAAACTTCTATGTAATGTTCCTCCTTATAATGTTTTCCTCTATGTTATGTCAATTTTTTCCAGCCCTGACCAAAAACTCAATACACTGTCTTCCTCTTTGTAGTGTTTTCCTCTATACAGTGTTCAGAATTCATGGTCCCTTAAAAAACATATTTAGTGGTTTCACTGTAGTTAGGGTAATGACTTGTAGTTGTGATGTATATAAAACTACAGGGAACAAATAATATCTATTTTATTCTCAATTTTCAATTTTATCAATAACCAGCTACTACTGAACCTAAATTGCAAAATATTATGGAGCTGTGTAAAATTCTTTGTTGCAGCAGTATCTAAATAAATAATATGATATAATTCAGTATTCAATTTATTTATATTTAAATTCATTAAAATAAAATTTTCAAGAAAAAAAATTCAAATGACTTAAGGTAATGTAGCATTGTAATAAAATGTCACAGGTTTGATTTTTCTTCTAGAAATCTCTCCAGAAGTATTTGTTGAACTTCATGGATGAAGAAGACAAAAATCTAGTTAAATATACTAGTCGCTGCATATGCTACTTGCCATTAATTACAGAGAATAGCAATAATCAGGGAAGTGCCTGGTCTAAACTACTTGCAGAGCTATGTGAGACAGCTAACTCAGTGTTACATCAGTTGTTCAAAAATGTTCCTGAAATTGTTATATCTTCTTCCCTTGGAGGAATTGCTGAAGGGATCCAGGTCAAGCCTATTGAATCTAGTGATTCCATTTTATTAGCTCAGCAGCTGGCTCAGCGTCTTATTAACATTTTGATTTTCATTGAAGGAATGTTAGCGTGAGTATGCTGCGTTTTATAATTATAATGAAAAAATCACATGAATGTTTAAAATTGAAAGAATATATATCCTCTTATTCTGAAAACATTTATTCTAAATGGTTCAACCATTTCAATTTATTTGGAAAAAACACAAGATTGAAATTAATAAAATATAAAAATTTAAAAACTCTTTCTTCACTTCTACAGAGAGTCATGTGATTACATTAAAGAGATCCGAGTAGATCTCGTCATAACTTTGACATACCGTGGTCTTTCTGTCAACTATGATATGTTAAAAAATTCAAGCACCATGTGGCATGTTGCATTAATATCTGTCTTACCAGATATTCAAACCCAGCTTTTGAATCTTCTAAAATCTTTGGTATCTTGGTATGTATATATTTACTTTTATTGTAATGTTGTAAATTCAAAAAGCCTTTACAGGATCTTGTATTAAAATAAGTGTAAAAATGTATTTGGTAGGGCATAATAATCTTCATTGTAAATTGAAGCTTAAATGTGCTTTTGTGAATAATGTAGTATGAAGTTTAAAGCCTAGTTATTAAACTCTGAATTTTGGAAGCAAATGCCTTTTTGTTTTTTTCATTGTTCAATGCAGCACTTCAATTCATTCTCGTTTTGATATTGATTATTATTTATTAACATTGCAGTTGTAAGGGTGGTCTTTTGAAATTTGGGCCATTGTTTTGTAACATTATCATAAAAACCCTCAAGGTAAATTCTTCTCCACTATGTCCAGGAATGAAACAATATTACAGGTAAAGAAATTAAATTAAAATATGAAAAAAGAAATGATATTTAACAAAGTATAATTCATTTAATGTACTTTAAATGTTATTTATTATTAATAACTTCTCATATCCATTTAATGTATTTTATTTTAATTAGTAAGAGAGGTGATTGAACAATTCAAATAAGTCATAATTTGTTGAATTGCAGTAAAACACGAAGGGCAGTATACAATTTTTTGGAGAACTGGATTCTCAGAGCAAAGGCTGCATCATGTGTTGAACTATTTGATGAAGAATTGATTTCACTTCTTTTTCATGATCTCTGTCAGAGAAAATATAGTACTTCAAATTGGGTAAGTTATGAATTCTGGAACATTCCCCCCCCCCCTTTGAATACATTTAATTGTTTAGAGATATTTAAAAATGGTACAAAACATATATCCTTGTCTATAAAATTGGGGTGGTTTCCCTTTTGTATTTTGCACTTTACATTGGAATTCCTCTCTATGCAAAAAATGAATACTTTTTCAAGAAGAGCTCTTTCTATGATACCAATCATGATAGTTTATCAATTCACACTAAATGGAAATTCTCTAGCTGTTCCAAAATAGCCTGAGAAGTGCTTGTACCTATTGAGTTGGAATAATCTGTACATCAAGGGGCGGGAATTTTATTAACAACTGTTATCATATTGAATAATTAGCCTAAGAGATGGGGTATGTGATGGTGTTTTATTAATACAACAGATACATTTTGAAAGTGCATTTCTTTATTTTTTTAATTGGATTTGAAGTAAATTACATTTTTGAAGTATCAAAGCATTATTGCATAAATATCAATACAAAAAATTACCTTGATGGGTAAAATTACCCCTTTGCAATTGCACACACGCCGATGTGGCCCAAGGGGAAGGTGAAGGTATGGCTGCACCTATTCTTTGCCATCAGCACAAGGAGGATGTTGTGTGGTGAGCACAACACCCTTACTTCCAGGCAAAATCTTGTACCTACTCACCTGGAAAAGAGGATGAGTCAACTTCAGAGCTGCCCTGAATTGAAATCCCAGATACAAAACTCAACTCAGTGTTGGGATGCACACCTGGGTTCCTCATGTCAGAAAGCCATCAACCTACTACTGAGCCACCACAGCTTTAAATTGAAAATAAACAAAGCTTTTCATGAAATATATGAGTTTTCTCAATTGATAACTTACACTTTTAAACAAATCAAACATTTTTTTTGTTTTCAAAGAGATTATTGTAAGAATGTTTTGATTTATAATGTTTAAAAGTTTTTATTTGTTCAGATTGAAGAATTATGTAATCAACTACAGAAGTGATGAAGGTCATTGGCAAGAAATACACATAAAACCAATGTCTAGTACTTGTGAAGCTGCCTTGCGGGCACTGTGTGCTCTTGTATTAACATCTGGATCTCGGCTTACACTTTCTGTTCATAAGGTAAAGTTTAGGTCTACTCACTTGGTCTAATTTCAGTGAGAACTCATCATTTTATTTCTAACATTACAAAATACATAAATCGAAATATATCTGCAGTCTCCTTTTTAGTTCAGAAAAAATCTTAGTATCATTTAAAAGCCACGTTGGATTCTCCAGTAATAATTTATATCCATGTTTTCAACTCATGAATTATATTTTAACAAATCCAATTATTAGCAGAAATACATATATTTTATGATTGTATTTTTTATGAATTCTCTAAACTTTTAAATCTTTACAACATCAATAAGTGGTTGTAGGAGAACATTTCTTTAAAATATAATTTCACAAAATTCTTTCTGATGTTAAAGCATTGATGAATCTCGGTAAGTATGCAAATGAGCATTTACGCAGAATTTAAGACATTAAAGGATGCAGGCATGTATTTATGTAACATTGATTATATCTGTGTGTATGGTCATTGTTTTGTAGGTAGCCAAGGGAGTGTGGGTGGGTGTGTATAAATGAGAATGCATTTGAAGAAGCTCACATGAGTGCATGTAGAGATGTCTGAGTGCACAAGCACTCATGTGTGCAGGTGGTTGCATGTGCACATGTTCAAATGAGCACAGGAGTGAATCAGCACATCAGCAAATTTGTAGGAAAATTAAAGATGATAAAAATGTTTCCATTTTCATTGTTTCATCCATGTTTGGAGTATGCCAAAACATTTCTCCAAAGTTTTCTGCTTTATTATGAGAAAGTTATATGAGATATATGAGAAAGTTCTTCCAGAAATAATGTTTTTTCTTTGAAACAGAAATTGCAAGAGTTTGTTGTATCTCGGCTTGTGGAAGTGCAACAGTCCTGTAGCCCAGAAGATATACCAGCTCCCTACAATGTGCCTGAATGCCGTCTACATTTGTATCAACTACTGCTTGTTCTGACACTTCATCCACATCCTCAATGGCCGCCTCCCACAAATTATGCTTTCTCTCTTTTCCCGAGAGGTCAACAGGACTCTTCTCCTGAGGTGAGAGTATTTTCCATAATTCTTTTGTTGTAAAATGAATTACTGATATTCAAATGTCTTCCTTTTCTTTTATTCTCGTGTATTAGTTTTTATTGTTTTAATAATTTCAGAAACTTACTACATTAAAATCAATACTGGAAATGAAACTTGAAAGTGCTTGATGTAATTCTGATATGATTTCTTAAAATTGACTCATTGTGCCTATCAATTAAGTTTACTTTCTTATATAGGCTACTACTAAACCTACATAGTACAGAAAAGATACTGAAAGTATGTAAGGGCTGATTTTTCAGTAGAAAAATTCTTCTTGTGGGCTTCTGATAAAAAAAAAAGTGTTTTCCTTTCACTGATGTGTAGTAAAGTACTTTCTCCTATATGTAGTGTAATCAGAATCCACATTTACTGGGCCTTACTTGAAAAAAAATGGCACAGATTCAATTTTTATTGAAACCTCAAAGTTTTCAAAAATAGCAAAAGTGTTGAATCAGAATTAGAATATTATAATATTACTACCAACATGTGCTGTTGTAACATTTCTAGTTTGTGTGCATGCATGCGCATGCCAAATTGTTACGATTCTAATGGATATATTAGAATATTATTCAAGTAGCTGTTTATAAAGTAAGATAATTTATTGAGTGCAGGTACACAGGAGGCCACCCTTATTCTCATGACCTCTTCTCAAGCACATATTTTGGGGAAATTTTTAATTGATATGGGGAAAATTTCTTGTGGTATGAAAGAATTTGGAATTATGGAAAAAAATGTTGACTGATTAAAGAAGGTAGTTAATAGGTGTTGGAATTGTTAATTATACCAGAAAAATAAATGTGAATGTTCATTTTTGTCAAAAACGATCTTAATATTTACATTTCTTTCATGCAGGTAATAAAACTTTGCACTACTTCTATGGTGAGCATCCACAAAATGGTGCATCTGCCCTCTGTTGAGAGCTCTCATACTTTGTTCCCATGTAATACAACAAATATACTAAATCAAAAGGAAAGTGAAAAACAAGGTATTTCACAATTGCTTACTAAGGTTTCAAAATCTATTAAGGTCTATAAAAAGGGTCAAAGTGCATTTTTACCTAGGTCAGTGAAAGCCCTTAAGCGATCTTTACCTGCTTTTAATAGTGACACTTTCCCCAAAAGGAAACGGCTTTCAGAAGGTTCCATTGAGTCGTTAGATAACACAAGAACACTTCAAAGTACTGATAAAGATTGGATTGTGAAAAGAATAAGCAAAAACCAAAGTAAGAAGACTGAACGAGAAGGGAACCGGAAAGAAATACACAAAGCTGTGGATTTGCAGAAAACAATAAAGAAAAGAAAGCACTACCAAATAACTGACCTATTAAGGAGAGATCTAGTTAAACATCATAGTTTAGTTTACAGTGAGCAAGAAATGCCTGAAGAAATTACATTAGTTGATCTTGTAAGCGATAGTGAAGTTACTGATCCAGGTAAAATTTTACCCATTAATGCACCTTGTGAAGAACTTATTACTATTGATGATTTAGAGAGTTCAGGATCTGAAAATTATCTAATTATTGAAGAGAAAATAGAAGCAATCACTAAGGGTGTAGAGGAAAGAAGAGTGAGCTCAAATGACTCTAGAGAAATTGGAGAAGGGATAAACGGAACAGAAAAGACAAGAGGCAAAGATGCAAGAAACATTTATGATATTGAAAATGATTATAACATTGGTGCTAATGAAGAAATAAATGATGCAGAGAAAATTGTAAAGGAGGCAAAAAGTGTGATGTTTGATAAAGAAAGTAGGCCTTCAGTAACAACAGACCCAGAAAACCATTGTCAAGTACAAAGTGGGAAAGGTCCACTAGAAGTGACTAATACAATTAATACAATTGAGGACTGTGAGACAAAAATTAACAAGGACACGTCAAGCAGTGATGACCCTAACCATGTGTTATCTCTTGGTATGTCACAAACTAAAACTGTACAGGAAGACAAATTATCTACAGTAATTTCTTCATATGCTGAACAGTCTCTGAGTAATGAAGTGCTTACTGTGAACCATTTGGATACAGGTAGTTGTATTGAGGGTAATTCTCAAAAATTGACTCTCAGTACACCACAAATTTTGCTGCAAAGTGTTGACACAGAGGAAATGTCTTCTTTACAAATTAGTAACATTTCATTGAAAGCATTTAAGGAAATCAACCTGCTGGAAAAAGAACATACTTATGTTGTAAAATCTCACTCAGATTTGATAAAGTTGACTAATTTGACACTCCAGAAGGAAAATACTAAAATGAAAGTTGATGATGGTACTACAGATTTGAGGGTAAACAAAGATGTTAACAGGGACAAAATTTGCCCATCTAGTGTGTTAAATGAAGTGATACTTCCACTGGCAATGGAAGAGAGAAAAACAATGGAAACTATTGATGAATTATGTTCAAGGAACAATGAAAAGGATGCTTCATTGGATGAGTCAAAGCAAGAACTAGTTTCTAATGAAGAAAAATCTCTACCAACAGTGGAAGAGAGGAATGTTATTAAAATCATTGATGAAACCTCTACAAGGAACCATGATACACCTGCAATGAACAATGAAAAAGGTACTTCATTGGATGGCTCAAAACACAAAACACTTTCTCTTGAAGAAAAATCTCTACTAACAGTGAAAGAGAGTAATGTTATGAAAACTATTGACAAATCTGATTTAAGGAAGCAAGATGCACCTGCAACAAACAACAAAAAGGCTGCTTCATTGGGAGAATCAAAGCAAGAACTAGTTTCTCATAAAGAAAAATCTCTACCAACAGTGGAAGAGAGGAGTGTTATTAAGATCATTGATGAACCTTGTATAAGGAAACAAGATGCACCTGCAATGAACAATGAAAAAGCTTCTTCATTCGATGGGTCAAAACAGGAATCAGTTTCTCTAGAAGACATATCTTTACTAACAGTGGAAGAGAGTAATGTTATGAAAACTATTGATGAATCTGCTATAAGGAAGCAAGACACACCTACAACAAACAACAAAAAGGATGCTTTATTGGGAGAATCAAAACAAGAACTAGTTTCTCATGAAGAAAAATCTCTACCAACAACGGAAAAGATGAATAGTTTTAAAATTGTTGATGATAAGAGGAAACAAAATTCACCTGCAATAAATAATGAAAATGAAAGGAATATTATTAAAATTGTTGATGAACCCTGTACAAAGAAACAAGATGCACCTGCAGTTAACAACAAAAATTCTACTTCGTTGGATGGGTCAAAACATGAACCAGTTTCTCTTGAAGAAATATCTCAAAAGACAGTGGAAGAGGGTAATGTTATGAAAACTATTGATGAATCTGCTATAAGGAAGCAAGATGCAACCACAGCAAGCAATAAAAAGTCTGCTTCATTAGACAAAACAAAACAGGAAGCAGTTTCTTTAGAAGAAATGTCTCCATTGATAGTGAAAGAAAGGAACACTAATGATGAATCCTCTACAAGGAAGCAAGATGTACCAGCAATGGACAATGAAAATGCTGCTTCTTTGGATGATTCACAACAAGAACCTATTCCTCTCTCAGGAAGCATGAGAAAGGAAAGAGAAATTCATTATGTAGAAGTGAATGAAGTTTGTTTGTTGGATGAATCAAGTGAAGTTAGAAATAAGCAGATTAAAAGTAGTGAAGGAGTTGAACCCAATGATATTGATTCAAAGAGAAAAGGGAGTCCAGTTGATGAGAATGAAGCTAAAATTGCTTTGTTGGCGGATTCACTTGAAGTGATAGATCTTAAGGCTGGAAATGACAGAAAGAATAATCTTGAGACTGAACTTGGTACTACAGCAGATGCCATAAAAACAGGAAAGGAAAATACTCTGCCAAATTCATCATGTGTCATGACTCAGATGTCAAATGATGATCAAGAATCAGTGACATCATCAATAATTCAAAAAGATGTATTGAATGAATCTAAAGAAAGAACCTCCCTTGAAGAGACATCTTCTGGCCAGCAAAATACTGAAGAAGAATCACAAATGAAAGGGAAAGAGCAAATTAGCTCTGAGTCAACTGAAGAAGATTCTCTCAAGACTAGTGCGAATGAAATTTCTCAAAAATCTGCATAATTAGGAAAAAAAATGTCAGTGTATCTGCTTCTGTGATAGCTCCATCTAATGATTATGTATTATTATGTATTGATGGTGTACACACAAATTGTTCCATATTTCATAACCAAAATATGAAAAAGCAAAAACTTTTTATTTAACATTAAATTATAATATTGCAATTTGTTAATATAAAAAGTTTGCATGCAAACAGTAATATACATAAAAGCATTCATGCTGACTTTGAAATAATTTATATTACTAGTTTTGGTTACAGTCAAAATATTCATTGATATTTAATGTCATGACAATCTTTGAAGCATTAAAAAGGAAATAAATGGTAATTGCATTTAAGATAAATATTGTACATGTGTATTATTCCTTTCATTGTCATAGTTCATTTTGTGATTATGACCAAGGGGTCCTATGGTTCAAGTCCCAATGGTGGTAATTGTGATAAAATTGCCAGTTGTGACAAAATTAACAAGCATTAGATTTTTATATCAATTTAACACCTATATGATAAATATCAGCTAACTTCTTCATAAAACAAAATGCATGTACTAACATCTCTTTCATTAATGTAATAAACTTGTACATCATATACAGTTTTTACGTTTTTTTTTACCAAATAAGTAAATAAACTCTTAAAAATAAAGCAATTACCCTATTTTAGGTGTTCTTGTTGAAGTAGTAGTATACTTCAAGTTTACAAGCCCAAGGGACGCACCACTGCCAATTGTGTGCTCTTGTGTAGTCTCTCTTGACAGTCTTCTGTTGCTATATCATATCAATACCCTATTGCAGTACACTGTCCCTCAAGACACATTTATTATTTACACATTTAGAACTGCAATGATTACTAGTGTCATTTCCTGTAGTGCAAAGCCCTCACAATGGACCCAAACAATCAAGAAGGCACTCTACAAGCTAGCGAGGGCTCCATAATGATTCAAGGAGATTACATCACATAGTTAGTGGCCTTTTGCCATAACAAACAATTGACCAGTAACCACTATAGTCAACTATTTGTTGCCCATTCCCTACCTTTCAGGGACTTCTTATACCTTCATTTTCAGATTTTCCAGAATGGTATTATGTCATATCATAGTGTTCTGTTGCTATATCACATCGATACCTTATTGCACTACACTGTCCTTCAAGACACATTTATTATTTACACATTTAGAACTGCAATGATTACTAGTGTCGTTTCATATAGTGCAAAGCCCTCACAATGGACTCAAATAATCAATGTTCATGATTTTTTGAGCAGCATTGTAGGAGATTGTTGCACAAATTTTAATTTAATAGTTGATTTGGTTACACAGACCCTAATCCCATAGAGCTTTTAACAATTTGATTGAACAAGCTATTCAGACTATTGAGACTGAAGAGAACTTCTCCCAAATGGAAGATAGATACCTACAAGGGACTTCTCCCAACTAGTCAAGTCGATGCCACGTCAAATAGCTGCACTTTGTTGTACTTGAAGTGGTCTCGCACAAGATTATGTTGGTATACTATGGCTTTAAACACCTCAGTGTGTATAACTGTGAATTAGAATATACTAGATACTATCTTAATGAGTTGTATAGGTGTCTCAATAAATGTTACAAACTTCTAAGGCAATGGAGGGGTCCAAGATAATCATCTTCTGCCAATAAATTTGAGGTGAGAAAGTTCATTTAACGAACTTGCATGTTTGGCCATGATAAGCAATACATCATGCACTGGCTTTTGAAACATTCGTTCAAGTTCACATGTGTTCATTCTGACGCAATCAAAGATATTTTGGTGACCTGCCATACATCAGTGCGTATGAGTTGCCTACCAATCGGACGCATGTATCACGTGTACAACTGTACTACACGAATTTCTCACATGATCATCGGCAGAATGATCCATCCCGTTTGCCCAGAAGTTTGTCACATTCCAAGACACTTTAGATGCATACGTACAAGTAGCATGAAGGTTGTAAATCAGAATGCTCATTGAAGAGATTTTAGTTTCATTAATATTTCAATTTTTATTTATAAAATCATTCCCTCTTATTGTACATTTACATTTTCATTCAGGAGTGAATATTTATTGTATATTTCCTTTCCATAACAAATTAATAGTAATTTTAATCAGAATAGACTTACCTAGTCATAACATAAGACAAACTTGAGTGAAGGCCATTTTGAAAAGAAAAAAATACAAAGTATGTGAATAGGAGTTAACAATCTGCCAAGAATGCTGAAGTATCTAAGTTGTATTCTGGATTAATTAAATACACACATATACAAGCATAATATCATTTGCATGTTTTGCATTAAAACAAGTAATTCATTAATGAAATTTAACAACGGCCAACTTTTTTCACATTGATACATTCATACTTAGTTTGCACATTTATTTTACATGTAGTATTGAACTGATTTACATTGTAACGTTTTTGTAACAAAATATATGTACAAGTGCAGTCTGAGATTTTTTTATATAGAAATGAATAATATTTAGTATTATTTTTTTTAGCAAATTCAGCAGTATTTCAGTAATACATTAAGCAATCCTTGTGTCAGCCCTCTTCTCATATATTGTCTGAAAAAATATTTTAATACTTTTCAATGTGAGTACTGAAAGTGAGATCATGAATTGCACAAAAGTGAAACTTCACATAACATATCAAAGAGAGCCAGTGACTGAACCATTTCACATGAAGATGTTTTTCCTATTCTCATAATTCATTAGTTCATTGTGTTACAATTATCATTTCTTTAAGAAATGTACAGAACAAGTGTGCTGAATGACTTGCATTCTGGTCTTGTGAATATGACCTTGTTCTTTCGTAAATGGCCTTGGCAGGCCCCATCAGGTCATGGAGCTCCTTCGGCAGATGATGTGGGGATCTCACATCCCCTGATGTTGTTGTTGTGCTAAAAAGACATTAGGGAGACTGCCGGGTTACATGTAAATACAACAGAATTACTCTCCATCATATTTAACAAATGGGTGATTGATTCTATACTCTGCTTCTCAGAGCTAATATCAATAGAGAAATTTCCTTGAGCAAATTACAAGGGTCTAAGCGTCAAGTACTAGGTTCACTGACAACAAGGAAAAGAGCCCAAATAAGCTTTCGAAGATTCAGGGCTGCCTCTAGGAATTAATTGGTACAAATGAGGCTTTTGGAAGGTCCTAGAACCTGTATTAGAATGCACACACAAATCCAATAAAAATAAGCTGAGAATATCGTGGCACTTGACCGTTATAAACCTACCTAAGAGCAAAGAGCTAGCCGATGAGGCCGCCGACGGGGAGGGGCAGCACGGCGGCCGGCTGGCGGCCGGGCGGGGCGGGGGGCGGCGCCGGGGCCGGGACGAGGCCTCCGCCCTCGCCGGCCGTGAGCAGGCCCTCGGCCCCGCGCGCCGCCGCCTCGCTGAGGCCCAGGCCGCCGCCCAGCGACGAGGCGGCGCCGGCGACGGGCGCCAGCGGCGGGAGGGCGTCGGAGGCGGCGCACAGCGCGGCGGGCAGGCCCGAGCGCGCCAGGGCTCCCGTCCACAGCTCCATCTGGCAGGTGCGGAAGTCGTCGGCGGCGCGCGGCGAGGGCCCCACGCGCAGGTGGCGGCCGCCGCCGCCCGGCGCGAACGCCGGCCAAGACACGTTGGCGTCCCGCATCGCCGGCACTCTGCGCACACCCGGCGATCGGAAACTCTCACTCCCTCTTTCACACTGGATGGCCACACACACGTCGAGCGCCAGAGCGGATGCAGTGGGGAGGAACCCTCTGCGCTGCTCGGCTCTAGCTCCTACGTCGTAAGTAATTACTGTAATGAACTATGTTAGGTTAAAAAAATAATGGAAAACGTCTGACGTTTCAGACTACTGTACCGCGACTTATAAAATCTTTTGTCAAGTTCTAATTTCTTGTTCGATTTTTTACTAATTTTTTCCCATCGGGCTCCTTGACTTGCGAGGCCCCGGGCGATTGCCCGGTCAGCCCATGCTCAGTGCCGGTACTGGTCATAGCCTCTACCTTAACATTGTGGTTCCCAGGAACAACCGCGCAGGAATTGATCAGGCCTGCAGGACGAGGGCAGATCATTATATAAACTCTGATTTTCGGTTGATTCAATTAATTAATGTTACGACTCACGACAGTAATTACACAAATGAAACTTATACATATTACATATGAAACTAGTGGTGCACATACTTTCTCGCCCTTATTTTTACGCATTTTTACGGGAAAAGTACTCAAATTTTCAAAAATTTGTACATGACCTTATTTCAAAATCTATATTTATGGAACAGATTTCGTTAAGAGAAAATATAGAACTTTTGCAATTTTCGAAAAATCAGGATTTCAACGAACATGAGACCTGCACCATTTTCTTAAATATCTTTAGCACAATCCAAAAACAAAATTTAATAAAAACGATGGAGCCACTTTTCTTAAAACTTTGAAAATGTCCCAGGGGACTTCATTAAAGTACCCTCAAAATTAAAATATCGTGTCGCGATGCGGCGCCCCGGCTATCGCGACACGCTGCCGCCGGTAAGTGGCCCACTTGTCACTAGCCGACGTCAGCGTTCCATAACTAATAAAAGACGAGGGCTTCGCACCTCGCCCCCCTTTCTTCTTGCTATGATGCCAGAAGTGCGTGCCGCCCACCACCCACCACTGGAAGGCTCCGCTACCAGCAGGGTAAGTTTTAATAATCTTGTTCTTTTCATTGCGCGAGTTGCAAGGTTCTCCCTCTCCCCCGCAACACGCTGACAATCGATTTCAAATTAAAGGGGCTGCGACATCGACTAGATCGATTGGGGAATGTCAATTTGGAGAAAATCGGCTGCACGGTTTGGCCGCTAGCGTTGTTCATAGACAGACGAACGGACTGACAAAAGTTTTGCCGCCATTCGAGTTTTCGGTATCAAGGACCCACAAAACATAGATCCTGGCTACACCACGTGTTAGGGATTTTTTTCTAAATTTAGTAACTGAATTTATCCACATTTTCGTGTGGCCTGCAATAAGAGTTTTGCTGCCGAAAATTCGCGGTTTTTTTCGCGCAGCATTACATAACATTTTCTCTATTCCTTAGCGAGAAAGTAAAATATATTTAAATAACGGGAGATTTTGGTTGTTTTGTGGTTGTAGTTTTAGATCTCGACAAACTGGCAAAATATAGTACCAACTCTTTCCCGCTTTCGCCATTCTGTTTGTTTGTTTGTTTTTTTAATTATTGAACCACATCATTCTCCTGTTACTATAGGTATTTTGAAACTTTTTCATAGAAAATCACATTCTTGCTTGGAATACTGAAAAATCCACCCATGTTTCACTCTGTAAAATCTGACTAATTTGTGTTTTTCTCCCTCGTCACGACATAATGAGAGTCTTACCATAAAGAAACCTTTCTCTAGATGAAAGTTAATATTTTTTCCAGTGAAACCGTAATGTTAACGTATGAGACCATTCCAACTTAGGAAAATTATTCAAATGAGAGCGAATTATATACGTTGCTTGGAACTAGGAACGCACAATAATAGGGAATTCTACCACAAGCTGCACATTTTAAACCACTCACCCGCTTCGCGCGAATTCGGCGATGAAGTCGGTGACGTGGCCCTGCACCGAGAAGTCCTGCGGGTCGCTCAGGCCGAAGATGTCTTCAGGCTCGTTGGTCTCCGCGCCCTCTGCTGGCTCCAACGGGTGCGCGTCGAAGGCGAACGGGAGGTCGTCACCGTGGCCAGGCCCTGTCACAACATTGCATTCGAATTACCTCACAATAGCAATCGACTTTACTATCCTTGTAAAGGAGGACGTGCGAAAAATTTGTTCCTTTAAAATACGCAACTTCGATCGCGTTCCAACTTTCATATCAAAATTTGATACACTCACCTGTGCCCCGTCTCAGAGGTTGGGCTCACAATGCGTCAAAATGAAGAGCTATAAAATGCATTTGAAGTACGTTTCACTTTCAAGACCTAAAACAGCTGAAATCTGTTTGATTTCCTACAGATTAGGATGCTTTCTTTTTTAGAAAAGTTGTTTTTACAAATAATTTCAAAGTTCATTTATCTAAAAATATTGGTTAATTAACACGGTTTGCTGCAACACTAGTAATATTTCTTACTATAAAACTACTATAAAAACCATTCGTGCTCGAACTGTATGAAGAACGTGTTGTACTTCTATTTCTTAAAAATTCTGGTGATGCTTTTCACCACTTGTAGCTAGTGTCAGCTATTCACGAACAAGGCCAAAGTCACATTCATAAGCGAATATATCCTTCTGAAAATATGAGTGCACAGTCCGCGTGGATTTAACACCAGTCGACCGCTGGACTCACCCGCGTCGTGGGGCGGGTCGGGCATGTCGGCGTCGTTGCCGCTGGCGGGGCTCGCGTCGCCGCTGCCGTTCCCCTGCGACACCAGCGGCAGCCCCTGCAGGAAGGCCGCGCCGCCGCCTTGGTGCGAGCTCGCGTGGTCGAACACGTACAGGTAGAGCGGCGAGCGCTTCGACCACCACTGCGCCGTCGTCCACGCGGGCAGGTTGAACAACGCGTCGCCCGTCACCTACAAAGGAGAGCTCTTTTATCCCCAGCGACGTATCTTTCTATTTTTTTAACCATTCCTTTAGTTAGTTTAGTTAGCCTTATTTTACGTGGCGAGACTCGGGCCATCAGGCTCGCTCTTCCGTCTGACCACGCAAATTTCACTATGCTCCTTTCACCAACTAGCGGAGAAAGAAGGTATTATCTCGGGCGAAACAGGCGATTTGTAATTTAGCTCAGAAGCGCCATTTAGGCTTGACGATCTTTTACATGCAAGTAAATCTACTAACATGGGACAGCCGGCTTCCCGTCCGGTAGGAAAGGGTACGAAGGATTTTTTCGCCCATAAAAAATCCACGGCTTCGATCGGGTTTGAACCCGCGAACTTGGCTATAACAGTCCGGTATGCTAACCGTTACACCATCGAATCTGCAAAATGCATCTGCATCTGAATTCCTTTCATGGGGAATTGGGAATTAATAGGGTAACCCGTCGTGTTCACTGTCAGACCGGTCACCCCTCTCCCTCACCTTTGGGTACTCGTTCAAATCCCGCTAGATCTACGAAGTGTGAAGTGGCGGACAAAACCGGTTCCCCGCAGGTTTTCTCTTGGGTTCTCCTCATTTTTCCTTCGTCTCATTCCGGCATTATTCATATCATATCACACATCCATCTAACCATTCTAGGCATGATCGAAAAGGTTTAGAAACAGAGGATCGTAAAGACGATAAATTGGAATTAATAAATCAACAGCGCATCAAAAGAGAGTCCTTGCACTTACCTCGACGAGTCTGTTGAGCGCCTGCGGCGTGTCCTTGATGGAGAGGAAGCTGAAGTAGTTGGTCGCCAGCGTGTGCAGGAGCGTACCAGTCATGTTGCCCACCAGCGGCGCTGCGAGCAATGAGGTATTTGCTACACTCATGTGGGAATTTTAGCTTGTTGAATTTAAGTGTTTGGCTGAGATGTCGTGAAGTCATGTGTCTATTCATTTACAGTTATTTACTTGAAATACAAGTTTTGTACACATTTCTGTATCAGAGAATGTCTGAAGAAAATGTTGGAAATATAAAAGAAGTAATTCATATTTAATCTTCAGGTGTAGCATCAGTTTCAAAAGTCTTTCAATCTCTATGTGATTGCCTGGTAATGATATTTCCTTCGATAGTTGCCACAAAAATTCTATCAGTCCACAAGAGCATAACAAAACACGATAAATACTGTTCGGCGTGTTCATTCAGATTCATATTTACTGCAACGTACTATCCCTCATTTACAAAGAATGAATATCAGGAGTATGTATTTGGCATTTTGGGTCGATAATCCGACTTTGCTGGCTAGTAACGGTATCCCCCATGCCTAGTCCTAGTTTAATTCCCATGCTTGCGTAGTAAGAGAGACATGTAGCGAACATGACGTATTCCCTTCACTGCAACTAGCAAACTCCTGAGCTTTTCATTCGTCACAGATAAGAATCAGATACAGATTCAGACACAGAAACTGAGACGATTGTAAAGGAAAGCTACAACTCTATTTTTGTCTCGACCGGGAATCGAAACCGAGACCACAACAAACGCTAGTACGCTATCCATGAAGTCGTTCATAGAGGCAACGGATCAGAGTAGCAATAAGGAAAATCATTAATATTTGATTTCATGATATAGTGACTGAAACTCGAGGAAAACGTAAGAACGCTGCAACGTTGCAAATACACGAACAAAACCATACGACAACCTCGGCTACCGCACGTAAAGCAACAGGTTTCGAGCGTGAACAACGCTGGCTCACCGGTGCACTTGATGAGTCCTCCCAGCAGGTGGTCGACGTAGCCCGGCACGGTGGCGATGCCGCGCATCACCTCCTGGCGGAAGTCGCCGTAGATGGCGGTGGCGGTCTCGGCGGCGGTGACGCCGGTGACGAGCGGCGGCAGCGGCAGGTCGTCGGGCCCCAGCGGCGCCTTGAGCAGGTCGAGCGGCGGGCGCGGCAGGAAGTGCGGCAGGCCGCGGTCGTCGTCGGGCCCGTCCACCACGGGCGCCGCGCCCAGCAGCCCCGTCAGCCCCGCCAGCAGCCCCTGCGCGCGCAGACGCAAGTCCTGCGCCCGCACGCCAATCCACCATTACCTCACACGGATGTCAACACACCCAAAGTTATATTTCCGTAATACATACACTCAGTCCTTTTTTATTTCAAGTTAAACATTAAAATATTTAAAACTGGATATTGGTACATATAAGAGCAAAACTCCGACACCGTTGGACCGATCTCCATGAAAGTTGGCACTTCTGCGTGTTTTTTCACCCAGAAGGTTATGTGTTGTTAATTCTGTTGTAACTCCACTACATTTGTAGAACAAAACTAAATATTCACGTCAAATACAACCAGCAACACACTCGGCAGCATTTTGAATCTATATCGTTAAATAACTCCTAAAATATGCGTTCTAGGGCGTTAAAAACTAAAATATCAAAGAAACGTTTCTCACACCGTAATCTACAGAATGAACTCTTCCTAACATTCTATTACATTTTTGCTGGTCCGGCGCTTCCCGATATTTCCTCACCTGCTCAGAGACGTGCAGAATATGCAATTAAATGTGAATGAGAGGGCCAGAGAGCGTCAGAGAAGAGACACACAGAGATAGACAGGGACATGGTGAGGGAGGGAGAAAACTGTGAGAAAGGTGCTAGGAGGGGAAACCTGGGATAAAGAGCAAAACAACATCTGCTGGGTTTTCCTAGTATTTCACATACAAGACTGACACTTTTTATTTTATTTTACTGATTTGTCCAAACTGAAATCACCTCTCTCTCGAATACTTTCTGGATCTACCCCTGACACATAGCTACTTCCGGAATCAGTACCTCCGGGAACTGTACACTTTTCGTTACAAGACCACACAGGGAACTTCACAGGTGGTAGGTCTACAGCTAGGATTTTCTTTGGGAAGAAACTCAAATTTTCCTGACGGCGTATAAGGGAGATTTCTTGACAAAATAATAATATCCGTATCTGTGTATTTCAAAACGTCCGTAGTGAACTCTTGTACTAATAAATTAATCACAGTTTACAACATTTTAGGAAGTACTGTAAACTTCGAAAATTACAATTTGTACAGTGCTTACTGTTGTATATATCAAACTGAAGACAGTACAGTACTTACTGTTGTATATATCATTGGTCAGGGAAGTGATATGGCCGAACATATCTATTTAAGGACATAGAATGCGATTCGAAAGAAATTTAAAATAACTAAGAGAAACTTGCAGTAGGAAATAATTTCCAAAATATTATTCTCTGAAATGTGTCATCGTTCGATCAAATACGTCAAAAGATGCATTCGTCTCGGCAATACAGTTGCGGGAAAGGAAAGGAAAGGATGTTGTACGTACCCAACTTACAAGTGAGAAGTATTAGAGAGAGA